>CM052661.1:98069496-98154125 GCA_028533165.1 Leontopithecus rosalia
TTGAGTTCTTTGTAAATTCTGGATATGAGCCCTTTGTCAGATGGGTAAACTGCAAAAATATTTTCCCATTCTGTTGGTTGCCGATTCACTCTAGTGACTGTTTCTTTTGCCGTGCAGAAGCTGTGGAGTTTGATTAGGTCCCATTTGTCTATTTTGGCACAAAGCAGCCTTCTTTTGGAGACATCAAAACTGTCAGAAATAGCTTCTCAGTGTGGTCCTTTATCTCTGGCTTCTAGATGCATTCTGGTTTATGTTCAATCAGTGAGATTCATTCCAAGAAATGTAGGTACAATGATTACTGAGATGTGAAGTAATATCTTCATTTTGTATCACATTAATAACATGGCTTATGTGACTTATCCCATTTTTCTCAGTCAGCCATGACCATAAATTAACAAAACACAGTAAATAACCTAAATAGACCTGGTATGTCCTGATAAAAGTTTCATGTATAAAACTGTTATCTTTCCCTTGGTACTAACACATTCATGAGTTTATTAAAAGTTCTGTTTACTAGAATGACTGTAAAAAGATTTGATTAGTATCACTCCTTCTTCTCAAGTTTCTCAGATATAAGGAAGAAATGAGTTCTACACCTTTTTTAGCCCACGACCCACCATCAAACTGGTCTTGCTGTGACCTCAGTCTTCTTCATCCAGAAACAACATAGAGCAAGTCCTTGCTTCTCAAGTCATTTCCAGTTTGAAAGCCATCAGATTCAAATTGGCATTTGTGTTAGTGAGAACAAAATTTTATCATGTTGAGTACTGAGATTTGTGGCTTTTAAAATTTTGCAGCTAGATATTTTTATTAAAATAGTGTTTTTTATCTATAAATATACATCATTATGTCTTTTCTTATACCATTATCAACAACAAGGTGAAAGAATAACACTAGACTACATATTTTTCAAATAGACACACTCTTAATTCATTTCTCCCAAATTCTGTCGTCTTAGAATACAACCACATACAACCATTACAGTGCCTGTCAGGTTCTATTAACCTCCCGAAATAAAAACCACAAAAAGGTATTGGTGATATTCGTTCTTTGGTATATAAGTTCAGAAGTCATGATGGGTATACGAAATAATGACTTATTCCCTCTCAAATGAATTATGACTACCTTTTTGGTTTTATTTTACATTATCCTTGTTAATTACTAAAATAATTTTTCTTACAAAATTTTCTTTTACTCAAACTCCCTCATATTCTTGTTAATAGTTCTTTAGTGAAAATATATTGTTAATCTACGTCTTCCAAACTACAGTCTTGGAATAGCCAAAATAAAAAGCCGTTAAATCATTTAAATTCATAAACCAGAAAGTTACATAAACACTTCTGTGTACCATCTATTTTAGTCACATACATATACTTCTAGATTCCACCTGTATTAATGCTACCTGGTTTATTTATTAGAAGTATAACTGAATACTGGTTTAAACACTCTTGCTATTTAATTTTCACTCACTTAATTTGTCTAAAAAAGTTCAGGGCAGTTCAAAGCTTCTATACGCATTAAGTGACCCAAAGCAACAGATGCTCTGCTATGTTATACACATTGTTTCAAAGATTGTTCTGGATATTGACACCCGGATGGCAGCAAGACAAGGAGCATGGAAAAGCGTGAGTGGGAAAGTCTGACAGCAAATGTGGAGGTGGGAGGAAGTCAATCCTGCTCCATTCTATTGGTGGCATTTGGTTTCCAGGTGAGAGTAAGAAATGTCATCTAGCTGTACAGTCTAGAAGAAAAGGGAATGGGTTTTGATGATTATAATCAGTCTCTGCTACTATATCCATAACATAAAGCCAGTTTTGAGATTCCTATTCTTTTTGTGTGAAAGCTCAAAATTTCAGTTCAAAACAAATAAAAATGACAAGGTCTCTTAATAATTTGCTTCTCTGCCTAGACATTTTTTAAGAGTGCTAATTATGCCCAATTAATAAGTAGTGCAGAGCAGCCATTACGAGGCTTGGTGAGATGGAGATTTTTTTTCATCATAAGGTGTCTGTCACAAGACAGACCTCTCTTCCCCATGGAAAAGCCAATATTATTTCTGGTCAAATGACTACTCATCAGCAAAGAGTCACCTATCACCATGACACATCCCTTTCTTGCTTGTGAAATGTCATGGTATTTTTTTCTTAAGATTTTTCTAATCTTTTAGGCATGTTGGATACAGTTTCAGAAGATTCAATATTAGACATTTTTATCTCCAAAACAAGTCATTCATTGAAGAGGACCACTTACTCTCCTCTATTTTTTTTCTTTATCTTCCCTCAGGGTCATATTTTACTTCCTCCTGATTCATACTGGTATTGATTCCATTGTTATTATTCAGAATATTTTGTTCATTTTCTACCATTTATTTCTTGTATAAAAATTCCTTGTTCTTTCTCTTATGATAGAAAATAGAAAAAAATCGCAAACATGGTTTGTCACCTTCAGTCCACTCATGAAAATTAGTCATAATTTGTACATGCAGAGCTGTGCATTAGGAAGCTCTTTTCAGAGGAGAAATAGTGAAAAAATATTTCAGACCCAAGCTACGAAGGTCACTGTGAGAATAATTTTTTAAAAGATGATTAAAGTGAGTCATATTGCTGAGGCATAAATGCAAAGTGTGAAATAATGTTAGTTAGTAGGAAAAAGGTGGGCAGGAAAAGGTTAAAGATGTCTCTGAAGTTTAAGTTTATATAAAACAACTGGGAAAATCAGAAGAAAATCATAAAGGAATAAATATATGTATTTATTTTTAGGCATAGGTATCCATATTTAAAGAGGAAGATAATAATAGCACTGACATTTTAAAAAGTAATTTTCATTAAGGTCATATATTTGCTCTTAAGCACCTCCTGGAATACATGCTGTAATTATCAGATACTATTAGTGACTATCCTGGATAATTTGTTTATGTGCAGGAAATAGGTTTATTTTGCTAACACTCCTGCAGAATACATACGTGCTGTTCATATATAATATGTGCACTCGATCTTCAGTGGAAGAGTCTCCATCTGCAGTGCCAGGCTACATGAAGGATGACCTGTCGAGATGTGAGGAACAGTACTCCTGGGACGGCTGACTGCAAGTCTACACCTGCCACTTCACTAACTCTCTATGCAGCTCTGGACAAGCTCCAACATTTCTGGACTCCACTTAATTTGTTGAAAAATGAAAACAACAATATGAAGTATAAGTTAAACAGACAATAGCTTTGAAAACTTCTCAGGCTGAAAATGAGGTTACAGCAAGAATTAGAAAAAGGTTTTCCCCTGTTCTCTTTCTGATAAATGCCTAAATGTTACAGAATACATATAATAAATACACACATGTTCAGCTGTCAACCTTGAAAAAGTAATATTAATGATATATTGACAAAATTAGTATCTCAAGGGCAGTTGAAAGGGATTAATATTGATTTTGCTGCACATGTATTATATGGCATGCTCTTTGCATTATTTTCTTGTGTTGTAAGAACATAAGGAATATTCAGAAAATATTACTTAAATATATGATAACGATGGACATAAAAGAAAAAAGGAACACACTCTACTAAGTTGACTTCTGTTATTTTAGTTTCATGAAATTTATTAGGCATACCGTTTTAATGTACAGAGTAGGCCATAAATAACCAAAGGGAAGAAAGAAGAAAAGGGGAAGAAAGAAAAGAAGATGATATTTGGATATATGTGGTGTTTTTTTATGATTGCATTTAAAAATTTTTAGAATAAGATTTCTTTCTTTGTTTCCTTCTTTCCTTCTTTCTCTCTTTCCTTCCTTCTTTCCTTCCTTCTTTCCTTCCTTCCTTCCTTCCTTCCTTCCTTCCTTCCTTCCTTCCTTCCTTCCTTCCTTTTTTTTTGTCATGGAGTCTCACTCTCTTAACCAGGCATCATCAGTGAAGTATGGGACTGGAAATAAATATGCACAAAGTTTCAATAAATTCTCAGACCTCCCATGTATTTAATTGAACCATTGAAATTATGACAGAAGGAGTAAACTCATTATTATTCTAAGGGAACCTCTTCCCTTCTCTTTTTGTAACTTACAGGCACTCTTCATCACAAGGCCCAACCTACATTATCTAGTGGCAATTTATTCACGTTTTCCCTGACACTTAACAGTAACACGTAACTTCTTCATCTCTGATTTTATAACAAACTTCATTAATGATGTTTCTCCCTGCTGAATTGCTTTTCTCACAACTCCATAAGGTTTTTATTTCACTCATCTTCAAATCTAAAGTCAAGTAATCCACATTCTAGTTATTCTTTTTTGATATCCCCTATGGGCAATAGTCACTAGTCTGAACATTAAAATACTTTCATCTCTGTTGTGGTGTTAGCACTTAATTGTTTACAACATTGATTTTGTTCACTAGACGGCAATTTATTTCTGTGGAGAAGCCAGGTCTAATTCATCTTTCTACTGCCCCAGTTGCTGAGCATTCATCATTCAATCATTACAGTAATATGAAAATATGCTGAATGAACAAAAACAGCCCTTAAAAAACTATCATTTCTGGGCTGTATGACAAAGAGAATGTCAGTGAATAATACAGATAGAGTAAAAAAGATGTAGTGTAGCTTCTTATATTTAAGAATGTACACCAACAAATCAATTATAGATGAAAGAATTCACAATGACTAGCTGTGGTGTGTTTAATTTTTGTTTAAGATATTTGCAAACACTCGACAGCCTAGGCTAATTTAAACAGGTTCGGGTTTTAAAGTATAATTCAGTTGTAGTAACCTGAGCAATAGAGAAAAGAGTGTGCTGTGATAACTGAGGTGATGCGATGACACTTATTTATGCATCTCTCTGGTTGCTGGCAGAAACTAGCTCTGAGTTTCCTAGCAACAGTAATGCGCACATGTGAATATGCCCATGTAAATAGCAAATGCAATGAATAAAGTTTCCATTCATTCATTGAGCTCACAGTTTGAATTTTCAGACCAGGTTGGTACTAAACCAGTAGGTTTCAAGATTGCTTAATTGAGGCTTAGGTTGGGTGGATGACACTATATGAAGTTTCAAAGAGGAGTCACTGAATTGCACTAAGCTACTGTGCCATATGCCCAGGTGTGGCAACGTGGTGTTATTTCATTCTATGTATTTTGCAGATTTGACTGGTGGAGCAGAATTTAGGAAGTTTATGGAAGCAATTTGTTTGTCCAAAATACCTAAGATGAGAAATAAATATATCACCACATAAAAAGTGTTTCTTTCTTTTCATTTTGAAAGAAGCCACTGAAATTTTGTCTTAAAGTCGCCTTTTGCCTCAGAGGTTTTCATGATGTTTTCTACAACATTCATTCTTTAGGAGTTACATGTGATTATACTTCTGAAGACCACTGGGTTATATCAGCACATGGACTCACAGTGATTAGCAACTAAGAGTGATGAATGTGATTTTCATGTTTCTATCAATGGGATACTGATTAGATTTTAGTTATAAAGAAGTGTCTATATCTTTATGGCAAAATGTATGTTTATATTCACACATTAAGATGAAAAGGAGCAAAATAAAGTCATATTCCACCTCCAATCCGGAAAATTATTTTGAATAACATTACAATGTTGTTGTGAGCAATGACTGTTAGGATGTAACTTAGGGAAGTGGATGAAAACCACATTGACTCTAATGAAACTCGGTGCACAATTTTAAAATTTAGTGACTAATGAAACTTGGTACACAATTTTAAAACTTAGCCCTTCTTACCTCAGTTCTTCTGCTCGTAAAATGTTTTGGGCATAACTAGTACTTATGTCTGAAGTAAATAGAGTTAAACGGTATTAAAAAAATCTTTTTTGTTTTTTTTGAGACAGTCTTACTTTGTTGCCCAGGCTGGAGTGCAGTGGTACATTCTCAGCTCACTGCAACCTCCGCCTCCCAGGTTCAAGCCATTCTCCTGCCTCAGCCTCTGGAGTAGCTGGGATTACAGTGCCTGTCAATGCACCCAGGTAATATTTTGTATTTTTGGTAGAGATGGGGTTTCACCTTGTTGGCCAGGCTGGTCTTGAACTCCTGACCTCAAGTGATCCACCCGCCTTGGCCTCCCAAAGTGCTGGGATTACAGGCATGAACCACCATGCCCAGAAAAAAATCTCATAGAACAAGCATTCAACCAATGTTAGATTGCCGATTTCTACTCTTTCCTCTCACTCTTATTGACTGAATTATGCACGATTTTACAAACTTTTACATAATGGAAAGGTCTAATAGAGGTAGGGTCATCTATACTTTAATAACTGTCATTTTAGTGTATTAAAGTGCTATTAAAGAAGTCCCACTGTTGTCGAATTAGGCAAAACTATTTAGATGTATTTATGAATTTTGAGCTCCATTAAGTTAACATAGTAAAATTCCATTATATATGTACATATATGTGTGTGTATGTTTATGTTAATCATCCATGTGACACAATGTGACATAGCAGATATCACAATAAACTCTTCCAATATAAGGTATAGGTGTTTTCCAAATGTAATCATAGACAATGTGGTGTGATACCACCATTTTGAAAGATTTTTCACTAGAGTCACCTACAATAGGTGTAATACATGTTCACCTTTATGTTTTCTTAGAGTTTTCATTAAGACTTTCATTAATTCATTCAACCAACTCATTTTTAATAAATTATTTTCTTTGTGGCACATTCTCCCATCTGCTCCAGAACAAAGAGCAATAACGGTAGAGTGGTTTCTGAAACTCTAAGCTTATATTGCCTTGTCTAGAATCCCAGCTCATCATTTTCTTTGCAAAGTTAGACAAGCAGTGGCCTCTTCCAAGCTTCAGATGCATCCCCTGCTTGTACTGAGAAAATACACAGTTGTGAGAGCTATTGTTTTTAAGTTTTAGTTTATTTTTAAATGAAAAATAATAATTTTGATTATGGGATATAATGATATAATGTAATGTTTCAATACATGTGTATATTGTGGAGCATTTAACTCAGGCCCTAATTAGCATACCTAGCACTCCAAATATTTATCATTGTTTATAGCAAGAACATTTAAAAGCTCTCTTTTAGCATTGTTGAAAGTATATTATTGAAAGCTAATTTAACAAGAAAAAATCTTATTAAACTTAGTGCTATACTTGTAATCCTAGAGAAAAATGGAAAATGCTCTGGAATTGGAGTGGAATTCACAGCTATAATGTGTGATGCTTAATTTTTCCTTAGTTTTTAGGGTTGATTTTCTAAAGAGAATAAGGAAAAATAGTGTAGGCAATTGTAAATTGTAAAAAATGCAAACATATAAGGAAAACCAAACTGTGCAACATATTTAAATTTAAGTATAAAATATACTTAATGTCAAAAATCAAATGTTAAGCTTCTGGATTGTTCTTTTTTTATACATGTGAAATAAAACTAGTCAAACCTTATTGAGAAATTGTAGATAATGTTAGTGGAGTATCACTTAATAAATAGTTGATGCTGAGTTTTAAACATGTTCCGGCACTATATTTTCAGTTTATCAAAAAAAGTCACAGAAATAACTTTTAAAAACAAATTTCCAGGTCTCAAGGTTAACTTACTAAATTAGATTTTCAAAATGAGAGTCCCGGAAATTAATATTTTTATAAATATTTATTTGGTTTCAGTATGTTTGTAAAAGGAAATCTAACAAAACAAAATGTAGCTTTCAAATTACTGGAACTAATGGTGAAGAGTAGCTTTGTGTGGGTGAGGCAGAAGGGATTCTGCCATTCTAATTCCATCTATGTGGTGTTCCAGTGGCTCATGTAGACAGCAACACTTTAACTGAAAATGCCCAAGTCTGTTCCATTTGCAGGAAGGAAAAATTTGGGTGATTTTACATCATTTACTACTGCATCAAATTACGACTGGAGCTCTCCTCTCTCCTGGAGCAACACATAATTTTCCATGTCTAGAACTGTAACACCATCATACTCATCAAATTTAGTTCACAACTGAACTGAAACAACAAACCTCTTCAGATTCTAAATTGCCACATTATTTCTTCAAAAATAAATAAAATCCTTTCCAGAAACAAAAAGGACTTTGCAAAATTGTGTCCATCCACTAGAGCAAATGGCCTTGCCTTTACAGAAAATAATTTTTTCCCCTTTTAGAATTAAATTGTTTTTCCCCTGTGCAGTTATTATCATGAAGCTTGGTGCAGGCACACACTAAAAAAGAAAAATTGAAGTCTAGAGAAGTGTACTAAAGTCACTAGACTCTGTGACTGTGCTCATTGTAAACAACAAAAATAAATAAATAATTTCTAATTAGATACACTTAAAGCAACATGACACAAAAAAGTATAGACAACATTCATAGCCAAGTAAATCAAATTCCATTTTACTTACATTCTACATTTTACACCATATTAAGGAGGCAATATTAAAATAAAACCATTTATTTCATCCATATAACCCAGTGTGTATTCTAATCTTAAAAAAATGACTATTGTTTATTGCAGAAAACAAGAAAATAACAAAAGAAAATTGGTGAAAACACCTGATATTTTACCATTAAATGACAATTACATTTGGTTGTTAGTGCTTCTATTTTTAAGAAAGAATTGTCTTCATTATGCATCTTCTTCAACCAGATTTTAAAATATTAAACTCTACCTATAATCTTTTCAAAAAAGATATAAATATTATTCGAGATCATTGGCTTTAGCAACTACCTAGTATCTTTTTTACTGTGGTAAGAACACTTAACATTAGATCTACCATCTTTATAAATATTTCAGTATATAATCAGTAATGCTCACTATAGAATTATAACTATAGTTATATAATTATATAAATAAAATTATTAAGCACAATATTTTACGGCAATGTCTAGAATTTAATTATCTTGCAAAACTGAAACTTTATACACTTGAGCAGCAAGACTCCATTTCCCCCTTCCATCACTACCTTGCAATGATCATTCTACTCTCTGCTTCTATATGTTCATTTTATATGTCTTATAGAAGTGGAATTATGCAGCATATGTCCTGTGTGACTGGCTTATTTCACTGAGCTTAATATCCTCCAGGCTTAATGGTGTTGTTTTTCCTTTCGGTAGATAATATTCCATTATACTGTTTTACATAGTTGCTGCACCAGTATAAGTTTTCACTGACATTGAATAAAGGTTTCCTCTTTTTCCACATTCTTGCCAACACTTGCAATCCTTTCTTTTTTGATACTAACCATCCATCAAATGTGAGTTGATAAATAATTGTGATTTGGATTTGCAGTTTGCTGATGATTAGCGATATTGAACATCTATTAATATACCTGTTGGCCATTTCTATGTCTTCTCTGGAGAAATGTCTATTCAGTTCCTCAGTCCATTATTTAATTTGGTTACTTGTGGTTGTGTTTTCACTATTGAGATAAAAGGGCTATTTATCTACTTTGGATGTAAACACTTTATAAGATATATGGTTTGTAAATATTTTATTCTACTCTACTGGTTGCCTTTGAATGATTTTAGCTGCTTTCTCTACTGAGCAGATGCTTTTCCATTTTGATGTAACCCCACTTGTCTTCTTTACATTTTGTTGCCTGTGTTTTACGTTTTGCATCAGAGAAATCATAGACAAGAACAATATCATGAAGGGTTTTTCCTATATTTTACTCTAGGACTTTTATAGTTACACAACTTATGTTTAAGTCCTTCATCCATGTTGAATTGATTTTTAAAAATATATTACAGGGCAGGGCTCCAATTTCACTTTTTGTGTTTGGATATCCAGGTTTCTCATTTGTTGAAAAGACCATTTTTTTCTCTATTGTGTATTCTTGCCACGCTTGTCAAAAATTAGTTGATCAGATACATGTGGTTTGGTTTCTGTTCTATTGATCTATCTACCCACTTAGCTATATGTTTTAATACCAGGACCACTTGTTTTAATTACTATAGCTTTGTAATATATTTTGAAATCAGGAAGTGTGATGTTTCCACATATTTTAGTATTATTTTAACAATCTGATGTAATTTTTAATTCCACAAGAATTTTAGAACTGATTTTCTGTCTCTTTAAAAAAATCCCATTGGGATTTTGCTAGAGATTGCAATGAATCTATAAATAACTTTAGGTAATATGGACATTTCCAAATAATATTAACCCTTCTAATCTGCTGTTGCATTTGATTTGTTGGTATTTCATGGAAAAAGTTTGCATCTATGATTTTCAGGAATATTGGTCTGTGGTTTTCTTCTAATGTAGAGTCTTCAGCTGGCTTTGTTTTCAGAGTTATGCTGGACATAAAATAAAATTGGAAGTATTTCATTATCATCATTTTTTTTCAAAGAGATGTAAATTGAAGTTAATTTTATAAATGCTTGGTAGAATTAACAAGTGAATTCATCCTGTCATTGACTTTTTTATTTGTTAGGAGGAATTTGATATTTGATTACTGATTCCTTCTCCTTAATAATTGTAGATTTGTTCAGATTTTCTATTTCTTCTTGATTTGGCTTTTGTAAATATAATAGAAACATACATAAGGAAATTTATTCATGTCTTCTACATTATCCAGTTCATAATTTTCATAGTAACCTCTTACAAGTCTTCTAATTTCTGTGATGACGTTTATAATGTTTCCTCATTAATTTCCAATTCTGTTTGTCTTCTGTATATTTTCTTATAGTTTAGCCAATAGTTTGCTATTTCTGTTTATCATTTCCAAAAAGTAACTCACATTTGTTAATTTTTTTCTTTTTCCTATTTTACTTATTTCTGCTCTAATATTTATTTATTTTCTTCTCCTAAAATTAAGCTTACTTTGTTTATTTTTCTAGATCCTTGAAGCATAAAATTAGGTTGTTTATTTGAGATACGTCTTCTTTTTTAATGTAGGCATTTATTACTGTTTACTTTTTAAAGTAATGTTTCTGCTCTGTTTGTATATGCTGTGTTTTCGTTTTCATTTGTCTCAAGATTTTTGCTCAATTTTCTTTGATTTCTAATGACCTGTCTTTCAGTTTTGCTTATTCTGATTTCTGATTGATCTAGTCTGCTATTGAAACTTTGTTAAAATTCAGTCCTATAATTCATGTTTGGTACTTCTTTTGATATTTTTAAAAATATATTTATCGCTATTCTTTCATTGTTTTCTTTATCAAACATTCTGATCTTGTGAAGCAACCTTATGATTGTGATTTTAAACTCATTGTCAGTTAAATCACACACCTCCATGCTAGGAACAATATCTGGAGATTATCTTATTTTTGTTGTTGTAGTAGAAACATAGTACCCTGTTTCTTTAGTTTCCTCCATGTTTTAAGTTAATGTCTGAACATTAAAGAAATTACCTAACTCCTAGTCTTCACAGACTAGCCTAGTATGAGATAAAATTATCAGCTTGACCAGAGATTCTGGGTATTTTCTCAAGATTTCATACTAGTCTATCTATTTTCTTTACTCTCAGTGCCACCCCTCCAGCATCTATAGTTTTTCCCAATCCCATCAACTCCTCAAAACAGAAGCCGGGGCCTTAAGCAGCCACCAGAGAAACTAATACTGGACGTACGGTCCAGTCCTTTCTTTCCATTTTCTGGGAGGAGCTGGAAGCTGGAGGTTTCCTCCTAATTATATGAAGCTCTATTTGGATAGGGTTTATGGTGAGAAGGCATCTCAATAATTTATACTGGCTTCAATGTGACTAGATTCTCCCTCACTTGAGATGCAGGAATGTCTCAACTTGTTCCTGGGTTTTTCTCAAAGGAAATGGTTCTGTGTATTGTTATTGAATTGTTGAGTCTATGAGGATAAGAAAGGTCCAGGATTTCCTGTTTCTCTTACTTATGCAACCCCCCGTGTAGTATTCTACAATGCAGATTTATTATAACTAATTATCCTTTGTTGGACATTTTAGCTTTTAAATTTTTTAAATAAGTGGTATAGCAAATTTCTCTCTCTCTCTCTCTCTCTCTCTCTCTCTCTCTCTCTCTCTCCCCCCCCACCCGTGTGTGTGTGTGTGTGTGTGTGTGTGTGTGTGTATAATTTTTTTTCCCTTGAAAAGAAAGTTATTTGGCTAAGGGATATAAACATTTCATGAGTTCATGTTACATGCTTCAAACCATATTTTAGGAGAAAGTTTTTAGCAATTTATTTTTCTAGAAACAATACATGAAAATGCACATTTCACCACAATTGGTATATTTCAAATATCTTAATAGAATGAGAAAGTTATGAAGATGCAGGCAAGTGCTGTGTATCACATAGTCTCCAGCAGGGATTTATAACACCATAAAACCACATGCATGTTTCATTTATATGAGTATTTTTTAGATGGAGAAAACAGAAAGGCCAAAAGCATGTGGTCCACAGATTTTGTCTTGCTCTAAATCACAAATTACTGTCTTTACCTCTGCTCTGACCATCATTTTTACCTGTTATTAGGGGTCAGGCAACTACCAGTCACCAACAGTGACAGTGGAGTCACTGGAGTTCTGGAAATATCTCTGATAAATATTTAAAGGTAATACAAAAAGTACTGATTGAATGTTCACATTATTTTAATTGCTACATTAATATGAACTTCTTGTGAAAAAAATGCTAAACAAAAGTAAATGATTAAGTTACATTATCTTTTTACAGATTTTGATAAACGTGAATGCAGTCATTTTCAAAAATGCTATATAGAATTTGCACTAGAAACAATATTGGAATAGTTTGTTCCACATTTTTGCTAACATCATAAAGGTTATGCATAATTTATAAGAAACTAATTTAACCTTGAACATAAATTTTCTGGTGGTGGGGAAAAGCTTTCTATTATGCATGTTTTATGACTTTTTCTCCTGTTTCTATTAAAATGTATGAATATTACCCTTTCATAGTTTAACTTCTGACTGTATAGGTTGTAGACCAGGAGGGACAACTGGGAACATCTCTAGAGACATGCTTGTTATAGTTTTGAATACCATTTTATTTATAATCCAATAAGAAATTGGATTAACATTGTAAATTTCTTAGAAGCCTCAATTTCCAATCTAATAAAATTCCATTCATCTAATGAACAACATTTTGAAGATTAAGTCTGCAGAAAACATTTTTTGTCTTTTGGGTTAAAAATTATACTTCCAATAGCAAAATAAAATATTCTGAGCCATATATAAAATTTTATTGTTTTTGCTTCACCGCAAGAAATGTCTGAGCCATGAGACTTTTGCAATCTCATTAAATAGCAATGCCACTTTGCATGCTTCTGTTTCTGTTACCATAAATTTCTATTGATCAAAGTACTCAACCTATCCCAGTCTTGGGTCCCAGTATAACTGTATGACTTCATAGGATAGGCCCAACATGAAAGAGAAATTTCTGTATCTCAAGGAATAGATCCAGTCCTCCAGCCTCTGCAGACCTTAGCCCCATTTTTTACTGAACCTCCCTAGATCTATTATTTATAATTTAAATACACGTCCTAAAGCAAAACTTCCTTGCAGAAAAACAAATTAATATAATACATTTTTTCTCATGACAAGAGACTATTTACTTTGTGTATGGAGGATGAGTAGTTAGGAGCATGGAGCATTTCCAGACATTAGGTGGAATTATATAACCAAAAATGAAAACCTTCAAAGTTGGAGAAAAGAAGCAAGAAGTAATCTGTGGCATCATGGATAAGCCCTGAGTTAGTAGACATGAGTGTCTATACTCACTGTGGTTCTCAGAAGCTTTTTAATCTTGGATGAAACATCAGAGTCTCCATGTTCCCATCTGGAAGGGTGAAAATACCTAACTTGGGATTTTGTTGTAATCAGTGTATCAACCAATGTATGTGAAAATCTTGCCTAAGTTACAGAGAAACACACATGTACAGAATATTATTTTGTCCAGCAGGGTGAAGGAAATGCATAACATAATCAGAAGAGAAATCTCATATGTTTTGCCTTTCTATAATATTGACTAGTTATTACATTGTTTTTCTGTATAAAAATTGTATTTAATATATATTTCTTATCCTGTTGGAATCAACATATTGAGAGCTTAAAGTCTCCCTAAAAGTAGCAAGACAAACATAAGTTTTCTATAAAAATAACAGTTCATAAGTTAAGTTATGACCCATGATCTATTTTTCATCAGTTACACTTAATAATTGCTCAGTAAAGGAAAAGGATCAACATCTTTCAGCACTATATTTGTGGGCATCCTTGCAATGCCTTGGCATAGAGAGCTGGCAGAAAACACTGGAAATAACACAGGCATTTCAGTATGAAGCAATAGCTGCAAGTTATAGGTGCTTAATAAATAGATGTTTGCTGTATGGTTTGCAATTTAAGTTATTCAGGTGGTAAAAAAATGAGTGTATAAGTACTTATTCTAAACAAATGCATAATTTATAATCATGCCTAATTTCAATAAATTCCCCTTGATTTAAATTGAGGGTTTGATGCCACCATGCCCATTTTGCTTTGATACTGTTTATTTTTCCATGTTGTTAATTGAACCTGCCACAGTTTAGAACTACATAAACTGTCTCAGGAAAGATCTAGAGGATAGGGAACAGCTGTGGGTGTAATTTGTATTTACAATCAGTTTTTAGAAGTTTCCCCATGCTGGGTTCTTTTCAGTCGCCTGTGGGAAGCAAGGACATGCACAAGTGGATCTCATTATGCAGAACCTGCTGTGGACACTCAGGACGTTTGTGAAAATCGAGTTAGGACCTAGTCACTGAAGTGAAGCCGTGTGGCAGGTCAACTGGAACTGTCTGCTGATTTGTTCTTGCCAAGCAGCTCTAAGGACATGCAATAGGGATTGTTAACCCCTGACTCTCACTTAAATTGACACATGATGTTTTTGACAGGAAACATGACAGACAATTAGTATATCTCATATGTAATATGAAACAAATGAAAAAGAGGACTCCTCTTTTAGTTATTCTCATTCCTGATGCAGGATGTGGGCTGTGTAAAATCACGTTATGCATCAAAGCAGAAGAGCAGACTATCACAGTTACAAAAAAGAAACAGAGAAAACATTCCTAAATTATTCAAGAAGAGAAACAAAGCTCTAGGCAGGGGAGTATCTGAAGTATAAAAACAAACCTCATTCAAGCTTTGAGTCTTTATATGACTTCATGTCCCTTCTATGTCGTTTTTTTATGTTTTTATATTTTACAGCTTTATTCCTTTTTAATTTCAATTTCATTTGTTTTGGGGAATCTTGGGAGATACAATAGCTTTTGGGGTGCAAGTGATTTTTTGGTTACACAGATAAATTATTTGGTGGTGAATTCTGAGATTTTAGTGCACTTGTCACCTGAGTGTTGTACATTGTACCAAATATAATCCCTGGCCCCCTCCCACCCACCTCCTCTGAGTCTCTAAAGTCCGTTATATCACTCTGTATGCCTTTGTGTACTCATATTTTATTTCCCCCTTAAAGGTGAGAACACATGTTTTTTGGTTTTCCATTCTTGAGTTACTTCACTTAGAATAATGACCTCCAGCTCCATCCAAGTTGCTTCAAAACACATTATCTTATTCCTTTTGATGGCTGAGTAGGATTCCATGGTGAATATGTATCACATTTTCTTTGTCCACTCATTAGCTGATAGGATCACAGGTTAATTCCACATCTTTGCAACTGTGAATTTTGCTCCTGCAAACATACATGTGCAAGTGTCTTCTTCATATAATGACTTCTTTTCCTTTGGGTAGATATTCAGTAGTGGATTACTAGATTGAATGGTAGATTTACTTTTTGCTCTTTAAGGTATCTCCATATGTTTTCCATAGAAGTTGTATTAATTAAGATACCCACCAGCAGTGAATAAGTGTTCCCTTTTCCCCACATCCATGCCAATAACTATTGTTTTTTGACTTTCTAAATTTGATTCAGGACTGTATGTTTGCATGTGCGAGTGTATGTGTGTGTGTGTTTAAACTTATCTCAAATAATAGACTTAATTAGGGCCTTATATATGATTAACAAAAATGTAGCCACATGAATTTGTCTTTTGAAAAAATTAATTATATGCAATCGTTTTTTAGATACAGAAGCTTATTTCTAAAATGTTCATTGTGAACTCCTGGCTCCTTACCAAAGCTGTTTTACCATTAGTGTATTCCAGTTTGTATGGACAGGAGTACATTTGATAAAAGATTAAAAAGGTACATACTTCTATACATCAATTTCTAAAAGAGGTTTCCAAATATTTCTAGTTGCATGTATTTTTTTAATTCTCTCCTAAGTACAAATTATACAGTTTAAGCTAAATTTTACGTTACACCTGTGGAACTTGTGAGCTTTGTTCTTCTGAATAGGTCTTTATATCATTACTGGTTATCAAACACATATTTATTACTTATCCTCTGTATTTGTTTCCTAGAGTTTCATTACACGTTGCTACAAATTTAGTGAATGAAAACAACAAACATTTATTATCCTACAGGTACTGTGGATCAGGAACCCAAGCATGCCTTAGTTACAACCACTGCTACAGGGTTTCTCAGAAACCTACAATCAAACTATTGTCCAGCTCCGGCTCTCTGCCTCCATGCTCACCAGGTTGGCTGGATCTACTTCCTTCTAGACTGCAGGCCAACCTCCCTATATCACTTGATATATGGGTGTTTCAATAGGGTACCTCCCACTGTTGCAGGTTCCTTCTTTGAATCTAGTAGGGGAGAGAGTCTACTGGCAAGAGGAATGTTACATTCTATTAATGTAATCACAGAAGTGACATCCTGTCCCTTTTGTTGATATTCCATTTATTAGAATTGAGCCACAGCTCTCTCTCATAGTCAAAGGAAGGGATTTATACAAGAGCTTGAATACCATACCTCCTGGTATGCAGGGCTACCCTGCAATGGATCCACCACGCATTCATGGTCCAAATGTTAAGGGAATATGATACAGAGATTATGACATCATTCTTTATGATCGATGCTTGAATAGAATATCCAGTGTCAATTATTTTTGGAAAAACTGTAGGGAGACACAGTTGTGAGACTCCTTTGTATCCTCACTGGTACTCCTTTCATACCAAATATTCTGGTTTAGAACTTGTTCTTACATATCTTCTGATCTAAAAAAAAAATGGCTGCTTAATCCGTTACTCACATGTTTTTAGTGACAGTGGTGTAAACAAATCTCCTGTACTGCCAGTCATAGAAGGTTGTGTGCAGTGGCTCATGCTTGTAATTCCAGCACTTTGGGAGGCCAAGGCAGGAGGATCACTTGAGGCTAGGAGATCAAGACCAGTCTGGGCAACACAGACCATCTACACACACAAAATAAGATTAAACTTAGCCAAATGTGATGGTACTTGCCCGTAGTCCCAGCTTCTGAGAAGGCTGAAGTGGGTGGACTGTTTGAGCCAGGGAGTTCAAGACTGCAGTCAGCTATGATTGTGCCACAGCACTCCAGCCTGGGCAACAGAGTGAGTCTCCATGATTAAAATGAAAAAAATAAAAGTAAATATAGTACATACAATTATGCACAGCCCATAATACTTGATGATGATTGATATGGTTTGACTGTGTCCCTGCCCAAATCTCATCTTGAATTGTAATTCTCACAATCCCCACATGTTGTGAGAAGGACCTGGTGGGAGGTAATTGAATCATGGGGGCAGTTGACCCTATACTTATTTTCATGATAGTGACTGAGTTCTCACAAGATGTAATGATTTTATAAGGGCCTTTTCCTCCTTTGCATGGCACCTCTTCTTCCTGCTGCCACGTTAAGAAGGATGTGTTTGTTTTCCCTTCCACTATGATTGTACGTTTCCTGAGGCATCCCCAGCCATGCAGAACTGTGAGTCAATTAAACCTCTTTCATTTATAAATTACCCAGTCTTGGATATTTCCTTGTAGCAATGTAAGAATAGACTAATACAATGATAAACTCAACTATGTTGCTGATTTATGTATTTATTATACTAATTTTTATTGTTACTTTAGAGCATACTTCATATATATATGAGTATATATATATGAGTATATATATATATATATATATATATATATATATGAGAGTATATATGTAAGTTAACTGCACAACAGCCTCAGGTAGGTCCTTGAGGAGGTATTCAGAAGGAGGCATTGTTATCATAGGAGATGACTATCCCATGTGTGTTATTGCCCACCAATGCCTCCCAGGAGGACAAGATGTGGACGTAGAAAACAGTAATATTGATGATCTTGATTCTGTGTAGATGTAGGCAAATGTGTGTGTTCATTTTTTAATAAACATGTTTAAAAAGTAAAAATAAGTAAATAAATATTTTTAAATAGAAAAAAGCTTATAAAATAAGGAAACTATTTTTGTATAGCTGTACAGTGTGTTTGTATTTTAAGTTGTGTTATTACCAAAAAGTGAAAAAGCTTAAAAAATGCATAAGGTAAAAATGTTATGGCAAGCTAAAGTTAATTTATTATGAATATGAAAAATGTTTTAAATAAATGTAGTGTACTCTAAGTGTAAAGTGTATATAAAGCTTACAGAAGGTACAGTGATATCCTAGACCTTCACATTTACTTAGCATTCACTAACAGACTCAACCAGAGCAAAGTTCCAACCTGCAAGCTCCATTCATGGTAAGTAAGTGCCCTAGACAGGTGTACCACTTTGTTTGTTTTCCTGTCATATTTCTATGTTTAGACATGTTTATGCACACACACACTTACCATTGTATTACAATGCCCACTGTATTCAGTGCAGTCACATGCTGCATAGGTTTGTAGACTAGGAAGAGTAGACTACATCACATAGCCTAGGTGTGTGGTAGGCTATACTGCCAAGGTTTGCGTAAGTGCATTCTAGAATGTTTGCACAGGAACAAAGCCACCTAACAACGCGTTTCTCAGCACCTATCCCTGTTGTTACGTAATACAAGACTGTCTATTGTCCACTTAGAGAACTGCATATGTTCAGAAGAAAAATATACTAATTCAATGTTTAACTATATTGTATTATGCTAGAAAATGTGGGGGAGAGATACAATTGCATGTTTTGTGGCTACCTGAGTAAAGAATTGCCTAAGACAGGAACCCAGAGGTTAGTTTTTGTCTCCCATTTGACTCTCTGTTTGATCTCAGGCAACTGACTTAGTTTCTCCCAACATTTCTTGTCTCAGCTATAAAAGGATTGACTGGGGCTGGAGAATCCCCAAGATTACTTCTAGTATTAAGCTCCATGAGTTTATGGTCTCTGTTCTGGTTGTTCTGTGGCTCCAGCATAGTGCAGTGACCACACCCCTTCCAGGTACCTCCACCCAATGCGTGTCATCATCTACACCTCCCTATAGTGCAGGAATGGGTAGGTCAAACTTCACAGAGTGACTGCAGACTCCTTTTAGAGTACTGTCACTGTCTGACTCATTGTGTTTCCAGCTGGGGTCTTGGACTTAACAATTTATTTAGTTTCAACGGCTCTGGAAGGCCAACCTTTTGACTACCTTATCAGTCAGTCTGCAAATATTGTCATTTCTTTGCTGTGATAGCTCCAAAAATGTTATTTATGTTTTATAAATCCACTTTGTGATGAGAAGGGGCTTGTAATATTTCAAAATGGATGAGCCATTGGCACCCCAAGTTTTGTTTTGTTCTGTTCCCCTGTTGGCTAATTTCAAAAGACTTTTTGGGAAAGAGTTTTTGGGAAATAAGACTGGAAGGATGTTATCAAATAGAACACAGTGATATGTTTTAGGACTCTGTGCTAAGCTTGAATTATTTAGCTATTTTTTCTTCAGCTCCAAACAAAAGAGAAGAGAAATTTTAGAACCCAGCAACCCATCATCTACATTAGGTATTTCTACTAATGCTATCCCTCTCCTAGCCTCCCCACCCCCAAAAAGTCTCAGTATCTGATATTCCCCTCCCTGTGTCCATGTGTTCTCATTGTTCAACTCCTGCTTATGAGTGAGAACATGCAGTGTTTTGTTTTCTGTTCTTGTGTTAGTTTGGTGAGAATGATCGTTTCCAGCTGCATCCATGTCCTTGCAAAGGACATAAACACATCCTTTTTTATGGCTACATAGTATTCCATGGTGTATATGTGCCACATTTTCTTTATCCAGCCTATCATTGATGGGCATTTGGGTTGGTTCCAAGTCTTTGCTATTGTTGACGGTGCTGCAATAAACATACATGCATCTGTCTTTATTGTAGAATGATTTGTAATCCTTTGGATATATACCCAGTAATGGGATTGCTGGGTCAAATGGTATTTCTAGTTTTAGATCCTTACCACATTGAGATATCATCTCATGGCAGTTAGAATGGCAATCGCTTTTATTTTTAAATACATTATCAAATAAGAACTTAATTAAGTAAATGGAAATTTTTCTACAGGTTTGTGTTGTGTTTTTTCTCAAGAGAACTCTCCTGTGGATGATTTGGTTTTCTGAAGGCCAACTTCACAAGGCAAGTCCACAGCTATCCCCTCTAATAGAAATATGATGTTTTCTCTCCCAGCATTCGGTGTCATTACCAAGATTATTGATAGTACCTTTGTCTAAAAGTCACAACCTCTGAAACTAATAGGAAAGAAGGCAGAAGCCAGATTACAGGACAGAACTGCTACCCCACAAATCAGTATGTAGGTGTGACAGTTAATTCAGTTGGTGTTATGAATTGTATCTACCCACCAGGCTACATTTAGCACTTATGATATAAACAGTGAGAATTTTATGAGAGAATAAGCAGAAGCAGTGAAGCAAGGACCTAAGATTAGTTTGAATGACCTATATTTGTTATACCAGCCACATTCTAGAAGGCTCTTTTTAAGAGACAATTGAGTTTTTGTTACTTTCCTTAACATGATGTTACAGTACTTGCCACTGTTTCAATTAGCAATTATTTTATAAGGAAGTGAAAAAAAAGGCTACATTATTTAATACAATGCATAACCTTCAGCAGATGAAGCAAGGTGAATACAATTTAAAACTTAAAGCATAGTCTTTCTTTTTTTGCCTTAAGATCAATGTAAGCATTATAATGGAGGCCAATAATTATGCATGAACTTTTACATAATGCAGTAATCGTTTCTATGCTTTGCTGTGCTGCAGTTTTAAGTTGAAGATGATGTCATGTGTTGGGTAAATGTGGGAATTAATGAAAGAAAGATGTGACTGTCAGGACCTTGGATGAAAAATCAGAATGGTGCTGATTAGGATAAGTGTAAGAAATAAGAATATTTAACTGAAAGGTTTGAGCTGAATTTAGCCTAATAATGACAAGAAATAGGTCCACAAATTACTTAATAACTAATTTTTTAATTACTACAAAATGAATACAGTATATAAGAGGGCAGTAATTTGATATAAAGTTCTACGTCAACCACACGTCTACACTGATAAAATGATGTGAAGTAGTGAAATAGCTTTATAGCGTCATTAAATATCTCTTGTAGGAAAGTTATTTCAATAGCTCTGTCATTTTTTTCCCCATCAATCTTGCTAGTAGTAAAAACAGAATATAATTTAATGTTTATGTTCACACTACATGAGGATTAGGAAATGTTTGAATCTACACAAGTGTCAAGAATTTTAACTGGTACTTTAAAAATTATCTCTTTCAATCAGACTACATACAGTGCTAGCAGATATGTACTATGATTCCCATTTTACAGATAAGAAGCTAAGATTCCATTAATAAGACAGTTTCTCTAAGACTAACACTCAAGAAGTTCTCAGAGCCACCACGTTCTGAAAAGGGTGCTCTTTCCATGGTGACCCAGTGGTTCACACATTTCACCTTCTTTGCTCAACGAATGCTCCTTCTATAAAATTATTCTTTTATGTGAAAATGTATTTGTAATTTCTGAGACTTCTTAAGAGAAGACTTTTGCTTTATTCTTGTCTTCACACTTAACATTTCCTGTATTTTTATTTATTTAATTATATGTAGTAGTGTTTAAACTTTGTACTCAATTATCATTGATAATATTAAATATATATAAAGAAGAAAAGAATTTGGGGACTTTACAAAAACATGCAATTGAGATTACTGGAATCATGTTCATTTTATGATAGTGAGAGAGCTTCACAGGTTAATTATGTCTTTTTCTGTTTGTTTGCTTTGTTGTTTTATTTTGCTTATTATTCCTGGGGGCACAGATATGCTTACAGGCCAATACAAAGTTTTCTCTCCCTTTAACTCTTATTAGAGTTCTCTTTCTCCCACCCAAATCATGATTTTTATCTTATCAGATTTTTCATGTACATGAATTATTGTAACTTGCCTCTATATTTAGGAAAACATAGTTTTATATTTTTAAAAGCAACACGAGTTCATTATACAATCTAAGTAGAATTTCTCAACCTCTAATTCCCAAGAAGTAATCACCCTTTAATTGCTGGTTATATCCAATAGAAAAATAAATAAATAATAACAGCTTTTTAATCCCATGAAGTATTAGGGCAGATTCCACCCAGAAGTAACTTACTGTTGCTAAACACTATTTTATGTGTGGAAAACTGAATACATCTTCCCCACCAAGACGGCAAACTGAACTGTGATATGGGTTCCTTTACTAATGCAACCATGAAGTATTATAATGAGGCCTAGAAAACCATAAGGAAACCCTAGGTAGACAGAAGACACTGGAATTTGGTGTGTAGGAGACAGATAGGAGTAATATCACAAGGAAAAAAGGCCAGGGATCCACTCAAGAGACAGGTTGCATTGTAGATGCTATTTGTACCGTTTTCTCTTCATCATTTTACCCTGGCTCAGGTCACTGCTTTCATGATCTTAATTGCAAAACAGAAAAAAGAGCAGCACTAGTCCGTCTCCTATAGGTGGTATCTGGCCACTCGGACCTGCCTATAACTGAAACATCAGCAAAGCTGAAAGCAGCCCTTCCTCCTCATGCCCCCTTTATAACCCAAGGATGAAAATGTTACCGTACAGGGCAGAATCAGTGGCAAAGAGCAGTGCAGGGGTGAGGAGAAAGCAAAGCTGCAAATAGAAGAGTCACCAGGTGCAGTCACGGCTCAGCAGGTGGTGTAGCCCATGGTGCAACACTGGTGATTTTCGATTTTGAAGAACATTCTCCAAGCTCTTAAACTGACTGGAAGGTGGAAAAACCAAGGCCTAGAATCTGCTTTTCATTTTCTCTCCCATCTCTCACCAATACACCAATCTCAACTATAGTTTCAAGTTACTTTGAGAGACTAACCAGGTGTCCAAGAAACAATTTATTAAGTGGGAGGTAAAATACAAATGAATGAAGCAATCTAATCCAGACAATATATAAAACAAAAATTAATGGACTAACAAAATAAGAATTTAAAAGAAGCATAATAATTATTTCCAAAGTGATAAAGGAGTATATTACAACATGCCAAGAAGAATCATTTATAATATAAAATAACAAGAAAATATATTTAAAAAAATAGAAAGAACAGATTTAATTACTGTAAAAAGTTAATCTTAAATAATATTAATCTTAAAAATATATATATAAACGTATTTCAAAGAAATAGAAATAACTTTTCACTGAGTACACACTTTATTCACAGAAGTCACTGTGAATATTAAGTATGTAGTCTTTAATTTGTATGTAAGTCAAATACCTGTTTTAATCCTTCCAGTTATTTAATATGGACCTGGAGATCTTTCTCAATACAGTAAGATTCATAAAAATAAAAGTACCAGAAGAAAAATATTTAATAATCTCCTTATTTACATAAAAAATTCAAAAGAATCACCTAACATTTAGAATTTTAAGAAAATGTAACAAAGTTAAGAGAAACAGTGTCATGCTGTAAATGAATAGCACTTCTTTACTAAAGCATTAGTCAACTGGAAAATAAAATCAGTTTAAAATTCAGACAATAAGTGAAATTACTACAAAACATAAGATGTTGAAAATAAACAGGAAAAATTGAGAAGTAGTAAAACTCTAATAACGAATGTAATAAAGAGCCCCAGGCCTGCACAGAAATATCATGTTCATGCTTGGGTGACTAATAAATATGTTCTTTCTCTTCAATGTATTAGTTACGTTTACGTAAATCAAATACAACATCCTAATTTGTTTTTTGGTGTTCTCTTAGTTGCACTAACAAATTTTTCACTGCAAACTTAAAAATCATTGCCTCATTTCAAGAGCCATAATGGTTTTTAAAATGTAGCACTATTTGTTTTTTTCAGCATAGCTACTTCCAAATTGAAAAGTTTATCAATGGTGACAGTATAATTGGATGAGTCAAAAATAGAAATATAGTAAGGTTTATTCACTACTTTTACATCTAAAATCATCTCTCATACACTTTTAAAATTTTATTTTGCTCAAAATTAGCAAATCTTATACAGAAAATAGTTGATAATTTCTGATGTTTATTTTTTTCTAATTACTGTATGTTTCAGAATTATTGATAACTCTTCAGGGAAAAATTTTATGTTCTGAATACACACACCTTGTGATGTCATTATTCTACACATGACCTCTGGTGATGATCATTATATTCTAGCCACCTCCTATTTTCTTAAAAAAAATTACATTCTCAAGGAACCACCTCTCCTCTAGTCTCTCTTAATATTGAGTGGATCTTCAGAATTCATTTCCACCTTTAGGTTAAATGGTATCTACAGATGGGAGCTATTTCCTGGGTTCCTTGTTTGATCTTAACTACTACGTAGCCACCCACCCATGGAGAAAGTAGCAGCAACCTTAATGAGGCATTTAAATATTGTGCTTTTCCTTGCATGGAGAATAATGGAGCACAACGAGATTGCAATATTTTAGTTTAATTTCATTTCCACACGGGTGTGTGTGTGTGTGTGTGTGTGTGTGTGTAGTGTAGTGAGAAGGCCATAAGTGGTAGGGTCAGGTATCAGGTTGTACCATATTCACAGCATTCCTTCTACTATGTCAGATTTCAAGCCTATGAATTATTTTAGAATCTGAGCAAATCAAGTCCCTATCTTGTAAAAAGATTTTTTTTTCTAGTATTACAGCTTCATATTACTAAATGCATGTGCACTTAATACATATAGACTTTTCATTAGCTGGTGTTTGCCCAATTGAGTTTTGAATCTCCTGGAATCTTGCTTGTAATTGAAGCCACAGCCAGCTGGAGGAAGCTCTTCTCATGATGTGACAGAGGTACACCAGGGCAAAGAGAGGGAATGGGATTCAAACTGAGAGAGGAGGATGATCGGGCAAGGAAAAGAGAGCATTCTTATGCCTACACAGTACATAAAAAGTTGAGTAATTTAGCCGTATAAGAAAACAAAATGATCATATGTGTAGGAATAATCCCAATTTGTTTTCTGGAAGTTGAATGATGAAACAGGACAAATTCTCTTCAATTATTTTATTAGTAACTAATCATTTAACTTCAAACTCCTTCAGGAAAATTATCTAATTAATATGAAGCTACAAAATTGCCAGCTTATTTTAAGACTTCCTAAATGTTTGCATTAAGAAAAGTTCCACTCAATATGACAGGCCAAAAAGTGTGTATGTAAGTTTTAAAGTAAAGAGAATACATTAGACAAAAAGTTCAGGACTGACTGTTTAACACTCAAGGGTTGTGTCACAGAGCCTGTAAAGCCCAAGCCAGTGATAGTTTACATATCTGAAAGTCATAACACATTCCTTTAGCAAATGTGTTTGCTTTTTGATTATCATCTCCTTTTTCCATGAACAGAATTACATTTATTTCTGGAAAACAGATGTTGATTTGCCCTGTTTCACTTTAACAGAGAAGTAGATTTGAAGATTTTACTATTTCCTTTATCCAAGATAATTCTCACCCCAAACTGGATGATGGAAAAGTCTGTCACAATAAGAAGCATATAGTAAAATCTAAAAGCCATCTGAACTACTAACATTATCTCTCAAAAGTATTGAGTATGCTAAAGAATAAAAAAAATGTATCTTCCTATGAAACACTAGATTCAAAGACAATTTTGCATTTATTCTGTGCTACTTTCGAAAACATTGAAATACTGCCTTTAAGTATAGATTGATTACTGCTTCTCACTGCTTTGCTATTAGTTCTAATTTAAGATAATCATAGGACTAAACCACATTTTAGTCCATTTTGAAGACATGCTTCATAATTTCCTTTCTTCTTATTCTAAGCTACCTGATTTCTTTTCTTCCCTATCTAAACTTTGTGCTTTTGGCAATTAGTCAACTGCAAATGAATGGTAACTTACTATAACCCCCTTTATTATAGCCTTTAAAAAGCAGGGTCAAGAATTTTTTCTTTAAATAATTAAATCATTACTAAATTGTATTTAATATTTTATGTGTATTCTTCCCCCTTAGGTCAAAAAATAAAGCAGGAAAAAAAACTAGATAAGTATTTTATAAAAGGATGATTAAATTTTTCTCTATCTCTATCCTTTTATACTGATATGTACCTATCAATGTTATGTGTTCTATAACAAAAAAGTATGCAAATCCTGCAAACAGACTTAAATTACAAATGCTTGTGAAAACTTACAAGTCATGATTTTCAGGAAGTCATCCATTGTCCCTCAATGAAACCCAATGAGGATGGTAATCCCTGAATTGAAGGGGAAATGAGAATGGTAATCCCTGAATATGTCATCAAATGTTGCAAGAATGTCGATGTAATGCATACTAAAATCCTAGTAACATAAAAATCTTCTAACTATATATCTATTAGAAGAATCCCCATATATTAATTTATCTTGAGGACAATGTCTTATGTTCTCCAGCATTTTTTCTGCCGTTTTGCATCATGCCTAGTGCAACGAGTAACGTTGTCCTTGACAATTTCATTTTGTAAGGGCTTTTTCATTTGCTGGTATGCCTTTCTCCCCAAATCTTGATTTGGCTCAACTCAGACTCATATGGGAACTAAGCTTAAATATCAGTCCTCTGACAACCTCCCTGAGTTCTCAGACTAGATTAGGTCCCACTGCTGTGCAGTGCTATTATAGTCTGTAATTGTCCTTGGGACACTTATCACAGTGGGAATCAGTAAATTGCTTGTGTATATATTTTAACATTTTCTTGCACTCTCACTTGTCAAGTTTATAGAGCACTTTATAACTGCCATCTCTACAGTTCTAATTTCTAATAAAAGACTTATTTGATAGATATAGAATTATTTTATATATATGTGTGTGTATATATATTTGTATATATGTGTATATATGTGCATGTATATTTGGTATATATATATATATATATATATATATATATATATATATATATATAATAGTTTGGTCCAATGAATGAATAAATGACACATGTTATTCAGCAAAAGAAGAAAGAAAAATGTTGAGCCTAATATTTTCATGGTATATTTATTACAGACAACTTACTCCACTCAAGTTAATTTAAGCATAGATGAATTTATTTAGGGTTATTAAACAGTTGACCAGAATAGTGAGAGGTCTAGAGATCTGGGGCTGGAGCTTTCAAGAGCAACCTCACACACCAAATAATGTGTGTAATCAATCTTGGCCATTCACCCTAGGTTGTAATATTGCTTTGGTTTAATATCTCGATTAGGAGTTAGGGTGGGGAGGTTTCAGAACCTTTGCCTGGGTTTTCCCCCACTACAGTTGCTATTAACTCAACTTGCTGGAAGGCCCATTCCAAGAATATATTGAGGCATCTGAGAAAACCCCACTGTGAGTTATACGTAGGTGAGGATCCTATTTATTTCCTGCCCCCAATCTGCTCCACTGAAACCAAAACACCTCCATAAAGATTTGGTCCCTCAAGTATCAACTTGAACCCTATGTCAGACAGCCTTTGAAATATTTTGATATCCTCCCTTTCTTCAGTGTAATGCCACCTAAATAAATGGTGTTGATGTAGGAACTTTGCTGGGACAGTCTGGAGAGTCCACTACGGTCCTGAACTGCTAAGGTGCTGCTGAGTGATTCCCCTTAGAAACCCACTTTGTCCTTTACTCGGCAGACTCAGGTATCAATGTTGACTCAGGTCTGGAAACAGGGCAAAAGACTGAGACTTTCTATTTTTGTGGCCATTTTCAGCCTCATAATTATCTGTTTTTGTTTCTTCCAATTGTATAAATTAATAAATACCTTGTTGGCTGTCCATATTGCTTACTTTGGAAATTACAAATCATCAGCTTCTTGATCCCTGCTCTGATGGCTTATTATGACATCTGCACTCCACTTATTTCTGAGAGTTGAATCTAACACATGACATCTCTTATCTTAGATTCCTATCAAGCTCACTGCTATCAGAAAACTTTCCTCTTACCTAACATTGGGTAATCTCAGGACCCAGTTCCATACCTCCTCTTGTGGCTCCTACTGGTACATGTAGGCTAAGTCCTGCAGCTCCTTTTGTGTAGAGTCCCTTTTATCCCTTAGCAGGCCCAGAACTTCCCTGACCAGGTTATGTTATGACCTAACCCTAGTCTTTGGTCAGGAGGGGAGAAGGAAGTAGATATTGCAGTATGATTAGATGTGTTGTCATGAAAGCTATAAGGAAGCGGCCGGGCACAGTGGCTCAATGTCTATAATCCTAGCACTTTGGGAGTTCAAGGCAGGTAGGTCACCTAAGGTCAGGAGTTTGAGACCGGTCTGGCCAACATGGCGAAACCCTACTAAAAATACAAAACGTAGCCGGGCGTGGTGGTGGGTGCCTGTAATCCCAGCTACTTGGTAGGCTGAGGCAGGAGAATCACTTGAACCTGGTGGGCAGAGGTTGCAGGGAGCTGAGATTGCACCATTTCACTCCAGCCTGGGTATCAGAGTGAAACTCCATCTTGGAAAAAAAAAAAGGAAGCAGAGAAAGTGCTAGGCTACTTTTGCAGCATCTAAGCATTGTTTTACTTTAGAGTAAGCTTCCTGAGACCCCCTCTAACTACCAAATGTCATTTATTAGGTTATCTGAGAAAGAGGCAGTAAGATCTGAGATCTACATGCAGGAATTTTATCAAATCATGCTTCTTCAAACAACACACTTGGGTGTCTAAAGAAACAAGCTTGAGCAGACTGAGAAGCTGAACTGAGAAACATGCAACAGATCCTTAGCTATTTCTATAGGAAGGCCCTGCAACTAGAAAGGCCCTTCAGAATTGCCGCATGAGGTAAGGGTACCTGGGTATCCCTACATGAGTCATTGGATGCAGCCTGCCCCTAAATAAAGGCTTAAGACAAAACCTTGTGTGAGGAGGCAGCTCACTTTAGCTGAAGTTAATTTCTAGAGAATGATTTATCTGTGAGCTATCAGAAGTCATCAGGCTGGCAGTTGGAGTAATGAGCTCTTTTGTCCAGAAGGGAGACTTACAGCCCCAGCATTCCCTAAAGTTCACATGTTCATGTGTTTCACTTGGAAATTATAGAAAATTTGTCATATAATATTGAGTTTTAAATATTGACCAAAGTATCTCCCTTAATGAATGAATAAAATGGCCATAGCTTGATTTCCAAGTTTTGATCTTCCATTAGAATAATCAGCAACAACTACCTCAGTGGTTTCCTGTTTTACATTGAATAACTACTACTTTATTAAAAATAATAGCTTAAAAACTTCCAGTAAAAAGGCAGGTTATAAAATAATATGCATCATGTAATGATTAGGAAATAAAGTAATATCTTTCAACATAAATGTTTCTGTTATAACACTGTGACTAGAGCAAATAATTAAGACTGGTTAAAAAGATGGAACTCATTATACTTAAGATGGTGAAAGAAAGATAATTTAGGTTGTGAAGAATAAGTAAAAAATAATAGAATGTCATATGTGCTTTGAAGTTCTGGTAGATGGAGCTTTTTGCCTATTTAAAGCAATGATTCACTACTCAGATAATGCAGACAGCACTGAAGAACTATTTGCATTTGAAATAATGAAACAATGGAGAATAAAGCCTCTTGTAAATGCACAGATACAAAGAGTTCATGAAAAATGTCCACAGTGACAAGCCACATGGTTCTATTCTCATATTACCTTATATTTTCTGATTAAACAGTAATCCAATTTAATGACTTTATGTGTAAATGTGTGTGTGTTTGTGTGTGTGTGTGTAAACACACGTTATAGAAATAGATAAAATGGAAAGGTAAAGGGCTATTTTCCTAGAATTCAAAAATAAGTATGTTTTTTCTCTTTATACATATGGTAATGTGCATCAGTAGTTTTACTATACAATAAAGGTCATCACAAAGGAAGATGACAAATTTAACTTGCAAAAAATGCAAAGAAAATCAACTTAAAATGGAAAAACAATATGTATTGTTCAAAATACTGAACAGATTGCCTGGGTTGAAGTCCAGGCCACAATTACTAGCAACTCTGTAATGCAAGACAAGTTACATAACTTCATATTACTTTATGTAAATTAGTAAAATAATTGTAGACACCTCATTAGTTTGATACTATGCATAATCAAAATACTAATGTATAGCATCTGAACATAGTAACAAGTAAATTGCATTATTGTTTGTATTGTTGTTATTAAAGTTAGGAAAGTGTAATGGAGTCTGCTAATCAGTTTAGAACAATAACACAACACAAACTACACAACTACCAACAAGAAAGAGGACAATTGACAAGGACAGAAAATTCACTGAAGAAATAAAAACACAGAATAAAACCATTAAAAACGTCGAATCTCAGTAGTTATCAAAGACCTAAACTTAAAAATAGTTATCATATTTTATTTTTTTATCTTTAATGAGACACAACTGATATATCCAGAGTAGGTGAGCCTGTGAGGAAAAATGTTCACTTTCCTTCTAAGTTTTAGGCACAGTAGTTCCCCTTTATCACTGGTTTTGAATCTCATGGTTCCAGTTACCTGCAGTCTGAAAATACATAGAAAATTCCAGAAACAAGCATTCCCTAAATTTTAAATCATGCACCATTCTGAGTAGTGTAATAAAATCTCCCACCATCCTGCCTGGAACATGAATCATTCTTAGTGCAGCAGGTCTACTCCATGCACACTACCCACCCATTAGTCACTTAGAAGCCAGCTCAGTTATCAGATCACAAGTTAAAGGAGGGTGAAAACAGTTACAGGAAGATATTTTGAGAGAGAGAGAGAAAGACCCTACTCACATAACTTTTATTCCAGTGTCTTGTAATTGTGTTCTATTTTTATTACTTATTGTTAATCTCTTACGATGCCTAATTTATACTTTAAATTTTGTCATAGCAAAAAACATGTTATATATAAGGTTTTGTACTATCCAAAGTTTCCTGCATTCACTGGGGGTCTTGGAATGTAACCCCCACAGCCACAGATAAAGTGGGGCTACTGTATTTAAATTGGTACAACAGAGCAAAGGATACGGAGAATATTCAAAACAGGGAACCATACAGACACTGACCAAGCAAAACAGAAAAAGTTGTTCCCCTGAAGCAGGGCCCTTAGCTAACTGGCTTGCTCCTCAGGTCAGTGCTGAACCTTTATTTTTTAGTTTGTGAGGACTTGCAGGGGTCTCTGGGAAGAAATGGGGCAGGTAGAGGGTGGGATGGGTGTCGCACTGGGATATGGAGCTGTTGCTGTGATGACGCTATTGATAGTTCAGATTCTATTTCAGCATCTTAATGATGTGATTGAACCAAACATCAGCCCATGGGAACAACTGGCTGGGACAATTTAAAATATGTAATTGAATTAAAAGTTCTTCTATCTGTTGGTCTAGCAATTCCATTCATTCACTTCTATGAATAGTATTTTAGCATGTCTATCTCAAGACCTGCCTCATCACAGGGGATAAAAATAGGAGCAAATCAAACATAGCTGGAGAGATCATGGAATTCAGACTGTTAGGAATTTATCTTAAAGGATGACTTCAAATATGTGAACGTATAGATTGCCAAGGACGACCAGTGCAACACTGTGGCAAACTGCAAATGATAAATAACAAAAAAGAAAAAATAGGCCGGGTGCGGTGGCTCAAGTCTGTAATCCCAGCACTTTGGGAGGCTGAGGCGGGTGGATCACGAGGTCAAGAGATCGAGACCATCCTGGTCAACATGGTGAAACCCCGTCTCTACTCAAAATACAAAAAAATATCTGGGCATGGTGGCGTGCGCCTGTAATCCCAGCTACTCGGGAGGCTGAGGCAGGAGAATTGCCTGAACCCAGGAGGCGGAGGTTGCAGTGAGCCGAGATCGCGCCATTGCACTCCAGCCTGGGTAACAAGAGCGAAACTCCGTCTCAAAAAAAAAAAGAAAGAAAGAAAAGAAAAAGAAAAAAAAAATAAATAATACAAAACAATAGAAATGTCTCCTCAAAGTTGGATGGCTATATAACTTTGTCATGTTAATACAATCGAATATGGTGTGGCCATCGAAAAGAACTGAATTCATATGTATTGACATGGATATGTCAAAAATATATGAAGTGTGCCAACCTCATTTATTTTCTAATAGAAATATTAAAAACATTTTACATAAAGTGAAATGAACAGATTTTTGGATGGACAACTTGATTTGTTTTCACAAATGTAAATACAAACACATATGTAAACCCATGCTTCTGGAGAGGTATCGAATAGTACCATCGCATCAGAAAGTACCCTCGGGCCCCTTCGCAGTCAATCTCAGAGACATCCACTGATGTAATATCTAGGGCAAGAGATTACTTTTTATTCTTCTACAGCTTCACATAAATGGAATCATATAGTATGTTATGTTTCGTGACTCACTATTTCCACTCAGTATATTGTTCTGAGTTCATTCATGTTGTCACATGCATCAGCAGCCAAAGTCTGTTTATTGCTGAGTAAGAGTGCATCCAATTCTGGATTCACAGCTTTAATACAAATTCTTCTTGCTCAGTGAGACTCCCCACTGCTTTGTGTTAATACTTCCACTTAATCATTATGGCCTTCTAGCTTCTTTCATATTCTCCAAATCATAATTTCAGATACTAACTCATTACGTACGTTTATTAACTTAAAAAATATAAGAAACATTATGTTTTGCTAAGAAAACAGTTTTAAATCATTTACCCATTCTTACATTTTAATAAACCTGTATTTTATAAATCATTATAAAATATAATACCAAAATTAAAAAGGGTAAAAGTACAATTACTAAAGTAATTTCTTTGAATAAGTTTCCCATTCCATATGCCCTAACCATTTTCTCTTCTAGAAATCCACCTGTAGCACTGTCTGCTCAGCTGACCTGAACTTGTTGTGCCCTCAGCTTTGCTTAATTTTATGTGTCATTTACATTTTCCCTTCAGATAGTCAACCACAGTTTAAACATTTTTATTTATTTTGAATTTTAGTTGCATATTAACAGAAAGTAAACCAAATACATTCTTTCAGTAAAAGGTTTTTCAGAATCACAACCTACCAGAGTACCCTTCTGATACCTCAGTCTAAGAAGGTGCATCTTGCAAAAATGATAAGCACACAGCCGCGGTACAGAGCATGGGTGGGATTCAGAGGCAATGAAAGTAAAACTTTCTGGAATGTGGTGCCTCTGTTCTGAACAACTTATTCTCATGGGAGAGAAAAGCCTTGTTTCCACCTTTTGATAAACCAATTATATTTCAAAGTAGGGACTCGAGGACATTTTGAAACATCACTGGTATTGTCTCTGGTAAATTTGTAGCAAGCAAGAGTAGCAAATAATAAACAGATTTGACACAAAACTAAAATTGCTCATATATGACCACTGCAATTGAATCTGTGCAAAATGCCTTTCAGAAGTAACTACTCAGATCTTAATGCCTAGCAGATTTCTACTACTGAAAACAAATACAATACGGACAGCAACAAAACTCTCAAGGTGTCTGACAATATGATTTCTCACAGGTCTTTTACCTTTAAAAAAGCAAATTGTCTGAATGGCCCCTATCTGAGTGTGAGAAGTAGTGAAAAACACCAAATGTTTTCAAGGAGGAAAAATGTAAGGAACACCAAATTATGCTAAGAAAACAATTTTAAAATTCTAAACCATTGATCTGCTTTTGCATTTTAATAAATCTATATTTTATTAAACCATTACATAATATTAAAATTTTTTAATAAATGAGAAAAATAGAATTACTTAAGCAAGGTTCGAGATAATTCAACATCCACAAGTAGAATAAAACGGATAATACATATCCTTTAGCACACAAAACTGCTCACAGAGTTTAGACAGCACTGCATATCATCCTGAAAACATTATACAAGAAAATAATCTGAATGTTAGCTTTCTATTCTTATAAAAAGCATATATTCAATGTCTTTCTTTAGTGAAATAGAGATCCCCAAACTAATTGTGTTATTGGGGATTAAGCCAGGAAAACAGAAGCCATTCTGCTTACTCTCAGAAAAAAAAACAAAAAACACAACATTTTAATGCATGAATTGGAGCCTTAACCGCTGAATGCTTCAGGAGCAAAGGCATTTGGTGACTGTCTCAGCTGCCCAGAGCAACAGAGATTCTGCCGCTGCAGATCAGAGCTGCTGCTTCTCTTATTTCTACCATATTTTGTGTAAATACCTGTCATTGGCTGAGTCTAATTCAAAACCATATAGAAAAGGGATTTTTGGAGATGCAAAGAAGAATGCAGAATAAAGTGGCAACAATTCCAGGTTAGTAAGAGACAACATTGTAAAATATTATTTGGCTATATCATCAAATGCACATTCACTCAGCATAATTATGAAATAACATGAATGTGGGCTAGAGGGTTTACGTTTTTCATTCATTTAGCATCTGCCATGTGTCAGTCCTGGGCTTGATGTTGAAAATACACAAAGCCATTGTTGTAATAGAGCTTCTCATTCAGAGAGGAATCCAAAGTTATTTCAAAATCAAACAAATCAATGGATTCTCATAATTGTGGTACCATCCTGCTATGAGAGAATTTGAAATGAGAGCCAAATATCTGAAGAGTCAAAGAAGACAAATTTGAAAGAGATTATCAGTCCATTAGTAATATCACAGATTTGAAAAATGTTTCAATAACATAAAATTAAACCTAACAAGCAAACATAGAAGAGATAAAATGACTAAAGGTATAGTAGAATGATGTTATGAGTTAAGCACGTTTTCCAGTAATATGTGATATAATGAGCAAATTGCCAAAATTTCAATAAAAATTTAGAATTCTCAATTTACTACACATTTCAACACTTTCCTATCCTTCTACTTTCAACACATTTCTTTTTAACACAACTGACAGTGCTAAGTTTGTACACACATGTCCTTTAGATGTCTGCCTCACTCATGTGTGTGAAGGCCTTTGAGCTGACATTTCAAGTTGTCTCAATGGAATCACTTTTAAGTGTCTTTGGCCTTTCTCTTTTTCTGTTTTTCTACGCTCAATAAAAATGCCTTTAGTATAGCAGTAGAAATGATAATGGTAATATTTACTGACTACTAACAACAAGTCAGGGAATCTAAGTGCATCAATTCACAAAATCTTTGCAACCACTTTTTGAAGTAGAAATAAATAGAAGAGATAGGATCTGAATGCCAGCAGCCTGCCTTTGGAGCCCAGACACATCACTCTCACATCATGCTGCCTCTCAACTGGGAGCAGAGGAACAGAAATCATGAGGCTTTAGAAAGGTGAGGCCTGTGGGCCTCTGCAATTCCATAATGTAGGCAGCTAACTATCTTTAGGGTTTGCTGTACCAAGTAAAATAGCTATCCTTAGGCCTTGACATTTGGAATTGTGATAACTACTAGGTTTATTATAGCACTGTTTACAATAACAAAGACTTGGAACCAACCCAAATGCACATCAATGATAGACTGGATAAAAAAAATGTGGCACATATACACCATGGCATACTATGCAGCCATAAAAAAAGATGAGTTCATGTCCTTTGCAGGGACATGGATGAAGCTGGAAACCATCATTCTCAGCAAACTAACACAGGAACAGAAAACCAAACACCACATGTTCTCACTCATACGTGGGAGCTAAACAATGAGAGCACATGGACACAAGGAGGGGAACATCACACACTGGGGCCTATTGGGGGTGGGGACAAGGAGAGGGAGAGCATTAGGACAAATACCTAATGCATATAGGACTTAAAACCTAGATGGTGGGTTGATAGGTGCAGCAAACCACCATGGCATTTGCATACCTATGTAACAAACCTGCATGTTATACACATGTATCCCATAACTTAAATTAAAATTAAAAAATAGTTTACTAAATATTGTAACTACTAAATTGATAGTTTACTAAAAATAGTTAAAATAATTTTTATAGAGATTTTACATCTCTTTTATTTAATCCTTAAAAATTCACCAGGAAAGAGAGAGAGAACTATGAATATGTGTATTTTATAGATTTAAAAAACCAAGAGTCAGTGATGCTAAGTTAGCCCTCTCAGATCAATGGCAGACATGGATTTCAAAAGCATGACTAACTGGTTCCAGAACAGATTTCTAAGAGTCAAAAGAAGAGAAAGGTCTTTATATAGAAATGGACACCCAAAGAAATTGGTAAAATTTTGCTGCAGGACACATATAGAATTTAAAACTTATTGTGAAATATCAAAAGAATACATCCTCTGCAAAACAAATCCAAATAAAAGGTGAAAGGTCAGTTAGCACTGCTTTCCCGTTGCTCCAACTTTCCACAGGAAATAGCTTGGTTGTCTGGCCTGGGGATTTGCATCTGGAGGCCTACACTATTCAGGTTGTGAGAGACACAAGCATAGTTTATATGAGTTCCTTACTGCTGCTGCAACAAACTGTCACACATCTATTGACTTAAAAGAACATGCATTTATCCTTTTACAGTTCCAGAGGTCAGATGCCCAAAGTAGGTAATTCTGGGCTAAAGTATAGGTGCGCCCAGGCCTGGTTTCTTCTGGAGATTCTATGGGAGGATTTGTTTCCTTGCCTTTTCCAACTTCTAGAGGTTGCCTCTGTTCATTTCTTGGCCCATGGGCCCTTTTTCACATCACTCCAATCTCTTGCTTCTTTCATAATATCTCCTAATACTGACTCATCTGATGTGCTGCCTTCATCTTATAGGGATCCTTGAATTCTATCAAGTTCAAATAATGCAAGATAATCTTCTTACTTCAAAACTTAATAACATGTGCAAAGTCTCTTTTCTCACTTAAGGCAAGATTCATAGGTGCCAGAGATTAGGATTTGGGACCCTTTCGGGGCCCATATTTCAGTCTACTGCAGGCTACTAACCCTCTTATTACCTCCACTTTGTCAATTAAGGTCCATCTCAACGTAATTCCTTACTATGCCTCTAGAACGATACTGCTTCAGTGTTTGTTAGTTTGTTCTTGCCTAGTGATTACTACACAGCACACATTCACATAGCATGTCATCTGTGTGACAATAACCAATCTAGACTGTAATAGTCAGTATCTACAAGTCGTGCCAGAATGTATCAGGTAACGCTCAAAGTGTTTTTTACATCTTCTTTTTCATAAATTCCAAGGAATCTCTTACTGTTTACTGATTTTGTTTATGAAGCCCTGGGTTCTCTGAAGAATCAGACATGGGATCTCTGTTAAGACATTTTTAGTTATATTTGTCCAGGAACAGATTTTTAAATAAAATATTTATACATAAAAAGCATAAATGCATATATGTGCATATATTTTAAGATATAAGTGTAATAACTTTTTCAATATTATTGATATCTCTATGTCTCTCTCCCGAGACATCAGACTATTTTCAAGTCTGAGAAATACATTGGCTGTGTACTCCTAAAGCCTCTCAATGCTTCCAAACTTATTACTCTGGTTTAGCTTTGTCCTGTTATTGCCAATTATAGTCAGGTTAAAGAAAGAGTATGCTTTTGTAATGACAGTTTACTTCATTGTTATTTATTCTGCTGATTAAAACCATAATGGGATCTTGGCTGAGTTAGAATAATATTGGATTAAAGCTGTCATGATACGTTATAAGACAATAGTTCTCAAAGGAATGTTTGTCTCCACTTAGGAGCCACCTGTGCGGTGGGGAGGAGGTGGGACCTTCCCATACTTAAATCTAAATATGCATACAAGTTTGATGGTTTTTGGGGTATAGCTGCAGTTGGCACATTGTGACAGGAAAGGATGCTGGAGCCCCTGAATTAGATTCACCCTAAAGAAAATATACAAAAATATATTTTAACTAATGCAGAAAGAAAAGTATCTGTCCCGGAGACCAGGCTCAGAGATGAAGCCTCAAGTTCGGAAGTGTGTGGTCATTTGAGCCTTTCTGGTTTCAGATTTTCAAACCAGTCCTAAGAATACTCCAGAGGTTTCCACTTGCCCAAGGGAGAAAAATGTTTGTGTGGAGTGGAAAGTCATCTATCTTGAGACTGGAACATCATGGAGTGAAAGCATCCCATTATGGGCAACCTTCTGGGGAGTGATGATTCTTCGTGATACATTATAGGACAGTAGTCCTCTCAGGAATGTTTGTCTCTAAGGAGGACTCTAAATTCTGAGGAATCTGTTGCTGTGTACTCATTACAATTACAAAGCTCTGGGTTCCCTGACAACTCTAAGTCCTCCTTAGAGACAAACATTCCTTAGGGGACTATTACCTTATAATGTATCATGACAACTTCAATCCAATATTATTCTAAGTCAGTTGAGGCCCCATTATGTCTTCAATCAGCAAAATAAATAACAATGTAGCAAACTATCACGACAAAAGCATAGTTCGTTGTTTTTCCTTTGTTTATCTTCACAGCAATAAGCAGAGTGAGAGCATCTTTGGGGCAAAGTGGCAAAAATCTGCCCCTTGCTAGAAGCAGAAATGTGCGTAGAATAATGAGGCCCAGGCTGTGTATCACCTGACAGTGAGGGGAACCAGCAGAGACAGAGTAGCCAGGCATCCCACAGCAGGGAAAGCTGCCCAGTGTGGACTTCCTAAGGACAGACATGGGGCGACTTCCTGAGGTGCATAGGTCCAGGTGGAAAATTACAAAGAGCAGCTCGTCTGTTTCAAAATGGTAAGGCTTACATCCAACACAACGCAGATTAAAAAGAATGCAACCTAAATCCTACCCTCAATTATCCTCTCCAGAGGCATTAGGATACATAATGATTTGTAAAGCCATAAATGCACGATTATCTTCATTCCTGTGTATTTCATCGTGCCACTCAGAAGAATTTTTTTCACAAGGCATATTTATTCAAAAGCATGTGAAAACAAAGTAAACAATTGTAGGGTACATTGCAGGTTAATAAATGCTAGTGGAATTTCCAAAACCTCTGTCAGGTAAACTGTTGTACTCTGTTATGCATGCATGAACACAGAAAACAAAATTCATAGTATGAACCAGTTATTTATTCTTCCAGGTTTCAAAAATCCATAAGTTACTGAAACCTAGGATGTTTCTGAACAACAGCACTATTGAAATTTTCTACCATATAATTCTTTCATGTGGGCTATGTCTTTTTATTCTATAATGTTGAGCAGCATCTCTGGCCTCTCCCCACTGGATGTCAATAGCAAACCCCCAGCCCCGACAATCCAAAATGTCTCCGGACATTTATTTAATACCCATTGTCAAATGCCCCTGGAGGTAAGGATTATCCCCACTTTCTGGTTGAGAAATATTCCTTTCAGGCCATGAGCACCAAGCTCAAGTTCAAAGTTATGGATTCATTTCCAAATGGTGTGCAGTAAATAATGCAAGTAAAGATCTTATGCTCTATAACTTCATAATGTAAATTATTTATCTTTTAGAGATAAATCCAGATTGATATTTAAATATTAAAAATCAGCATTATCTGTTTTATGATACATTTAAAAATTATATTTAGAAAATTATATTAAAAGCAGAGGATCATGAAAGCTTTCTTAAGCTCCAAACATAAAAATGTGGCTTTTACTCTCTATATAAGATTTATTATTGCTGTTGTTATTTTGATCCCAGAAAGGTAGTAGAGAGAGTCAAACAGAAAAGTATTATTTGGAAAGTTTTTTCGTATTCTTTTATATTGTGGTAATAAAGAGTTTTCTCATTATTTGTGATTCTTTGTTCCAAAATGAGGTAGATGAGATGGAAAAGCAATTTGATTATTTTAAATAACACCTTTAGGAAAAAAAATAGCAGTGTTTTGTACTCACAGAATGTCTTCTTCAAATTACCCACGTAGAAACATTTCAAAACAGATAAAACTACAAAAATTGAGACATTATAAATGATAAAATGATAAGCCTTTTCTCTGCTGAATTATGAAAGACACTTACCAAAGAACAGTAAAAAGAATTTAGTGTAGAGACACATGATTTTATTTCTTCTGCAGAAAAAGAAGGCACAAAACTGAATTCACCTCTACAGTCATAAAGATGAATTTTAAAACCAATAAAACCCATGGGTACAATCTGCAAAACTGAAGGAAAACATGGCTAGCACAGTTTCATTCAACATTTACCAATATATCTATATATTAGGGTTTTTTTATTTATTCACTCAAGACATTTCTCTATAATAGTAAACCCTAGAGAACAGTTCATGAAAATACTGCCTGAAAGAAACGCACATTAAAAGTTTAAAGCAGTGTTTCATAGCATTGCTCAGATTAAGTTTTTTATCTCCGGTATTACTGCATGATAAAGAAAATCAAATAAATTTCACTCGTGAGGTTTTTCCCCAGAGCTCCTGATTGGCAGTGAAAATGTCAGGAGAAGATAAATGTACATATATTGCCGTGGCTTTGTGTCTCATAACTGACCATTTAACTCCTACAGCAATAGGAACAATTGTAATGCAGGCTTGAGAGAGAACATAGTATAGTACCCTAGAAATAGACAAGTCTTGACTAAAGCGCTGGGCAAAACTCAGTGTTCTCGTAGAGTTGACTCTAATTTGCTGGCAAAAGTTGAAATAGTTACTGTTACAAAATGGCTATAAATAAAAATATATTTTAATTAATGCAAATGTGAACTCATTATTATTTATTTTTGAGATAAAGTCTCACTCTGTCAACCAGACTGGAATGCAGTGGTACAAACATGGCTGACTGGAATCTTGACCTCTTGAATTCGTGACCCTCCTACCTTAGCCTCCTGAATAACTGAGACCACTGACGTGCACCACCACACTTGACTAATTCTCTTTGTTTTTTCTCATCACCCAGGCTCTGGACTCTGGAGTGCAGTGGCCAGATCAGCGCTCACTGCAGTCTCCTCCCCAGCTCAGGTGATCCTCTCACCTCAGTCTCTGGAGTAGCTAGGCCTACAAGTGTGTGCCACCACATCCAGCTAATTTTTGTATTTTTTGTAGAGACAGGGTTTTGCTATGTTGCCCAAGCTAGTCTTCAACTGCTGAGCTCAAGCTATTCACCAGCCTCAGCCTCTCAAATTGCAGGGACTACCAGCATGAGCTATCACACCTGGTCAATATTTTTTTGTTATTTTTTGTAGAGATAGCAGTGTCTCATGATGTTCCCTATGCTGGTCTCAAGCTCCTCGGCTCTGGCAATCCTTCTGCCTTGGCCTCCCAAAACTGTTGGGATTACAGGTGAGCAGCCACCATGCCTAGCCAGATGTAAATTTCAAAAAGAATATTCTAGGCCAAACAAGGTACAATACACATATAATTTCTCTTTCCTTTCCACCAGGTACAGCTAAAATCACTGAACAATATGTAAAATACCATGAAAGGTGGAAAGGAGGAAACAGATGGGCCAGGGAACCCAAGAAACCACACAGCAGTGAGTTTGTAGGTTTTCTTTTAGCCTCCTGTATGTCCTGGAGAAACTGGCAGCTGGGAAACTACACACCAAGAAGACTACTTTCTTTAGCCAAAGGATTAAGAAAGGACAATCTAGAAAAACAACAATTTTAGCAGTAATTGCCCTGCTACCGTCAAACACAATGGTGGAAATGCATGGCCTCCTGCCTCCCCGTCAGAAAAGAATTCAGCTCCTACTGGCCAGAAATTCACAAATTCCAACAGCAGCACCTCCACCCCTAGCTCTTAGGAAGAACTTAGTGCCTACTAAATAAATAAATAAATAAATAAACAAGGTGCAACTCTGTTTCATAAATAACTTTCTGTACTTCTTTATCACTCTTCAGATTTCAATTAGGTCCTATCACTGCCCTGAAGGAAACAAAGCAAAATAAGTGTATTTAGTGTATTCGTTTCATGTTTTTTTCTGCCTTGCTCTATGAACCAAGTCATTGAATGGGTCACCTATTCATTCCTTCATCCACCTTGATAACAACTTTTCATCTTTCAAAATTCAAAAGATGTCATAAAGATACCATCTCCAAAAAGCCAAATACCTTGAATGAAACTTCTGCTTGTATCTGGGTTTCCATGTGTTTAGTAGCTTCTTGATTTTTTTTTCTTTTTTTTTTTTTTTGCATTTTATTTTTTTATTTTTTTTTTATTTTTTTTTTAATTTTTATTGCATTTTAGGTTTTGGGGTACATGTGCAGAACATGCAAGATAGTTGCATAGGTACACATGTGGCAGTGTGTTTTGCTGCCTTCTGCCCCTTCACCCATATTTGGCATTTCTCCCCATGCCATCCCTCCCCCGCTCCCCCTGCCGCTGACCCTCCCCTACTTCCCCCAATAGACCTTAGTGTGTAGTACTCCCTTCCCTGTGTCCATGTGTTCTCATTGTGCATCACCCGCCTATGAGTGAGTATATACGGTGTTTCCTTTTCTGTTCTTGTGTCAATTTGCTGAGAATGATGTTCTCCAGATTCATCCATGTCCCTACAAAGGACACGAACTCATCATTTTTGATATTTTTTCATTTGGTTGGGTTTTGCTTTTGGAGACAGAGCCTCACTGTCACCCAGGCTGGAGTACAGTGGCACGGTCAAAGCTCACTGCAAGCTCCCACCCCTTGACTCAAACCATTATTCGGACTGAGCCTCCAAAATCTCTGAAATTGCAGGTGTGAGTCACTGTGTCCAACATAAAGTATTTTTAAATGCCCATTTCAAGTTAAGAATATTAATTCTGGCAAGGGAGGTGGGGGCACTGGCCATATTTTTGCAGCATGGAATCCAAACACTATCTTTGCAAAGTGTGTACTCTGGAACCTAGAGGACATGACTGTAGTCTTATATTCTGTTACATTTCATGCTCATATTTTGTGAGATATATATGCAAATTATGTCCCAGAAACAACCCTGATATCTCTACACTCTCCAGGGCATATCAATTCTGCTGTGTTTGATAAAGCTTTAGACAAAATCCTTAATTGATTTTTAAGGCAAAGTAATAATCTATTCTTGGTAAGCATGCTCATTCTTTCAGAAAAGAAACTCAATTCTTGCAGGCAATGGTTAGACAGGGAAAACCCATGACAATGAGACTTGCATTTTCAAAATAAAAATATCACAGCTTTAGTATTATTTGAGAGTTTGTAGATAATTTAGAGGTTATTACTAACTCCATACATCTCAATAAGGAATAATGTTTCTGCATTCCTCTGACAGAATATACTCAGCCTTCAGGAGCATTTTATCCAGAATAGAGTTGCCTTTAAAACTGCCTTTGTCCTCCTTTATAAACCACTCATCCCAGCAAAGTATATTCTATAGTCACATATTTAATACATGTAATTCATGAAATAAATTAATAAAATGTTATTTCCTTTTTCCTGCATTTAAAAGCAACCACATAGTCTGTATAGACTAAATAAAATACACTTCTTTTAAAATTATTGTTATTCTTATATTAGAAAAGAGAATATCAAGTTGCTTGCTCCTGGCTGGAGCAGAATAAAAGAATATAGAGGATTATTGGTGCCCATCTGAGACCTCAAACCACATGAGTTCTCTCTCTTTTCCTCATTATCTCTTTGTAGCTTAGTTAAAAATAAGGTGTTAGAAATCCAACATTCTTCTGACCTTTCTTCATCTTGACATAGAACCAAGGGCAAAGACCTAAACACCAACAGGTAAATAAACACTACATGTAAATATCTCTCTCCTGGCACAAGAAAAATAACTTATATTTTTCTCTCTTGCTTACACAAATATATGCTCCTCTTTAATAAACTTAAAAGACATTGCTGAAGAAAAGGGGGAAAAGATAGAAAAGTATGTAAAAACCTTAACTTTTTAGAAATAGGAAGCATTTTATCTTTTTTCTTCATTAAATAATTTTTTTAGCATATATATATTTTAAGTTCTGGGGTACATGTGCGGATCTTGCAGGGTTGTTACATAGGTTATACACATGCCATGGTAGTTTGCTGCCTCCATCCCCCAGTTACCTACATTAGGTATTTTCATGAAAGATATATTTTATGAAAGGTTTCAAAAACCAAAGTTGATAAACTTTTATATTCCTTCCTTCTCTTAAACTATCTATTTCATGGGAAATATAGAGGGCATATATGGGAGAACATAGAAGCCATGTGATTTTAAATTCGCTTTAGTAAACTTTGTTTTGCACGAACATTTTAAAAAATACTGTATTTTTTTAAGTGTTGTGTATCTAGTTAGAAAACAAAAATAAAATTTGGATCTTAAATTACATAAGCAAATGTATTTAATATGCCTTCAGATGTCTTTCCAAATTTCTGTTGTGATAGAGATATGTTCTACTCCTTCATACTCCGCATCTCTGAAGAAAACTTCACCATAAATGGTATTTTCTTCTCTATTTGTGCAACTTAAAATTCTACCCATATGTCTAGGAAGCTCATCTCTGTATCGTCTTGCTATGCTAGTTTCTCCCACTTCCCGACTAACTGGAGGTTATCCTTTCTTGTCCTGAACCCCACAGAATGTTGTAGAACACAGGAGTGCTCACCTTAAGTCATTTGTTGGCAGCATCACTGCAGCAGCCATACATTAAGGATTCAAATATTGGCACCTGGGAAAAGAGAGGAACATGAAAATGAGTAAAATTGAAAGAAAGAAAGAAACACATACATAGATATGTACATAAGACAAAAGAAAACAGATAAACAAAGAAATAGCTCATTATTTAAATAGTCAATCAGTGAGTATAAGCCCAACCGGAACATGAGAGGGAGAACAGCTGTCAGCTTTTCACTGAAATCTTTTTGATTGCTGTAACGCTTATCATAACAGAAGTTCATCATTCGGGGCTTGATTCAATCAGTTAATATTTGTTTCAATGCTGGAGGATTGGCTGAGGTTTAGGTTTACTCCTCTTTGACAATTTTCTTAGGATTTTTCAAGGGTGATTCTGCCAATATGTTTTTCAACTTATAGGCTGATTCTAGAATTCAACTGGTTTGGCAGATACTACAGTAATACCGTTTTTAAAGCTCTCCTGTGATAAGAATTGCAAACTCCTGTTGACAAGAATCATGTACCCTTGCAGTTGTTATCACAGAGCCAAGCACATAGTTTATATTCAATAGCCTAAAACACAGAAGTGTTTGAGATCTCAGATTAGTTGTTTCAATGGTGATTTCCACTTGTACTCTTGAATATTAACAGTCTGATAGGAAAATTCATAATGCGAACAGGAGCAAAAAAAATCAGAATTCTTTATTTTAGAAGTCAAATTGTGGTCATATACAGACTGCAACAGTGAGCACATAACTCTAACATATATTCATCTACAATTTTAATAGTTTTCTTCTTCTCAATACACCAAATAGTGACATTTGGAACTTTGGAATTGACAACAAAATCTATGGCAAATCTATTAAAATAGTAGTCACATGACTTCTTTTCTGGTATTTGTCAATCACATAAGAACATATATTTCCATTCTAGATGAAGAAGACAAAAAACATCGGACAGAGATAAACTGTTGTTGGATTTGCTCATTTTGTAGTAACATATTTCTGAACAGATTTTTACAGGAGGTATTGCCCATATCCCCATGTAACAGGAGTCTATGGGCCTAGGTTGATAAATTAATATATTTAAAAGAATATTCTCTCTCTCTCTCTCTCTCTCTCTCTCTCTCTCTCTCACACACACACACACACACACACACACACACACACACACAAATACACATTGCATAATTTCCACCACTACAACCTGATTCAATTATATAATCTTTAATTGCAGAATTGTTTAAAAACTGGTCCTTTACTGAAGAATTATTACTAATTTAGAACCCATTCTTTAACCTTATTTTCCAAAATATACCACAAACAATTGTTTAGTAAAAGATCAGTGATATTAAATCACATGTAAAAAAACAATTATCCAAGCATAACTATAAAAAGTGTATTTTCCTTAAAATATGAATCTACTTCAAATGTCACCATAAATTTTAAATCTTATCATTATTGAATACACTAGAATTTGATTTTCAAAAGAGCAATAAAACAGTTACTATGCATTCACATGAAAAATATTATACACAGTCATTAAACATTTTTTGTGTGAAAATGAACAATAGTATCTAATTTTCATTTCATTTCACTAGACATTTAATGGTGTAAACATAGCTTAGATTTTTATTCATGGAAACCAGCCACCAAATAATTTACACCTCATTATTTAGTTTTCTCATATTTGGTTTTTTGCCTTTTAATTAGAGAAATTATAATGTCCATAATCTTGACCAGCAGGCAGATAACTTAAAACATTTTTGCTAATCAACAGAATTTCAAATTGCAAACTCTCCTTATTCATCTTTTTTTTTCTTTTTTGAGGTGGAGTCTTGCTCTGTCTCCCAGGCTGGAGTGCAGTGGTGCTATCTCAGCTAACTGCAATCTCCACCTACCCAGTTCAAGTGATTCTCCTGCCTCAGCCTCCCAAGTAGCTGGGATTACAGGCATGCACCACCACATCCAGCTAATTTTGGTATTCTTAATAGAGATGGGTTTTGAACATATTGGCCAGGGTGGTCCCAAACTCCTGGTCTCAAGTGATCAGCCTGCCTCAGACTTCCATAGTGCTGCGATTACAGGTGTGAGCCACCACTCCTGGCCTCCTCATTCATCATCTAACTGATAACAGCATTAACTGATAGCTTAACACTGTTAATGAAACATAAGCCAGACCCTTCCATTTGCCACCATTGGCTCAGTTGTTATCAAGGAAAAACTTTCTTCTCTGTCCACCAACAATCTAAAAAAAAAAATCCATGATTGTTAATAGTTACAAATCAACTATATGTTAGTGTGAAAATGTTAGTAAATCTATCTCTGCTATTGGAAATAAACACAACTCAAAACATTTGGTATTGCAGTAGCATCATCTAACCACATGGAAATACATTAAAATGATGTATATAAACTAAAGAGTACATCAAATTCCATGTAATTATGGAATTTGATGTACTCTTTAGTTTATATAATTTAGTTTATTTAGTTAATCAGCTAGATTAGTTCAGAGACCTTCATCTGATCTCTTAATATGTATATATACATATTAAATATGAGATACATTTTTATAATATATTTGAGATATTTAAAAACACATGGACACATAAAGGGGAAGAATACACACTGGGGCTTTTTGGAGGGTGGAGGAAGGGAGAAGACCAGGAAAAATAACTAATGGGTGCTAGGCTTAATACCTGGGTGACGAAATAATCTGTACAACAAACCTGCATGACACAAGTTTACCTGTGTTAACAAACCTGCACTTGTACCCCTGAATTTAAAACAAAAGTTAAAAAATAAGTAAGTAAAAATCTAACAGATTTTTAAAAAATATTTGCTTACGTTGATAGTTTATAGTAAGTGTGACTAAAATTTGACAAGAGTATTTCAAATATGAAAAATACTACATTGGATATCTTTGCCAAACCTACTGTACTTGAAAAGTTTCTTTTAATATAAAAGAACATTAATCCCATTTTCTATTTTTTACATTATTAGGAGTGTTTATTCCATGAACTTTGCTAGATATGCTCATTGTTGATTTCATGAATTAAGTGAGCAATATCAATACATTTGTTCATAACTATAAATTAATACATTATGAACAACAGTATCTAATTTTCATTTCATTTTAATTTAGTAAATTAATACATCATTAATTTATAGTCATTCTGGAGTATGGTGAGAGTAGACAGACAAAACCAAGGCCATTTCATGGGATCAAACAATTTTTAAAATTAAATCTTGCTAGAAATAAAATTTGGAGGAATAAAAATAACCTTCCTAAGAAAACCTATGGCTCATAAAATGATCCTTTATGTAAATGATAAAATTGAACTTAAAATTTCCAGGTCATTTAAAAAACTTACTTATTTAATGAATTACAGGCATTCAGACTCAAACCTTAATATGTGACTCAAGCAAATGCCTCATTACTAATATTCTGAGGTCAATGGAATACCTTATATGAGGAATGACACATTTACTAATAATGATTTTTGTCTGTTCATCTAATTCCGTCTATTGACTTTCTAAAGAGATAGCTTCAAATCTACACTGTTTACCTGGTCTTTCAGAAAGTCAGAGAAGCTCTCAAGAGCCTTCTAATTAAATATTTCCCCAATACAGTTCCTCCTACGTCGAGTTCCCAGCTTTTCTCTTAGTCTAACCTCAATTCCTTTGATCCAGTTTTCATCTAAACAAATAAAAATTTCACCATGTACATGACCTTCCCTTCCGACAGAAGCGAGTAGGAAATTAAATATGGCATTTTCTAATGTTGTAGTCTGTGGCAACAAAACTAAGTGCAAACCAGATCAATTAGCACCATATTCCCCAAAAGGAAACTCTGAAGCCTGCCAGTCACCAAAACCCAACATCCATTTCATCCATCTTTTCTTATGCCATTCCAGCAAGACCTCAGGAATCACTGCTAGGGTGGGAAGAGGCCTTAAATGCCAGGGTCAGAGTTAGGCACTGCAATTAGAAAAAGCATAGATATACTCCGGTGTAGGCAAAAGCAGATCTTCAACAAGAAGCCAGACCACATCCAGACACTGCCCTTTCCATTGTCATCTGCATCTCCTGTGTAAGTGTCGTCATTTGCCTTGACTCTGGGAGATAATGGCTCCTAGATCAGCCCTCTTGCATAACACTGCCTTGTTTGGACATCAGTTTATTTCCTGGCAGTGAAGGACAAACAAAACAAAGTTATCCTGAATTTTGGATGTTCCTTCACAGTATGTCCCACATCTCACTTGTAAGAAACTGATTCTTTGATAGACCAGTTAATCCCTTAGGATGGAAGTTGAAGCATTTTTTTGATGAAAGGAAAATTGCTGGCAGGAAAAAAAAAAGAGAGTCAGTCTATCTCAGAACAGATAAATAAATGACTGGTTTAACATTTTGGTTATAATAATGATACTCTTCTTATTACCTAGAGAATCCTATAGCTTCAGGCATCTTTAAATTTTTAACATTATAAAGGGAAATTGATTTAAGTGAGGGATTTTTAAAAATGCCAAGGAAATTAGATACTACTCCAATGCTAAGGAAAAGGAATCTTTTTTTAAATAGTGAAACATTTTGTTTTCATATACATGTAAATATGTCTGTTAAATATGTCTGTCACATCAGTAGATCTGTCAAATATGTCAGATTTGAGCATTTTTACCTATAAATCTGACTCTCTTTCTTATACCTGATGGGAATTTAATATAACCACACTATGACCAAGATGGCGTGAAAGGAAATTAGAACATTTAACTGCTTGTGGAATTTCAAGAGAGGTTATTAATCATTTTTACAAGTATTCTTTCATTTTTACATAATTCTATAAATATGATTAACAATAATTATATAAAACTATCTGGGCTAAACAAGCATGGATGGAAGATACCTCAAAACAAGTTTTTAAACATGAATTTAACCTTGGTGCCAACAAATATTTATAAACGTCTTTATAGTATTATGTAGACTATTGTACAGAGATATTAAAGACATATTGTGGAGATACAGTAAAGACATATATGAAACATTTCAGCCAGTAAGAAGTTTTGAATATTTGTTGAAGAAATAATTTGAACATTTAATTTCCTTTTTTTTTTTTTTTTTTTGAGACGGAGTTTTGGTCTTGTTACTCAGGCTGGAGTGCAATGGCTCGGTCTCGGCTCACCGCAACCTCCGCCTCCTGGATTCAAGCAATTCTCCTGCCTCAGCCTCCTGAGTAACTGGGATTACAGGCACGCGCCACCATGCCCAGCTAATTTTTTTGTATTTTTAGTAGAGACGGGGTTTCACCATGTTGACCAGGATGGTCTCGATCTGTTGACCTCGTGATCCACCCGCCTCGGCCTCCCAAAGTGCTGGGATTACAGGCTTGAGCCACCGCGCCCGGCCTGAACATTTAATTTCTATATTATATAATTATTCCAGGGAAAATACTAATACAAATTGTCCAATGCAACCAATTTTATGAGTAATTTCTCTATATAACCTATATGAATTATCCACACAATGCACTTTTTATAATGTAGAATTAGAGAACATATATTTCCCATCTCCTAATGCAAATTTTTAATCCACAGTTTTTTACTCCTTAGTTTTCGCAATTTGATGCTAAGCATCCCAAATTTTTTTCTTTTTCTGTAGGTTGCTTTCTTATTGTCTTTTTTACATAATATTTATCAAATACTTATTAAATGCTTGAATAAATATATAAGTAAATAAATACATTCACGTATGAAAAAATAAATGTTAATGTGTTTACATGTCAATGTTGCAGGCAAATAGAACTGATTAATAACAACAAAGATGATCTTTGTCTCTAAGAGGACATTATAGATAAGAACTCACTGCAGAAAAATTTCTGTGAAGGGAGGCCTTTCATACCACAGAGGGTATACTGGATATGCCACATGGACACTCTGTGATAGTGCCCATTAATATGCTGGCAATTCATGTGTGTGTGTGTGTGTGTGTGTGTGTGTGTATAAAATATCCCTTGACAAGGGATAATTATCATCTATATTTTGTTTCTGCACCTATCTTAGTGTTTGGCAGTGTTTGAAGTACCTCCCTTATCAAAAGTCCGGGATCAGTTCCACTGGACCATTTCATGATAACAGGGCTAAGGGAAAATGTCTCTCAGCTAAGGCTGTTAGAGATACAAAATCCAAGTCATTTGCAAAACTGGGCATCAGTGGGGAACAAACATGCAATCAGCCTGAGAGAAGCCTAAACGGGTTGCCAGCCTACCATGGAACAAAGGCATGTACAGTGTCCAAGAGACAGACGCAGAGCTGGAAATGCAACATTAGAGAGACGAAATTAAGGTCAGCTGATGGACTAAAAGTGCACCTATGCAGAACAATTGCAGGGAGCAATGGCGGCTGTCATTCTTCTGCTTAAACAAAGTGAGGGAGAGGACCAATCCTGCTTAAGGAATCAATGGCAGTCTGGATTCCCAATAAATACCTCCTGGTTCAATGAATAATAAGTGTAGGATATCAGAGTAGCAAAAAATAGGAGACTTTAGAGAATCTAATGTCATCATTTGTTTTCATAAATTGGGGAACAAAGAAAGGTTAAAATAGTCATCCAGAGTCACATAATCATTCAGCAGCTAAGTCAGAGCTGGGGTATGACTAGACATTTTCAAACGGGCAATCAGTTCACACTCACATAGTGCTTTTTTTCCCAGTATTTATTTTAATCCGCTTTTTAAAGGTATGATTGACATAGAAACACTGTACATATTTAATGTATAAAACTTGATGAGTTTGGAGATAGGTATACAGCTGTGAAACCATCAACAAAATTTATGCCATAAACATATCCATCACCTCCGAAAGTTTTCTCTTGTCCTTGTTGGTTATTACTATTTGTGCATGTCTGTGTGTAATAAACACACCTACTATAAGATCTATCCTCTTAGCAAATGTTTAAGTTTAAAATATAGTATCATTCACTATAGACACTGCATTCTACAGCAGACCTCCAGAACTTATTCATCTTGTATAACTGAAACTTTATACACTTTGACAAATAACTCCCATTTTCCGCTCCCTAGCCTCTGACAACAGCATTCTATTCTCTGCTTCTCTGAGTTAACACTAATTTAGATTCTTCATGAAAGTGGGATCATGTACTATATGTCTTTTTGTGTCTGGCTTATTTCACTTAGCACAACATCCTCCAGTTTCACCCATGTTGTCGCAAATGAAAAGATTTTCTACTTTTCTGGTGCTGAACAATATTCCATTGGGTGTGTGTGTATGTGTGCAACAATTTCTTTATCCGTTATATGTCGATAAACATTTAGGTTACTTCCATATGTTGGCTATTTTGAATAACTCTGCAACGGTTGTGGGAATGCACATATTTCTTTGAGAAGTTGATTTCACTTTCTCTGAATATACACCTAAAAGTGGGATTGCTTGAACATGTAGTAATTCTATGGTTAATGTTTTTAGAAACTTCTATACTGTTTTTTAGTGGTTGCAGGAATTTACATTCAACATTCAACAAGAGTTCAGTTTTCTCCAGAACTTGTCAACACTTGTTATCTCTCACCTTTTTTATAATAGCTGGCTTAACACATGATGCAAGCCCCATGGTAGTTTTAATTTGTATTTCCCTGAGATTAGTAATGTTGAACACCTTTTCATAAACCTGCTAGCCATTTGTATGTTTTCTTTGGAGAAATGTCTATTAAGTTTCTTTGCACATTTTAAAATAGGGTTATCTGGATATTGTACTACTGCATTGTAGGAATTCCTTATATAATTTGGATATTAACTATCAATATATGGTTAGCAAATTTTTCCTTCTTTCCTGTCAGTTGCCTCTTGGTTGTGTTGTTTCCTTTGCTGTGTAGCTTTTTAGTTTGTTACAGTACATATTTTGTAAAAGTGGCCTAAATACAATATTGTAAGAGAGCTTTAAGAAGTTTTGTGTTTACTCCTGATGTTTAAGATATAAAATCACAGGACCTTTGGATCAGAAAACTTAGGTCTCCAAATTTAGTTTTGCACTTGTGGTGCATACTGCTATCCACTATGTACTTATTTCCCTGCCTTCCCTTTCACAGAAAAGCTCAGATTTTCTTCTCACTCAGTGGCAGAGAGAAAGGTGAGCCCCTCTTCAGTTTATGGAATGCATTATGAATAGGTTAAGCCACAGATAAGATCACTATCCTCTCCACGGAAATGACAGGTTTAGGAATGGGCATCTGAGGTTCACTATTATAATCTGGATCCTGGCTCTCTTACTCTATCCAATCTCATTCCCATGTTCCAGCTCAAAATGCCGCCTCCACATTAGGCAATTCACTCTAGAGGAACAGCAATATCTGGAGAAATTGCTTTCTGCTTAAGAGCAAGGAACTCTTTCTCCCAAATCTCCAAACAGACATTCTGTCATGTCTCAGATGCTTCCTACAGCTAGAGTTCATCTTACAAGTACATTTCTTGGCATGAGAGGTAAAAAATATTCTCACTGTGAAGCCAATGTGAGTCTTTTCTTTACTTGTAACTAAAATATTGCAGCTGCTACAGTACATTAAAGCAAATTTCTGTTACCACATTACAGCATGGTTCCATTTGTGATATAAATATAGCAAACAGATATCAAATGGGCCGGGTGCGGAGGCTCACACCTGTAATCCCAGCACTTTGGGAGACCAAGGCGGGCAGATTGCCTGAGCTCAGGAGTTCCATACTAGCCTGGGCAATTCAGTAAAACCCTGATTCAAACGTTAATTTCGTTGCCAACACCCTCACAGACACATCCAGGATTAATATTTTGCATCTTTCGATCCAATCAAGTTGACACTCAATATTAACCATCACAAAACCAGAGGACCAAGGTGCCGGGGAAGCTCATGAAAGGAGAATTCTTTATAATTGTAAAACAAATGTACATCTGTAATTTAATAACAAAAAGGATTGGTTTGAAAATCTTTAAGTTTGAGAAGAATTACATGTAACAGAATTTCAATCTGTACAATACAGCATTTGGTTCCTCAGATTTTTTTTTTTTTTTTGGATGTGTCCTCTAAGGCACCTGAAAAAGTTTCAGAGAGAATTCTAACTTACAAAGTTCCAGGTAACTTTGCCTAATCTTTTGTTCGTAGTTTTGCTTTTGTGCAGTTTGAGACTATACAAACTCTTCTGTGAGAGATTAAGGGAAACTTTTCCTCATTGAGGATAAAGCATCTTTGAACTGTGCTTTTGAAATTGCTGCTGTATCATTGATCCTGGACTATTTTGACAGGCACTTTCATAATCTTTATTAAATAAACCTTAGCATTTTCCTTTTATTTCATAACTTTAAAAATGCGGATGTATAATGTAGACTTTTAAAAATGTTTGTTTCTTTTCCTCAGAGGACAAAAATAACTGAACATTAAAAATATGTGCATTGAGAATCGAAATATACAATGTATTTTAAGCCAAAGCATATAATATAAAGTCTTCGACTGTAATACTAAGCCATTAACTCATACAAAAGTATCAAAATTATATTCAAATAAAAATATGATTCTTGCAAATTTTCTACCTTCTCAACTAACAGCTAAGATACACGTTAAAAGAATTAGTAAATCTAATTGGCAAAATTTAATGGCAAATAATTATTTTACCTTACTTGTCTATTTTCTCTAAGTTCCTGAAAATGAATCCAAACTATTGCATTTTATTAAGATACTTGTGCTTGAAGCATATTTTTATTTAGAGTTTTAATAAGCCCTTGTGCAGAAATAAGTAAGCTTTGTGAGTCTTTGTGAAATATAAAATGTCAGTACCTTTTCTCCATCTGTTTAGGAAGTTAAAATTTTGCACACAGAATTGGCAAAATGTCATTCTCTACATTGTCCAAAATGCAAAAGCTGAATAAAAAAACAAGTGAACTTTCCTGTCTAGTAGCTTTGTATCTCACATACCTTCCACTAAATATGATACTGAAACAATGTTAATTGTAAAAATATTGGTTATCAATTTAATTTTAAAACATGTGAACTTCAAGACCTCATTAAAAGAAAAGTAAATCTATGAACACTTTTAATATTTTTGTCTAAAATACAGACAGCTGTACAGTCTTGTGAAGGTTGAATGGAGAAAATGTTAGTTTGATTAAGGTTACTTAAATTCTAGATTGGAGTCATGATTCTTTTGACATTACCTTTGTTAATTAGGGCGTGGTTACACTAAAATTAAATGTGTATGCCATGCGTATGTGGCTACATGAATGAAGGTGTGGACAGCTGTGCGTCACTCCAAAAATTACAAATAAATATCCTTTCCTTGATTGGTTCAACTGGAATTCACATCTGCTTCTGATGAATTATTCTGTCATTATCTGTAGCACCTTTAAACAGTTGTAATCCAAAATTGTTCTTGTGTCTTACTTCCCCAAATAGAAAATTCAAGGAATACAGAAATCATATCTTATCTATATTTGAATTACAGAGGGCACATAGAAAATCTTTGAGCAAAGATATCGTATTAGAATAGATGTCTTATGAATGAACACATGCAACATGATGTTAAAAAAGCATAAGAATGAGGCAAATTTATCTTTGTTTTAGCATAGATCATACACAGAAAAAATATAGGAAACAAGGAGAGAGAAGGACACTTTTTCAAGTGTATAAAATGAGAAAACCAAATACTTACTGCATGTTCTCACTTATAGGTGGGAGCTAAACATTGGGTAGTTGTGGGTATAAAAATGACAACAGTGGAGACTGGGAATTACTAGAAGGGTTAAGGAGGAAGGTGGTAAAGGCTGAAATACTAACTATGTGGTACTACGTTCAGTACGTGGGTGACAGGATCATTCATATCCCAAACCTCAGCATCACACAATATACCCACGTAATAAACCTGCACATGTATTTTTGAATCTAAATATAAGTTGAAAAAACAAAGTGACTAGTCATAAATTTTGGAACCTATACAATATTGATACAACAAGAAAAACTAGAATCCCAAATGGAATGGTTATCTTACTTTTTGATTATCATGCTTGAAGGAGAAGATGAATGCTTTTTATTTTTACGATTAGTATACATGCTTTCAAAGAATAACCTTGGTGATAATTTTGTGTAAGTACTAAATAAAATACCTGCAGTGTTGTAATTCTAAGCAGCAGTCTTTTCATTTTACTTCCCAAATTGTCTAGCTTCTAAGAAGCTAATAGAATTGGACAGTTTCAGAAGGAAGAATAATACCTATTGTCTCATGTCCCCAAAGACACCTGCTGAGCATTTTATCACAGTCCAAAGAACTTGCCTATACCATCTCACATTAAATGCAAGCATCTTATCCACAGTGTGATCCCCAGTGTGTTTAGTGAATTTGGCTTGAAAAACCACATATTTATTCAGACCTTTGTTTTCGTGTTAATCCCCTGCCTGACAGCATCTCGGATCTCTTGGTTAAACATTCCTCTACAAATGCCACCTTATACTAATTAAAATGAAATATTTCAGCTACTGTTTATTTATTAATTCAGCCAAGACTTCCTGTAAATAAAAAAGAATCCAAGAGGGAGAAAGCTTATATTTGACTTGCAAATTACATCTGTAGAGTGTCAACTTTGTTCATGAAAATTAATGGTTTGTAACATAGCTAGTTATTTCCTCTTAGTTTACATCATGTATTATGAGTAAATTATAAACAAATAGTAACTTCAGTGTAATTACAAATATAATACAGACAGCAAAAGGGAAAATTTCATTTGGATTAAAGCAAAGCTTTTCATTTAGATTGTAGTTATTAATATAGCATATTAGTAATGATGTGATTGCTTTCAGTTTGGTGAGATAGTCATTTCTAAGAGAAAAGTGGAGATAAAAGAGTTTCTGTACCCTGTTTGATATCTTTAAAAATTGCAGGTTTTTTTTTTTATCAAAATGAAAGTTATGGACTTTTAGGGTACCCAAATTCATTTTGTTTCCTCCTGCTACAAAGATCCCTTTTTGGGTGAATATATCAAATTCATAAATATAAATCATAATCTCTATCTTGTTTTTATACAATCCTAATAATATAGTTCTTATCTACTATAGAAAAAAAGATATTGATTATTCCATTATAAATATTGCTCTCAAGTGATGTTGCTGGGACAGAAATAGAAAGTACTGATAAAAGTGTCAGTACCACATTCTTACAAGAAGATTGACTGTATTCTCTCTATTTTGATGTAGGAATTTCTAGTTTTAGGGTTTCTCAGTTGACTCCGCTACTGCTGCAGTGGCTGTTACAAATCAATACCTTTTCTCTGTTAATGTGAGAAGTTTTCTAACTGTAGACATTCTAAAAGTATGGTCAATCAGAGCACTTTTTATTTTTACTGTTTTTACCAATTTTAAAAGGGTATTGAGACATTTTAATGAAAATATCTTTCTAAAACAAATCAAAGTGGCCATTTTTTAACCACAACTTACTCAATTTTACAAATGAGTTTATAAAGACTAAATTCTCTTACTTCCCTTTCTACTCTTACATGCTAAGAATGTGTCTTCATGGGAGAAGGTCAGCTGCTTCCTAGACGAGGTTTGAGGTAACAGTCATGTAAGTCAAGGTGTCCTGTAGAGAATACAGAGAGGCCAGAATAGAGGGAACTGGTGCATTTTTCTCTCTGTGTGACTTATTACCAGGGCTCAAGGATGTAATAATGTCTCCTCTATATACTATAAACCAAGTGTTAAGATGTCTCGGGATTTTAAATGAGAAGCCCTACCAAACCTTGTAGTACTCATTATTAGTAATACCCCATTTTTTAGAAGACAAAGGCAACAAAAGAAAAATACCTGGGAAGGGGCAGTGGAAGAACCAGAAGACAGGTGCTGCAGATTACCTGACAACAAACGCAATTTGCCATCCAGTTAGAGAGGTCCAATCTGCAGAAAGCCAACTGGTCTGACATTAGGGAAGAGATAAATATTTTTAAGCTTCAGTGCTTTTTTGTCTAATGTTTTCTCTAAGATTTAACAGTTCTCCAGGGTGTCTATAAAAAGCTCCTATTTCAAAACTCTTCTGATAAAAGCTAACCTTTTCCTATGCTGCCTTTTTCTTCTCTTGCATAGCCACCCTAAGAGACATTATCTAGAAAGGGATGTGTTTCTCCTACTTGACTAGTAATACTTTATTTTACAAACATGTTGATAGCATGTGTTACATGACAGGCACTCGTCTAAGGGTTTTACAAATATCACTTATGTAATCTTCATAACACCCTAAGAGGACAGTGCTATTATTCTCTAAAATTTTCCAAGGGAGAAAATGGAAGCACAGGGGGTTTGTGTCATTACCTGACATCTTACGGTTAGTGAGTGGCAAAGCTGGGATTGGAAGGTGGGCTTCCATCTATTATTTTTCTGTAGCTCATAAAGAAAATGACCCTTAAATATAAGCCTCCATTATGAATGAAAAATAATATCTGAAGAATCCTAATGGTGAGTTATATCTTAATATATTAATAAAAGGTTCTTTGAATGGGGAAATACAATGACATAAATATTCTTACACTTTTAGTTTTTATGTTAAAAACTGTTTTTCAAACTAACTACAGACAAATCTAAAAAGCAATGATATTTCAATTGGCAGCATTAATTTATGGTGGTAAACTGAAGTTGCATTTTACAGAAAAAAAAAGATTATCTAAAGCCTGGTTTTACATTTAAAGTTTACAAATACAGAAATCAGTAAAATAAATAGAATTAATATTTTGTTATGAGACTGAAATTAATGTCAAACTTTGGTTTGCTGATTCAGAATAATGGAACCTTATGTGTAATCATAACAAAAGAGCAATTCTCAAAGTTTAACAGTAATTAGTTATCACGTGATAAGCCTGTATAGGTACCTTACCCACTTGAAGTTTACCATTGTTTCTTTATAAATAACCCCTATCCAGTAATAATGGGGATACAAAACTATCATTTAACATGTCATTTTAGTTTTTATTATTGCAAAACTGGGAAAAATACTTAGATATAGAAATTATTTAATTGTACAAATTGTTATAATTAATCCAAACCATTTTGCAAGTGACTTGAATGTAAACTAAATTGCATTCTTATTTTTTATTTTATTTTATTGTTTATTTATTTATTTGTTTATTTATTTTTTTGAGACAGACTTTCGCTCTTGTTACCCAGGCTGGAGTGCAATGGCGCGATCTCGGCTCACAGCAACCTCCGCCTCCTGGGTTCAGGCAATTCTCTTGCCTCAGCCTCCTGAGTAGCTGGGATTACAGGCACGCGACACCATGCCCAGATAATTTTTTGTATTTTTAGTAGAGACGGGGTTTCACCATGTTGACCAGGATGGTCTCCATCCCTTGACCTCATGATCCACCCGCCTTGGCCTCCCAAAGTGCTGGCATTACAGGTGTGAGCCACTGCACCTGGCCCCTTATTTTTTATTTTTAGTTTATCTTTCGCATTGAATGTTTGACCTAAAAAATTCTATTGATGCAGCACAGTGTGACAGCTTTTACCCTCATTTGGTAGAATCTTATGTATTACATTTTAAGCTTATGTGTGCTTTTTTTCATCATCCTGGCAAAATTAAAGTGGTAAACTACTCTATAATGTTGCCGTTTTTATAGTGTCAACTAAAATTTCCATTTACATAAGAAATTAAAGTCATATTTTATTAACTCTTTCATGTAGAATTGTCAAATAAAACTTTTTAAGTCAACTATTTCAGTAGAGTTACAAAGGTAAGCATCAAACAATTCTTTAACTTTCTTTTTCATTTTTTGAAACAGATCTCACTCTGTCGTCCAGGTTGTAGTTCAGTGGTGCCGTCTCAGCTCACTGCAACCTCTGCCTTCTGGGTTCAAGTGATTGTCCAGCCTCAGCCTCCCATGTAGCTGGGACTATAGGCACATGTCACCATGCCCACCTAATTTTTGTATTTTTAGTAGAGATAGGGTTTCACCATGTTGGCCAGGCTGGTTGCAAACTCCTGACCTCAAGGGATGCACCTGCCTCAGCTTCCCAAAGTGCTGGGATTACAGGCACAAGCCACCATACCCAGCCTTAATTCTTTAATTTTTGATGCTAGAAAGTGATGGCAAAACATAAGCTAGACATGCTTAGTGACACATTAAAGATTAAAAGTTGTCCATCCTCTTTTAGTATAGCTGAGTAAATTCCTACAAAACTACAAACTTGTAAATGAAAGCTATTAACTCTGGATAAAATAGATAGGACAACTGGAGAATGAGCAAAAGCAGACTAATTCTATATGAGGGTTAATACTTGGGAAAAATAAAGGTTACAGAGTAAGTTTCCCATGTTTATAGCTTTTAGCCTGAAAGCTGGTTTTCAGACAGCACAGCACAAGGAGGCAAAAATTCTTAAAAGAAACTTGCAAAATTTCTTGTCTAAAGAAACAGAAGGTAAATATTTGGAATAATCACACAACTAAAATGTAGTGAAGTTAATCTCAGCAACGAGAGATACTGTGAGCGGAGGCCACAAACCTGTGTTTAAACTGCCCATCTGTCTGGCTAACCTTTCAAATATGCAAAAGTAAGACAAACTCAGAGAAGCCCAACTAAATATAAAAGAATTGAAGTGAGATTTGAGCTACAGAAGGTTGAGTCTAACCAACTCAATTGCCAACTCATGTAAAACCAACAAGACAGAAAACAACAGTTATTGAAGGAATACAACCAAATTCAGAGTCTCTACAAAATAGCATTCACAACGTTCAGGAAAATATCCAAATTAGTTAATATATGTAAAACCAGGAAAACGTGATTCATTCTCAAGAAAAAAGACACTCAACATGAACCAGCTGAGATGAAGCTCATGCTAAAACTAGCAGACTGAGATTTTCAAGCAGCTATGAAAATTATGTTAATATAAATTAAGGAAAATATATGCATAAAAAGTTAAATAAGAAATTTCAGTAGAAACATATTTTTTTAAAAAAATAAAAATTATGTGGCTTAAAAATATAATATTTAAAGACAAGAATTATTGGGTGGATTTAATAGTAGAATGAAGAGGCCAGACACCATGGCTCACGCCTGTAATCTCAGCACTTTGGGACGTTGAGGCAGGTGGATCAAGATGTCAGGAATGTGAGACCAGCCCGACTAATATGGTGATACCCCGTCTCTACTAAGAATACAAAAATTAGCCAGACATGGCAGTACGTGCCTGTAATTCTGGCTCCTCAGGAAACTGAGGAAGGAGAATCGCTTGAACCCTGGAGGTGAAGGTTACAGTGAGCCAAGATCACACCACTGCATTTTAACCTGGGAGACAGAGTGAGACTCTATGTCAAAAAAACAAATAAATAAAAATAGTAGTATGAGGAGGAAAACTAGACAATGTCAGTGAACCCAAGATAAATTAATAAACAACTTCTAATATGAATAAAAGAGAGTAAAGGAGATTTTTTGTTAATTCTGTATTTTCTCCAAATATTCTCTATAGGATAACTTGATTTCTGTGATTGTTACCTTAAACCAAGTATAGACAGTGGACAATGTCTGGCCATTTCCCCTAAATATAATTCAATATTGGGAGCAGCCCTTTGAAAGGTAAATAAGGATTAAAGAATTCTCATCCAAAATAAAGAATGCTAAATTTAAAGAAATAAAACAGAAAAAATATATAAATAGACAGTCCAGAAAATAGGACCATAAAATATTAAATAATTCTTGATACTATTATAAGGGCAGATTGACAACATTTTAAAACTTTGACCACATATAAGATTCAGGAGAATGTAAAGCATTAAAACTTTCATGCACTATTCTTGTGCATATAAATAGATACAATCATTCTGAAAAACAATCAATTTGGAAATATGAAGTCAACTGAAATATTTTTATTCATATGCAGATATATATACACATATATACACACACAGACATAATTATATGTATATATTTATATACCTTAAACTGATTTGATTAATTTAAAAAGTTAAAACAAAAAAAATCTATCAACAGAAGAAAAAAATAAATTTGGGTTCAATTATAGAGAGGAATTTATACACGAATTAACTATAGTGACACAGTTTACAATGAATATCCCAAAGCAACAGAGTAAAGCAAGACAAAGAAGAATAAATGCATTATGCTGTCAATCATAAAAATGTAGTGTTCAAAATAATACCATGCATATTGTTTTGGGCGGATATATGCAGCATAGTAAAAATATAACAGCATGGAAATTATTACAATAAGTACAGTATTAAAGAAGGCAACATTTACATTCAGTGAAATATATATATATCTGAAGTATGTGTTAAGCAATTTTGACAAATGTACGTATTCATGTAACTGCTGCAGTAATATATTTCCATTATGCCATAATACCTTCTACTGTCTTTACCCTATCTATTCTCACCTCTACATAACTACGTATTTCCATAAACAAAATAAAAATCAGTTTTTCTTGTGCTTTTCCTGTACTTTATATAAATGGAAATTTATAGTATCCACCCACTTAGACTGCCTTTTTGTACTCAATGTATTATTTTTTAATTTTGAAGACAGTTTATATATATATATATACATATATATAATACATATACATATATATTATATATATACATATATATATAATACATATACATATATGATATATATACATATCAGTATCAGTATATATTTATTTATTTACTGGTATATACTTATATATTTATATATACTGATACATATATATATATAACTCATTATTTTTGTGTCACTGTATAGGAGTGTACTGTACAAGTATACTGCATTTAAAAATGTATTGTATTTGCTTGTTAACAAGCAAATTTACTTGATACTACATTCAATATTATGTGTAAAAGTTTTTTTTTTTTTTTTTGAGACAGAGTTTCGCTCTTGTTACCCAGGCTGGAGTGCAATGGCGCGGTCTCGGCTCACTGCAAACTCCGCCTCCTGGATTCAAGCAATTCTCCTGCCTCAGCCTCCAGAGTAGCTGGGATTACAGGCATGCGCCACCATGCCCAGCTAATTTTTTTGTATTTTTAGTAGAGATTGGGTTTCACCATGTTGACCAGATGGTCTCGATCTCTTGACCTCATGATCCACCCACTTCGGCCTCCCAAAGTGCTGGGATTACAGGCTTGAGCCACCGCGCCCGGCCTGTATTTACTTGTTAACAAGCAAATTTACTTGATGCTACATTCAATATTGTGTGTAAAAGTTGTTTTTTTGTTTTTTTGGTTTTTTTTATTTTGAGACGGAGTTTCACTCTTGTTACCCAGGCTGGAGTGTGCCCAGCTAATTTTTTTATTTTTAGTAGAGATGGGGTTTCACCATGTTGACCAGGATGGTCTCAATCTCTTGACCTCATGAACCACCCGCCTCGGCCTCCCCAAGTGCTGGGATTACAGGCGTGAGCCACCGCGCCCGGCCCTATGTGTAAAAGTTTTGTGTACATCTTTGTAAAACTCATTTTTGGCATATTTTTGCATTTCTTTTTTGGTATAGACCTAGGAGGAAAGCTGTATCATAGGATAATACAATAGTCTACTCTTATCTACAGTTTTGCTTTTCATGGTTTCAGTTATCCACAAACATAGTCCAAAAATGAAAAATCCCAGAAGTGTACAATTCATAAGTTTTAAATTGTGTGGCATGCTGACAAGCGTGATGAATGTTCACTGTACCTGTCCATCTTTCCCTGGATGAGAATTATCGTTTTGTTCAGCATATTCAAGCTGTGTATGCTACCTGCCCTTTAATCACTGAGTATTTTTCTTGGTTGTCAGATAGACTGATGCACTGTTGTACTGCTTGTGTTCAAGTGACCCTTATTTCACTTAATAACGGCCTCCAAAGTACAAGACTAGTGATGCTGACATATTGTTACATATAAAAAAATTATAAATTAAACTTTACCACAGATATGTATGTATAAGGAAAAGGAAAACAGTATATGTAGAGTTCGGTGACAGCTGAGGTTTCAAGCATCCACTGTGGGTCTTGAAACATATTCCTGACAGATAAGTGAAGTTTACGATAGTGTGTTTACTTGCATTAAAAAATGGCAGCTTGCTGTACCCTAGAACAAATGGACTTAATGGATATTAACAGAATATTTACTCAGGAATAAACATTCATCCATTAGCACGTGGAACCATCTCCAAAATAGACTATATGATCTATTGAGACAAAACAAATCTCAATAAATTTAAGAAAATTGAAATGTTATCAAGTACTCTGACCACGGTGATACACAACTGGAAATCAACTCTAAAAGGAACTTTCAAAACCATGCAAATACAAGAAAATTAAATAGCCCGCTCTTAAGTGATCATTGAGTCAACAAAGAAATCAAGATGGAAATTAAAAAATTCTTTGAACTGAATGATAATAGTGACACAACCTATGAAAAACTCTGGGATACGACAAAGATAGTGCTCAGAGGAAAGTGCATAGCCTTACATGCCTACATCAAAAAGTCTTAAAGGACACAAATAAATACTCTAAGGTCACACCTCAAGGAAGTAGAGAAACAAGAACGAACCAAACCCAGACACAGCAGAAAAAAAGAAATAACCAAGATCAGAGCACAACTAAATGAAACTGAAACAAACGAACACAAGATAAATGAAACAAAAAGCTGGTTTTTTGAAAATATAAATAAAATTAATGATGAGGGTGTTACACTGTGTTTATTCCATTTTAGAACTTGTACAGTTCAGAGAACAGTTATTTCATAAATTGGTAAATTCTGGAAAATTAAAAGTAAAAATCAGTTTGATCTGACAAAATAACACTTGTACACTTTGTTTTGTTTAATTGCTCTTTTCAGCATTTGTGCATTTTACTTTAGAAGTATTTAGTCACTATCCAAAGCAAAATATAGTCACTGAATGTTTAGGTTTACACAGAGCATGCTTCTTTTTCCTAATTTCTTCAATGTTCATGGGATGGCTCATTTCCAGTTGTTTGGTTACGAATCCATTTCATAAAAGTAGGCAGCACTCTACCTGGGGTGAATTCATTTTGTGATCTTTAACATTTCCATTTCTTCAAAATGAGCCAACATCTGCTCTTCTGAAATCCAGGTGTGCAATAACTCACGTGATATCTACTTTTGTTACCAGGATAGCAGCACATTTTAATGATGTCAACAAATTCTAATGTCAAATTGTAGATGAAATTGCAAAATGTAGCAGTGCCTCAAAATAGCTGCCTGTTGCATAAGAGACATAGAGGAAATCTTATAATTCTTTATGGCAAAACCCAAACACAGCCCAATTACAGGAGCTATCTGTTTACTAAATAATTGACACCATTTAATTTTCAAACTCTATTAGAACAAAAAAGTTTCTTTCGTGTTAAACCTATTAATTAGAATTGCATGTATAATACATTTTTGTTAAAAATAATCAAGAAGCCAGGCACAGTGGCCCAAATCTATAGTTCTAGTGCTTTAAGAGTCCAAGGCAGGAGGATTGTCTGAGGTAAGGAGTTGAGACCAGCCTGGGCATAATTGCATGAACCAGTCTCTATAAAAAATAATAAAAATAAGATTAGCCAGAACTGGTGGCACATGCCTGCAATCCTAGCTACTCAGGAGGCTGGGGTGGGATGATTTCTTGAGCCTAGGAGGTCAAGGTTGCACTGAGTTGTGATTACAGCATTGCATTTCAGCCTGGTCCACAGAGCAAGACCTTGGGGCTAAAAATAATTTAACATAAGCAAAAGTAATGTGCATTATATATGTCATTGAAAATGACCCAAACTGATTAAGTTACATACACTTGATTTTTTCCATGATGTTATATGATGTATTATCTATATCCTTAATCATAAAATCAATTTCAGGCCCTACATTTCAGGCCCCACCCTGATTACTTCCTGGCTTTCTACATTGCCTGTCCTGTTCCAGTCTCCTGGCTTCCCACACACTCCAGCAAAAGACCTCCTTCTGTCAAATACACTAAAATTTTGATAGCTTTCACACCTTTATGTCACCATTTTTCTCTGAATGTTGTTTCTATTAATCTTTGCAAAACTAGCGCTTCTTTTTCATTTAAATCTCACTGTTAAGTGTCACATCCCAAAGGGTTTTCTTTGACCTCTTAGTGGCTCCACTGAGACTTTGTAGCATTTATCACTCTCACGTTTTTTTTTTTGTGACTTCCTATTCTTAGTTTATTTCTAACTATCTCCCATGTAAGTACTGCAATTACCAAACTTTTCTCTATTTTACAGCTATATTGCAATATCCTGCACAATGTTTGGCACATTCATTTTCAGTATGGTTAGCAGGGGGGAGCTCATGCAAACCACATGGGCCCTTATAAGGAAACTAAATACTGCAACAAGGACACAGTGAAGTTTACAATAACTACGACAGCCATGACCTTTCTCAAGACATTTTCTATGGTTATACCAATCTCATCATTCAGCTCTCAGTTCGGGTAAGTCCTTTTCTAACTTCTGCATTCAAACAGATTCACAGTGACTATTCTTTGTTGTAGTACACTATTTATTTCCTGCATGATATTGACAGTGGCAGGAGGTAGGCAGATGCCTAGGCAGATAGGGGCAGGTGCCAAGTGAAACTCCACCTTCAACCAAAGACTGATTAAAGCCTCAGCCACGCTGGGAGAGAAACTACATGACTGTGGGGTGGGGGACCACTTTCTGCATCTCCTCTCCACAGAGAGCTATTTTGTTCTCAATAAAATTATTCTCTGCCCATCCTCACCCTTCAATTGTCAATGTCTCCTCATTCTTCTTGGATGCAGGACAGGAGTTTGGGAACTGCTGAACACAGGTACAAGCTACAGCACAGGCAGATTGAATGGGTAGGACACCTCCAGTGGCAGGCTCAGAGCCAACTGAGAGGCCCAGGCAGGGGTCGGGGGGTTGGGGGTTGTTGCTGGTCGTTGAGGTCCCAGGTTGGCAAAATGACCTAGAAAAATCCTGTGCCAATATTAGTTTATAGAAATATTATATTTGTTTATTAACTATTTTTCTGCTTCTACAATTGCAATAAACAGTCCATGAGGGCAGGGATCCTGTGTCTTTTGTTTACCATTGTATATTTTGCTGCCTAATCCAGTGTCTGCTACATGGTGCTTAAAATATTGGCTGGATGAGTGGATAATGAATTTAATGTCTATTTTACAGATTGTATCTAATAGTTTGGTGGCCATTCCAATATGCATAAGAGAAAAAGATAAAAAATTAAAAAATGATTTTTGTTTTTGGGCAATTCTGAGAAGCTACAGAAAAATATCATTTACTAAGAAAAATGTATAGGAGAGGAAGGATAGATCAGCAGAGGTAGAGGGATAGGTATGGAAAGGGGAGGAAGACATGTTACATATAATATTTTTGAAAGCTAAGAGATGTCCTAAGGTAACCCAAGTAGGCGGTTGGATATACAGGCTAAAAATTAAGTAGCAGGGTCTGGGCTGTGATTTTGCTTTGTGTATTATGAGAATTTAGCAGATGGTTAAGGCCATGGGAGTGTATGAAAGCACATAGGAAAAATGTAAATATTTAGAAATAGAAAATAACAAGATTTTCCCTTTGATTTCTAAAATTTAGAGATTCTGGGGAGGATCATGAACTCTCTATGTGACAGAAAACAAGTGGCTGGTTAAGTGGGAAAAATACAAAGACATCTCTAGAAGAAAGTGCTCACCACTTTTTAAAAATAGTAATTATAAGAGGGCTAATGATACATTGCATTAATCTGACATATACAGGAAAGATTCTGTCACACTACTTTTTTTTTTGAGAAGAATTCTCACTCTATCACCAGGCTGGAGTGCAGTGGTGCAATCTTGGCTCACTGCAACCTCAGCATCCTGGGTTCAAGCCATGCTCTTGCCTCAGCCTCTTGAGTAGCTGGGACTACAGGTGCACACCACCACACCCAGCAAATTTTTGTATTTTTAGTAGGGACGAGGTTTCACCATGTTGGCCAGGATGGTCTTGATCTCTTGACCTCATGGTCTGCCCACCTCAGCCTCCCAAAGTGCTAGGATTACAGGTGTGAGCCACATGCCCAGCTCAATCACACTTAATTACAATTTGGCCTGTGTGAATTTCTCTATATTGGTTATGAAAATTAAATTAATATACTAGAATCAATTTGAAGCTAATTAATAAAATAGGCAAATTACTCTGGCTAGTCCAGGGGCAGGCAAATAGCAAGATTTCCCTTCTATTTGATTAATGAACTTACCCAAGTGTCAGTTTCATCATCCACTAAAATAAGGAGATATTCAGGTGATCACAGTGACTTCCTCGAGTTTTCTACTGCACATTCCAAAGGGAAGATATTTTGAACTACTCAATCTAAAGGACATTTTAAATGATATTTTCTTTCTTAGTTTCTTCCAACATGTTCCAACACATACACTTTACTTATGCTTTTCTTTTTTTGATTTTACAAGATAAATTTTATAAGCATTCAGCTGTGGTTATGTTGCAACCGGTTTTCCAGTTTTCACAAACATGTCCAATCAAAAGCAGAATACAGAAAGGGAATTTCTACATATAGTAAGTAAATGAAAGAAAATAATAGCAAGTTACAAGTATATTTTTCTTGATCATTTATCCAAATTCTAGAAGGGTACTTAAATGCAGAAGAGAAACTAGCATAACTGTTCCATAATCTTTATGAATATTTTAAAGGGCATCTGAATCCATTGTTAACAACAAATTGTTATGGATTTTTCTTTCCTTGTGCAGCTAATGAGGTCTCCATGAAGATTTTATATTACTTCTAAGCTTTGCTAAAAAAAAAAAAAAAAAAAAAACTGTAAAACTTTAATCGAAGTAGATCTTGAAAGTCACTGATAAAGACAAATAACTATATTTAATTTTAGAGTCAAGTTTCAGATGATCAAATTTACTTTAATTATATCAAAGTTAAGCAGTACTACTGATTCTTAGATGAGCAACAAGCCTCCCTCAAAGTTTCTTAATCTTATAAAATACCATTTTAGGTACACTAGAGTAGCAAAGATGAATGAATAATTAAAAATTCACTTTCATATAATAAAGCATTCATTTAATAAGCACAGGAAAATGTTTAAGACCAAATTAGAAAATAGCATAAGGTTTTCTATTCTACTTATTTCATCTTTTTTCCCTAAATATGTTTGTATTTACCAATCTGCCACCTCAAGCATTTATCCTTTGTGTTACAAAAAAAATCCAATTATATTTTTTAGTTATTTTTAAATGTGCAATTAAATTATTATTGACAAAAGTCACTCTGTTGTGCTACCAAGTAATTTCTATTTTTTTGTACCCAATAACCATGCCCATTCCTCCCAATCCCATTCTGTATTTTCGTGTACCTCAAAGTTTTAAAAATTATACCTTGAATTTCTGTTTTCTCAATCTTTATTTTTATAAGCTACTAGTATACTAAATTGACCAATACGATCAGTGATATTGGTCAATTTGGTATATTAGTAGCTTATAAAAATAATAGTGATAGTTCTATGAAACAAACTTTAGTAAAAGCCATTATGAGAACATTTGTTTCAGTAAATTAATTGGAAAAAAGTCTATTCGTAAACAAAAGAAGTGTTATAGCAAGTGTTTTTTGTTGTTGTTGTTGTTGTTTTTGTTTGTTTTGTTTTTTGAGACGTAGTTTCCGCTCTTGTTACTCAGGCTGGAGTGCAATGGCGCGATCTCGGCTCACCGCAACCTCTACCTCCTGAGTTCAAGCAATTCTCCTGCCTCAGTCTCCTGAGTAGCTGGGATTACAGGCATGCATCACCACGCCCAGCTAATTTTTTGTATTTTTAGTAGAGACGGGGTTTCACCATGTTGACCAGGATGGTCTCCATCCCTTGACCTCATGATCCACCCGCCTTGGCCTCCCAAAGTGCTGGGATTACAGGCGTGAGCCACCGCACCCGGCCTTATATCAAGTTTTACCGAAATTTTTACCATAATAAAATTAACCTTTATATTAAACTGACTTGGTAAATGTAGATTAAACAGAACAACAATACTCAGGAAACACAGAAGACCAGCCATTGAAATTAGTTATTGCCAGGTAAAGGTGAACAATGCAAGGCAAAGGCATTTAATTTTTTGAACCTCAGCTCCCTAGTCTCTCTAAAACACAGTAGAAATATGTGTGCTGTCTCATTCAGAGTGGCTATGGGATAGTGGTTTTGACTGGTAGATAAAATGCTCTTCTAAATCAAGGTAACAAAATAGTCGGTGGCTGAAATCAAGGCTTTGGAGTTAGGATAACCATGCATGCTTCTGAAATCCAGTGTCTGTTTCCTGGAAGGATGTTATTTCATGTCTTCAAACTTTATTTCTTAAAATCTATAAAACATTGACATAGGCCGGGCCCGGTGGCTCAAGATTGTAATTCCAGCACTTTGGGAGGCCGAGGCGGGTGGATCATGAGGTCAAGATATCGTGACCATCCTGGTCAACATGGTGAAACCCCGTCTCTACAAAAAATACAAAAAAATTAGCTGGGCATGGTGGCGCATGCCTGTAATCCCAGCTACTCAGGAGGCTGAGGCAGGAGAATTGCCTGAACCCAGGAGGCGGAGGTTGCCATGAGCCGAGATCGCGCCATTGCACTCCAGCCTGGGTAACAAGAGCGAAACTCCGTCTCAAAAAAAAAAAAAATTGACATAATATCTAACTCAGAAGATTGTTGTGATTATTAAATAATCACTCATCATTATCTCAGGCTCCATGCACAAAAGCTATTAATGGAATAAAGTTCATCTTATTCTATCTGTCTGAATTCTGGGTTCCAGAGCACATCTCTGAATATAGCTCACACAAAAAGCAAAAGCAAAGAGACAATTTAGAAAGGTGCACTGTATAAGTAAAAAAATAATAATCACTGGTTACAAAAATGTCTTCTGTTTGAATATTCACCCAAAGCCTGAAGGGATAACTGAAAGTAAAACTGCATTGAAAACTAATTATAAAGTTTTATTTTTAGCAGCCTCAACACAGCAAGTACAAAAATGGGGTGTTTGTATTTTTCCTAATGAATGATAAAGGGGTTTTTGTTGTTGTTGTTGTTATTAATCTTCAACACCTTAATCTTTGTAGGATGGGGTGAGGCAGAGGATGCAAAGAATCCAATTAATAAACTGTCAGCTTGTGTAATAATTTTTATAAAAACATTGCATATTTTAGATATAATTAAAGTCTCAGTACCTATAAAGTACAAAGTCTGTATCTCTAATAATTCCAGCAGACCCTCTGCATAGCTGCTGAGATCTACATACAGGAGGGATGACTTGTTAATTCTGAACCTTTCATCTTACACTTTCCCGCATTGTTCCACGTACCCAGGACACCAGCAGAGGTGATGTGTGGGGCAATGTGTGCTTACTTAGGAATGGCCCAGGTTTGCATGAACAAAAAGAGCACATAAAATAAATACAGAGAAAGCCAAAGACATAGACTCAGGGCATTTCCCAATTTGTCTACAAGGTTCAATATAATTTTTTAAAACTGGTCTTAAGACTCTGTTACAAGTTGAATTGTGCCTCCCTTCCCATGCATATTTTGCAATCTTAACTCCCTACATCTCAGAATGCAGTCTCATTTGATGATAGGCTCTTTACACAGATTATAAAGGTAAATTGTTCTATTATAAAGGCACATACCCCTGTATATTCATTGCAGCCCTGTATACAATAGCAAAGACCTGGAACCAACCCAAATGCCCATCATTGATGAACTGGACAAAGAAAATGTGGCACATATACATCATGGAATACTATGCAGCCATAAAAAACGATGAATTCGTGTCCTTTGTAGGGACTTGGATAAATCTGGAACCCATCATTCTCCGCAAACTGACACAAGAACAGAAAACCAGACACCAGATGTTCTCACTCATAGGAGGGTACTGAAAAATGAGAACACGTGGACTCAGGGAGAGGAGCATCACACACTGGGGGTAGTGGCGTGGGGCTAGGGGAGGAACAGTGGGTGTGGGGGAGGGTAAGGAGGGATAACATGGGGAGAAATGCTGGATAGAGATGAAGGGGAAATAGAGGGAGTGAACCACCTGGCTATGTAATGTACCTGTGCAATAACCCTGCATGACCTGCACATGTATCCTAGAACCTAGTAAAATAAAAATAAATAAATAAATAAATAATATAAAATTAAAAAGCTATAAAATATACTATTATTAACATAGAATATAAAATAAACTTTATTAATATACAAAATAAAAAATATAAATGAGGTCATTGGGGTGGGTCCTAACCAAATTGACTGACGTTTTAATAAAAAGGAGAGATTTGAACACAGAAATATGCAGAGACAGAAGACAATATGAAGACACATATGAGAACATGGCCATCCACAAGCCAAAGGAATGAGGCCTTGGTCATGTCTTTCCCTCACAGCCCTCAGAAAGAACCAAGCCTGCTGACACCTGGATTTGGAATTGCCAGCCTTCAAAGCTGTGAGAAAATCAATTTGTATCATTCAGCCAGCCAGTCTGTGGTACTTAGTTACAGCATACAAAGAAAACAAATGCAGACTTCAGCCCAGATGTACTGAATATGCATATCTAAGACAGGGGTCCAGAAATTTATATTTCAGAAAATATTTTTGATAATACTGAGATGAACCGGGTGTTCCAAATCCTGCCCCAAACTTTAGTGTTTAAGGAAGTTAGAGGTGGTGGAAGGTAGGTATAAAGCAGACCACACAGAACCCATTAGAGAGGGGAAGTACAACCAAAGATGGAAGAATCAGGAAAACTAAGAGCAAAGAGTTTGAAGAAAAGGGTAGAGGTCAAAAATATAAAATCTATAAAATCATCATTTTTTTCAAGAAAGAATAGACCAGATAAGGTTAATTGGCTTTAAACATTAGGAAATAGCAACAGCAGCTTCCAGTTGCTAAGAATGCAGAAAATTACTAAGTAAAATATGTCTCTTCCAGATTTGTTTATTGTGCAATTTTTTTTAACTTAAATCCACTGTTGAAGACAAAGGAATAATATAGAAAACAAATGCATTTAGATACATTAAGTCACTAATAATTATATATTTAGGACACTTAATCACAAGTTCCATGTCGGGGGAGTGAACACAAATACATTAGTTGGAGAAGAAACCGCTCCAAATGCTGACAATTTGTTTTGGTATCCAGCATATTTAGAAGACGTTTTAAATATAAACTAAACCATTTTATTTCATAAAAAGAATCATGCTGTTTTGAAGAAAACTAAGAATAAAACATTACTCTGATATGCTAAGATTACAAAGTTCCCTCCAGAGCAGAAGAAACAAGAAATTAGGAAAAATAAAAAGCTAGTTTAAAATGAATTCACATTTGGAAAGTTTCAGAAACAGGCAGAATAACTTTTTCAAAAAATAACCTTTTAAAATGGACTTTTAGAAAACATTAGTAAAGAAAGTCAACCTAATCTGTGCAATTCTTTTTGAAATCTTTCATTATGAATTTTATTATTTAAATGCTTTATATTGGTAAGTGTTTCAGACATTACATTACTTATGCAAAACATTCATAAAATTAAATATTTATAAAGAGAAACTGTGTGTGTGTGTGTGTGTGTGTGTGTGTGTGTGTTCTTTTTGCTGAGATATAAAGGGAAGTCCAAGACAGACACAGAACTAATTACAGAGTAACTTTGAATCAGGTTATGCATTTTATAAAGACTAGTAAGTAAATTAGGTATTTAGTAATTATATAGGCCAGATTAAGAAGAGAATGTGCAGAAGAAAATACAGAAGGTTAAGACTCATCACACATAAGACAAAGAGCAGACCTTCTGACATCATTGTAAAACCCTTCAGAAAAATAAAACAATTTTGACTTGTAATACTACAGGAAAACTTTGGCTAAATACTGTAACAAAAGCTGAGCATGTATAAGTTTTGGAAGGGAAAAAAGGAAGAAAGATCAGGGTGGGAGGGAGGAAGGAGGGAGGGAGGGAGGGAGGGAGGAAGGAAGGGAGGGAGGGAGGTTAGTTTTTATTCATTGGTTCTGGTTAAAATAGTTCCATTATTTCAATAGATTCTCATCTCTCCTCATGCAGATGCTTCATTGAACACTTTGGGCAATCCATATGTTTGGAGCTTTCCAAGATGAACAAGATAATGATAGAGGGAGGAGAGATCTTTTTCCCTCTAAATCCTTAATTCCCCCTTGTTATCCTTCTAACTACAAGATTATTAATGATCAACTGATTAAAGTGAGCCTTTTACCAACTAAAAACATAATCGTGTGTAATCAAGTGGGGAAAAAAACAGCATGAAGAATAAATGCTCTCCTGAAAATAAATGGCTACTTGGGTGCCTAAGGCATACGGGATGTTGAATTCAGAACTTACACAACCTCTGCTGAGTGAATCAAGGGCTACTTCTGTAGGAATAATTTTACTAATTAAGCATTCATTAAATGCTTTCTGCTTAGGTGATTTGTATGTTGCACATTAGTTTCAAACATTTAATATATAAAGATATTTTTGGAAATAGATTAACTTAAAGTTTCCACAAAGCACTGGAAGCAAGTTAAATAAATTTAACTAATAATAATAGTTATATCCCTCTTTCCAAACAGAATAAAAGGTAGGCCTCATATTTTTCAAGCTCCTTTTCCTTTCAATTAACTTTTTAAGCTGTATTTTTTTTACTATTTTACATGATTTTTAGAGAATCCCATTTAATATCTAATTCAATACTAATACTATTATAATATTCTGAGAGTAAAACTGCTGCACTAGGAAACAAAAATTACACTGATTGGAGAAAAATATTCACTTTTCTTTGTTGTCTACCCTGGCTAAGTTAGAAGTCAATTTTAAAATATAGTGTATTTGGGGGAAACAGCTGTGCCTTAACATTGGTTGAATATCTAGCATAAGATCAGGTAGCAAACTGTTGTATTTAAAAGTAAGTGTTTCAATCATGTACTTAATAAAGGATGAGTTCATAATTCAGTCCAATGGATCTCACATATGCTCATCTTTTTCAGTGACTAACATGAGGCTACTTTGTACCCATTAAATAGAAGAACTATGGGCATTTCCTTGGTGTTAATATTGGAATATTGACCCGGGTCATTCCACAGCATTTTATTACTGTTTTGCAATCAGTATGGCTGTTGGCTTTAGTGTCTGAGCAAAGCAAAACAAAAACTTACAACCTTGTTGCTTAATTTGTTACTATTCCCAAAACATTATAGAGATAGTAACATGTATTTATCATATTTCATTTTTAAAAGGTATGAAAGATAGTGTGGTATTTATCATTCTGAACTGCTACAACAAAGGAAATGCATGAACCAGGAAAATAAATGAAACCCTAGATTCATATGGTATGTGTACTATAGATCTTTTGTAAGGAATTTTATTCTAAAGAACATGTTGATGTAAACAATCTGTTTCCCAAGCTGTTCACCTAGAGAATCATGGCTCCAGGCACAAAGAGATGGATAAATGCTTATTTTCTCAACCATTGTAACTGAAGAGCTAAGAATGCATGCATATGTACTTCTCTTCTAATTGTGGCAAGGCATTATTAAAAGAAATAAAATTTAACTAAAACTTCTCTTTTTGTATACTATGTATTTTCCAGACTAATTGAAGGAATACTTGGTTGTATTAATAATAATTTGCTTATAATTTTAGAGGTTACAATACATTATTAATTATATCATTGATGCATTGATTCATTTAGAACTATTTCTCTAAAATTTCATTTTGGTTGAGTTTCAAAAATATATTATTTTTATCTTAAATAGAAAGTTAATGTTAAAAAGCTATTGACTGATTAAGACCTCATTCTAATTTCACATAATAAAATTATCTCTTCCTTTTGAAAAAAATATCATAATTGCCTATTCAAAGGGTCATATAATTACATAATCTTGAGTTATCATTTCATTACAGTCAGAAGGATGATTATTAAAAAGTCAAGAAACAATAGATCCTGGCAAGACTGTGAAAAACTAGGAATTCCTTTACATTGTTGGTGGAAATGTAAATTAGTTCAAAAATTGTGGAAGACAGTGTGGCAATTTCTCAAAGACCTAGAACCAGAAACACCATTTGACCCAGCAATCTTATTACTAGGTATATACCCCAAGGAATATAAATCATTCTACTATAAAGATACATGTATGTGTATGTCCATTGTAGCACTATTCACAATAGCAAAAACAGAATCAACCCAATGCCCATAAATGATAGACTGGATAAAGAAAATGTGGTACATATACACCATGGAATTCTATGCAGCCATGAAAAGGAATGATATCATGTCCGTTCCAAGGATGTGGTTGGAGCTGGATGCCATTACCCTCAACAAACTAACCCAGGTACAGAATGCCCAACATCACATGCTCTCACTTATAAGTGGGAGCTGAACAATGAGAACACATGGACACAGGAAGGGGAACAACATACACTGGGGCCTGTTGTTGTGGGGGAAGGAGAACATAAGGATATGTAGCTAATGTATGTGGGGCTTAATACTGAGGTGATGGGTTGATAGGTGCAGCAAACCACTATGGTACACTCTTACTTATGTAACAAACCTGCATGTCCTGCACATATATCCTAGAACTTTAAATTAAATTAATTTTCAGAAAAGATAACAAAGAGCCTAAATAAATGAAAATATGCATCATGCTCTTGAATGTATCTGCAGCTTACAAGAAATATTATTCCAATCTAATTCTCATTAGGGTTTGTATGTATGTGTGTCTGTATGTCTGTGTTTATATACTAATAATAAACTACATCTAAAGGAAATTAATAAAAACAATTACATTTATAACAGCATGAAAATGAATAAAATATATAGCAATAAACTTAAATAATCAAAGTGATCTACAGGATTCAATGCAATACCTATCAAAATTTCACTGGCCCTTTTTTATAGAAAAAAGTCCTGAAATTCATACAGAACCACAAAATCCTGGATAGGCAAAACAATTTTGAATAAGAACAAAGCTAGAGGCATCAACACATTGTGATTTCAAAATGTATTGCAAAACTGCAGTGATTAAAACAGTATGGTACTGTCATAAAAACAGTCATAGACAAATGGAACAGAATAGAGCACCCAGAAATAAACTCATGCATGTATGGGCAATTGATCTTTAATAACAATGCAAAGAATACATAATGGAGAAAGAATAGCATCTTCAATAAATGGTATTGGTAAAACCGGATATTCACATGCAAAGAAAGGAAGGAAATTGGACCCTTTTCTTGCATCATACACAAAAACTAACTAAATAAATTAAAGGTGTAAATCTAAGACCCGAAGTCATAAAAGTCCTTCAAGAAAACATAAGGAAGAAGCTGCTTGACATTATTCACAATAATTTATTGGATGTAACCCAAAACACAGGCAACAAAAGCAAAAATAGGCAAGACCTCAAACACGGAAATTTCTGTACAACTCCAGAACGATTGACAAAATGTAAAAGTAATTAACTAAATGGGAGAAAATATTTGTAAACCATATATTTGATGAAGGGTTAATATCAAAATATGTAAAATACTCTTGCAAATCAATGACAAAAACCCCTAGATTTTCAAAATGGGCAAAGGAACTGAATAGATATTTCTCTCATGAAGACACCGTATGACCAACAGGGATATGGAAGGGTTGTCAATATCATGAATCATCAGGGAAATGCATGTCAAAACTACAATGAGATATCATCTCAAACCTTTAGAATGGCTATTATTCAATGAAATCAAATAAAAAACAGCAAGTATTGTCAAGGATGTGGAAAAAGGGAACTCTTTTGCACTGTTGGTAGGAATATAAATTACTGCAGCCAGTATGGAAAACAATATGAAAGTTCTTCAAAAAATTAAGATAGAACTATTGTATGAGCCCAAATCCCACTATTAGGTAAATATACAAAAGAATTAAAATTGGAGTCTCAAAGAATATCTGCTTTCCTGTGTTAATTGCAGCAGTAGTCGCAATAGCCAAGACATGGAGGGGCTCTAAATGTCTACCTGCAGATGACTAGATAAAGAAATTGTGTTATGTGCATACAATGGAATATAATTTCACTTAACACTAGACAAAACTTTGCTTTCTGTGGCAACATAGACAAACCTGTAGGACATTACGCTAAGTAAAATAAGCCAGGAGCCTAAGGACCAGCACCACATGATACTACTTAAGAATCTAAAATAGCTAAACTCATAGCAATACAGTACAATGGTGGTTATCAGGAGCTGTGAGGAAGGGAAAATGGGAGTGTTGATGGAAGTGTTTAAAGTTTCAGTATGCAAATAAGTAAGTTCTGAAGATTTAATGCACAGCGTAGTATGTAGTTAACAATACTACATTCTATTCCTAAAAGTGTGCTAAGGGGGTAGATCTTACACTGTTTCTAATAATAAAAATAAGAAGAGACAAACCAAAAAGAGTGCTAGGAAGCTTTTGGCAGGGATGCATATATTTATTTCATAGATTGTGGTGATGGTATCATGAGTGTGTATCTATTTTCAAACTCATCAAGTTGTATATATTAAATATATACAGCTTTCTGTATGTCAGTCTTACCTCTTACATTGTTTGGCAAAAAATTACTGGGTGTTTATTAATTTTCAAATTGCTTTCAAAGATTTACTTCTGCAATATTTTGGATCACTAACATTTTCTTGAATTTAATTTCTTAATGAAGAAGCAATAATGCACATCTTACTTTCAAAAATGCAAGCTCATTTTCTGTGATAAAGGGTTTTAAATAATATTTATTTTTATGTTTTTCAAAGTTACACATACAATGAAAAAGAAATGAGCAAAACTTAAAAGATTTCTACTCAACCATAGAATTTTTTTAAATTTTTACAATTTGAACTTCATAAAAACACAATAAATTCTGGGTTAGTGTTCACTGACTAGTGTTCACTAGTGATTCATTAATTGTCTACAGTGTCACTGTGCTAGTAAGCATATTATGTATTTAAAATTTCTCTTCACACCAACATATATTCATTGTGTTCAGTTTCCATAAAAGCCAGTTTTTATAATAATCATCATTTGGTATAAATCAGGAAGATAATTATCTTCATAATCAAAGGAGAATTCTAAATGTATTAAATCTAAACTAACCATTCTGTAAATGTCAGTTTAAATGCCGGTGAATTGCATGAATATTAATAAAAGTTCTTTGAAGTATGTTAGGGTCAAATGTGGCTCTAATTAACTCAATGTCTTTTCTTTCCAATAAACATTTAAAAATCTTAAAGATCAAATAATTCTAATGTTCTTAGCAGGAAATCAGACAGCCAAAACCTAATTAGATTTGTTGTCCAAAAGTAGATAATGTTATTATCTCATTTTCTCTCCTGATTAATTCCAAGATAGTCTACTATAATGTCTTCTTAACTGTGGGATGTAGAGGATAATGAGGATAAAAGTTTTAGTTAAATGCATATTATGTCAAGGTCTGCATATTATATGCTTTGTATCCCATTATATGATAATAAAGTTTACTGACAAACAAACCTAAGTATATACTTCTGATAATTTATTTAAAATAAATATATGTATTCTGACCATCTTTATGAAAAAACTATAGGATAGAATGCTCTGAGGTGAAAAAAATGTCAGTTTCTGTTCTTAAACTAATTACAAATGATTTTTTGGACATTGATAGTTTTACATGGCTTTAAGGAAGAAAAATTCTCAGTGAATGCCTTATATCAATAAACACTTTAAAAGTTAATAAATCTACTTATGCTCATTACAGCTTCAGAATATATAAATATATATTTATTTATTTAAATTGGTGAACTTTTTGGAGGACAAAAATCAGATAAAAGAAGGATATGTGTGCAGACTAATGCATTAAATCGGGCTTTTCTCATTCCTGGCAATATTTGACCTCCCTGCCACGCCCACTGCCTTCATTCTGTGAGTCACTCCTTCTAACAACACATTACTGTGAATCCATATTACAAAAATACTGAAAATCAGAGATGAAAGCTATAAATTAAATGAATTACATTAGAAGAATGTTGTTTAATTATTTACATGAAGAATCATTTATATTATGTTACTGTTGAGTTACATGAAGATGAGCACATTTGCATATGTTTGTATAGCAGATGTTTATTAACTACTCAATGTCCCTTACACATTAACACTATTAAAATGTCCACATAGGCTGGGCATAATGAATCACGCCTGTAATCCCAGCAGGTGGATCACCCGAGGTCAGGAGTTCAAGACCAGCCTGACCAATGTGGTGAAACCCTGTCTCTACTAAAAATATGAAAAAATAGCCAGGCATGGTGGCATGTGCCTGTAATCCTAGTTTTCCGGAGGCTGAGGCAGGAGAATCACTTCAACCCTGCAGGTGGAGGTTTTAGTGAGCCTAGATCATACCACTGCACTCCAGCCTAGGCGACAGAGTGATACTCAGTCTCAAAAAAAAAAAAAAAAGATTCCCACATAACCGTTTTTTTTTCCTGTTATTCTTTGAGTCCATTTTACATTTCTTCCATGAGGTCATTCTTTTGGGTCTTATGCTAAGTAAGAGAAGATAGGGTTTTGGGCATGTTCTGATAGAGTAAATGACTTACTCAAGTAAATATGTCACATTTTGTGAGTACGTATTTTTTATTTTGAAAGATGTTAATTTCCTAGCACTGTAACTGTTTGAATCTATGTAAATAAGGAAAATAAATGTGGTTATAAAGTTACCAGTACAGCATAACACCTAAGAGCTCTGACGTGACTAAGCTCAAGGTGTGTCAATGTCATTTCAAGTCATGTAATCTTTAAAATGTAGAAAAATAATATTTTCTTAAAGAATTTTTTGAGAATAAAAAGAGTATGTTGTATAGATGTTTAGAATATTGTCTGACACATAGCATATATTTTGATAAACTTATAATTTATAGTTTTTCACTTGAAATTTTTAAAGAAATACGGTTATATTTGTGAATCAATACCACAATATTTTTATTTGAAGCACGGAAATATTCTTTGTCAATCATCAACTAAAAGTCTACTTTTGTTATCATTTTTGTGTCTCTAAAGTTTTGAGAAAGCAGATCAATACCGAATTCAATAAATCTTGCATGAATTATCAAATAATGAGAATCAAACTGTAATGGCTTAAAGTTTTAAAAATGCATTTTTTCCAGTAGGCATAATATGTGACATACTTTTGTCTCACACAAAAGGGGTTTTCATTAATATTGAAGCACACACCAAAAATTTTGTGGTGACCTCAAGCTCTCTGACCTTTTGGTTTAGTTTAGCAAATTGATTTCCCACAGAAGCCAACCAACCATACTATATCTCAATGTCATAGCTCTTAAATCTATGAAGTAATTCTTAGTATCAAAATAATTAAAATGATTCATTTTATCACTGACAAGGAGAAAATATTATAATTTGGTTTTTAACATATAATTTTTGTTGTTATTATTTAGAAAACATATGTAGCCTTAAGTCAAGATAAAATTGCTTTTATTCTAGCAAAATGAAAAAAAGCTGCCAGAATACATTACAATAAGAGAGACTAGAGTAGAAGAACAATAAGTTAAAGAGTAAAATTTTAATTTAACTTTATTTTTTCTATCAAAAAAGGGTGGAATAACAAATTGTTTAAATTTTTTGCAAACAGGTTTTAATCTACTAATGGGAGTAAAATAAACACAGTGGATCTCACTAGAACATATTTCACAAAAGAAATACAAATAAAACAAAATAAAATGAAAAATATCAGAGAGTATCATAAGGTTTTATAGGAATCTTGTCTGTGTGTGTGTGTGTGTGTGTGTGTGTGTGCGTGTGTGTGTGTATCTGTGTATGCCTGCTTATGTCTCTGTGTCCGTCTGTGTGTGTGTGCTTACTGGATCATGAAAGAAAATGTGTTTCTTATTGTATCTCATTTTCAAAAATATTCTTAGAATCCTAAACTGTATGAAACAGTTGAAAATACCAAGCTACAAAAGGTAACAGGGAAATATAAACATGGAAGTTGTGAATGACTGCTCTATTGATGTCAGATTATATTTCTCAAGATAAGCTTTTGGGGGAGATTTGAGACACTGAACTTTCACTCTAATTTCAATCATAAAATAGAGTATGTGACATATTATTCTTTTTAAGTTCCCTTTTTGAGCAAAACAAAATGGCTCCAAATTAGTTTCAGAGATTACTAATAGAATACTCAGTCACACAATGATGCTGAGAATGCATCTGGATTGTTAGTCAATGCATAGTGATTATGAAGGTAGCCAGGATCAGTTTTATTCAAGGCTTCTGTAGGAAGAAGCTTGGAAACGTGTCAAGGCTTTAAGGTACAGATCACCTACACACGTATAATAGAGACAAAGGTGGTAAAGTCATGCTCCCTAAAGTTAAAATTAGTTGTAAAACAGAAGGTGAATTCCAGCACACGGAAAAAAATACTTCTCACGCACAAGCTAGATATAACATGACAACAGTTGTAAAATTTTTAAAGTGAAAATGATTTCATCCTTTCAATGCATAATATGTACACATACATAGTCATATTAACATGCAATACAAAATATTTTCTGAATATTAAAATTCTCTCTTATTCTTTGAAAATTTACAAGTATTTGGGGACATAGAAAATGTAATTCAAAGAGCATTTATCTTGTCTGTAACTTTGGTGATAATTACTATACTGTTGTGCAGCTTTTTCCATTGAGCACAAACTTCCAGCCTACCTTCCCTTTTCACCAACTATTCAGGATGCCGTTGCATCAGGATTTTGATCCCGCTGATTCTTTAAATTATTATTTACATTAATCATTCTTCATTTTCTGCTAGAGTACTTTTACTAACAGATGATCAGTTCCTTGAGGTTAGGTTACTGTCATCATGATCTTTTTTCTGGTATAATGCCTAGAATATACTTGTTAATCTCTCTCTCTCTCTCTGTGTGTGTGTGTGTGTGTGTGTGTGTATGCATGCGTGTGTGTCTGTGTAAATGGATGAATGGATAAATGAGTCATATAGGCAGGCCTATGAACTTGACTTTCTGAAAAGTGTTTATCATTTAATACTTGCATTTAGCACTAGTAGTTTTAGTAACCTTTTGAAACCCTCTTGAATGGTAAATTGATGCAAAATGTCTGTCAACCCTTCAACAATATATTGAGCAGTATCACCATGCTGAGTACAGGATGCTGGGCTGCTTCTCACTGTGGGCACCGATGTCAATGAATTCCATGTGATTTGCCTGTGGAACCAGCTTTGAATTGGCTGACCAACATTACCTTCACATTCTGTTGCCTTTCTGTAACATTCTAAGCAGTGACCTAAATAAATCAAAGAGATCTTTGACATTCATTTGGTAAATTACCTTAAAAACAGATATTGGATATTTTCATACTAATGCAATGAGGCTTCAAAAGTCATTATATCAAAACATAGAGCAGAAAGGTCTGATACCTTCTCATTCACTTCTGAAAAATGATTTTTAAGTGAATATTGTACATTGCATACACAGAGTTGGTTCCTAGGAAATTATTCAAAAAAAACATTTTAATTTTATTGAAAAGTTTCCTGAACACTGTTTTCTCGGGTTTAGCTTCATTTATGAATTTTGTATGCCTCATATTCTAACAACACCATGTGAAATACAGTTTATGTTTGCTTCCTTTATCCTGGAATACCATCTTCTATTATTAATCACTTTGCACTTCTCATATTGGCATTTCAAAGATTGGTGAAAATTACAGAATTTTTACATAACTTTCCTTGCAATTTTCTTTCCAGTTCAAATTAATTGATCCTAATCAGTATATCCTTAGCACTAAATGTGTTTTTAAAATACTATAGTCAAATGTATTTTAGTTCTGGAAAATTAGGTATTTCTCTTTTGTTTTGTATGTATAGTGACTCAATATAAGAGTTTTATGCATTGCTTCTCTCCTATGGGGAAAAGAAAGAACAGTTTCATTGCTTTAATAAATTAGAAATTCCTGTGTAAGTTAAAAGAGAAGTAGGAATAATCATTTTACCATTAGAAACAAATTCAAGCTTTCACAAAGTCAGAATACAAAGAAAAGATTATTACAGCCTAGGGTATAGATAGTTAGGCTTATCAGATAAATCAGCATTATTATAGTTTGGAGAGAAAAAGGACTCTGAATGGTATAGAGAATTTTTTAATGAAGTCTTTTAATTATTCTTAACAGAATAGAAAATGAAAGGTTATAGCTTCTTTCACACTACCTTGGAGTGAGATTTTTATCAGTTCTCCAAGCTAAGCAGAATCAAATCTGTTCATTAATTTCTTGGGAACTGACCAAAAAAAGGTTGCCTGTATAACCAGCAATGCAATTGATAGCAGACACTTTTTCTGCTGAGTCAGTCTTCGTATTTTAGTGAAAGATTCTGATCCCATTGTCTTTAAAAGAAAGTTTCATATTGGCTTAAGCACAGCATATTTCTATGAGATCTTTCTACAGTGGTTTACTACAATGTTAAGTAACTTGGATAAATTTCATTAGCATATTAAGTTGGCACTCTACTAAGACTATTTGTTTATGAAATCTTGCAGAACAGTACAATTTAAGGGAGTTTTTTTTCATTAAAGCAAAAACTTTCATGTATACAGGAGTTCTATATTAACTCAAGAAAATTGGCATGTGAAACCTTCTTAAATATGTAGTTTAAATCATATCCAGGAACAAATACAAGATGGCCGATCGCTAACATCTCGGGATTGCAGCTCGCAGTTAAAGCTCACAGAACTAGAGGACGCCACACTTTCAGACAAATTCTGGTCGCTCAGGAGCAGAAGATTCCCAGTGGAGGAGCCACGCGGGGCAGAAGTTTCGCCGGCACCACGGTGTAGCAGTCTCGCCGGCACCTCCGCACGGCAGCTCTCAGAGCTGACTAGGCGGGGCTGGCTCCCCTTCTGACCGAGGTTTGGAGGAGCCGCGCGGGTTCCCAGCACTGACTCCCGAGGCCGGCGCAGAAGCTGTGCCGGCACCTCCGCTCAGAGTGAACGCGACTGGTTCCCCTTCTGACCGAGGTTTGGAGCT
>CM052661.1:98154625-98202242 GCA_028533165.1 Leontopithecus rosalia
TAAATCACATATAACGTATCACAGAGAGCACAGTTAACACATGCTGAGAGGAAAAATTATAATAGCAAATTGTTACGTTAGGAAAGAGAAAAAGTCTCAAATAAATAATCCAAGTTTTTAATTCACAGAAGTAGAAATAAAGAGTAAGACAAACACAAAGAAAAAAATTAAGGAATTACTTATAAGAATATAAATTAATGAGAAATTAGAACGACAGAGAAAATCAATAAATCAAAATACTGATCCTTTGAAATAATTTCTAAAATGTAAAAGCCTCTGGCAAGACTGATATAAAAAGGGAGAAGAAACTAGTCTTTAATATCAGGAGTTAAATAGTTCCTATCACGGCAGATCTTGTAGCCATTAAAGAGATGTTAAGGGAATACTTTAAATAACTTTACACTCATAAAATCTAACAATTTTGAAAATACCACTCAGCAGTAAACAGAAACAAATTTGGATTCAATAAGCATGTGTAAACACTTGGATGAATCTCCAAGAGATTCTGTTCAATGAAAGAAAGCCATTCCCAAAAGGTTACATGCTGCTTGATTCCATTTATCTAACATTCTTGAAGATGCATTTGTGGAGTTGGAGAACAGATAAGTGGTCGCTAGGATTTAGGGACACAGTTAAGAGAATAGAGAAGGAGAGGGAGAGATGGCTATAAATGGACAACCTGAGGGATCCTTATAATGACAGAAATGTGCTGTATTTTGATGGTATTAATTTTAATATTCTCATTGTGATATTGTAATATGATTTTACAAAAATGTTACCACTGAGAGAAATTAGACTAGATCTCCTTATTTTCTTTCTTACAATTGCATGTGAATCTACAACTATCTGTAAACAGAAGTTTAATTTTAAAATATGACTTGATTGTTAAATTAAAATTCATTTATATTGGTTAGGCCATGAGTGTAGAGATGTGTGGATTAACGTGGCTACAATCATGTGATTTTATGTATCTCTATAAGTGTATCAGAGATGTCCTGCTTTTATTAAGCATGTCTTCTCTTTAACAGGTGCAGATAAGTGGTGTGAAGAAAAGCCAGAAAATTCTAGCAGAATAGTAATTAAACCAAGATTAGAAGTAACTGATGAGCAGCAGGGGTCATCTGTAATGATCAGGTAATAAAAAGGGATCTAACAGTATTACAAGATGCTAGACTAGCTGAAAGTCCTGAAAGAAGGGTGGTCAGTGAATACATTATCCCGTATTTATGATATAATGATACAAATGTTCTGGATGGCATCAGTGACTCTAAGGAAATGCTAATAAGGTATAGTGAAGTAAGTAGTAGGCTCAGGTGGAATATACTCTGTATAAGCTTTAGTGCACTTGATGTGAATGGGTTGGTGGAAATGATTACAGGGTTTAGAGATGAGGTTAGTGTGGCTTAGTGTGAAAGGAGGGAGATGCATAGGCTATAAAAGGGAAACATGAGGGCTCCTCACTATGATTAAATTCTTTGTATTATGACTGCATACTCAGTCATAATAATAACTACCAATAACAGGTTTGGTCTCAGGGAGAAATTAGAAGTAGAAAAGGAGGGACAGAAAGGAACTGAATGAGATGCAAGTCAGTTAATCCTAGCTATAGCAATTGATTTGAAAGATTTATCAGGTGAACATCAATAAAAGTCATCCCTGCTATATTCACTTTGGTTTCTTAAGGGGGAAGACAGTTGTTGATTGACGAATGACAAGGAATCAATCCTTCAATACTGTTTGAATCAGGGCCCTGCAGTGACATCTCACCAGTTTACAGATTATTGTCTAGGATCTAAGGAAGGCATTGGCAAATTACGGGAACCAAATTCAAGCCTCTGTGTGTTTGTGTAAATAAAATTTTATTGGAACACATACTTCCTCATTTGCACACGTACTGTGTATGGCTACTTTTGCACTCCAGCGGTAGCACTGAAGAGCTGCAATACAGACTACTTGGCTTGCAAAACTGAAAACTATTTACTGTCTGTCCCTTTACAGAAAAAGTTGGCTTATCCTGCTCCAGAGATAAGTCTCATGTCATTTAAAAATATTAGGAGATTCTCAAAAACTTGCACATATCTATGAAGTCATTTTTCCTGTGGAGTAAATGTGGTTTCTGTGGCCAGTATTAAAGTACATATACAATTACTGTAGGAACAACTTTCCAGAAACCTTTTTTTTCCTGTAAAATCTGATGGAATTTATTAGCTATAAAAGCACTAACTGGCAATGTGATGACAACTTCAACTTGTCTTATTTGTCCAGTGGTATGTATTGACTCTGTGTCCCCATCGAAATCTCATCATGAATTGTTTTTTCATAATTCCCATGTGTTATGGGAGGGACTTGGTGGAAGAAAATTAATTATGGGGGTGGTTCCCCCATACCTTTCTCATGGTAAATAAGCCTCACAAGCTCTGATGGTTTTATCAGTGGTTTCTCTTTTGTGTCTTCCTCATTTTCTCCTTGCCTGCTGCCATCCATGGAAGATGGGACTTGCTCCTCCTTGTCTTCCACCTGATTGTGAGGCCCCCTCATCCACGTGGAACTGTAAGTCCAATTAAACTTCTTTCTTTTGTAAATTGCCCAGTATCAGGTATGTCTTTATCAGAAGCATGAAAATTAACTAACACAGTACATTGGTATCAGTAGAGTAGATAAGGCATTGCTGAAAAGATACCCAAAAATGTGGAAGCGGCTTTGCAACTGGGTAATAGGCAGAGGTTGAAACAGTTTGGAGGACTCAAAAGAAGACATAAATATGTGGGAAAGTTTGGAGCTTCCTGGAGAGTTGTTGAATGGCTTTTAACAGAAGCCTGATAGTGATATGGACGCTAAGGTCCAGGCTGAGGTGGTCTCAGATGGAGATAAAGAACTTCTTGGGAACTGGAGCAAAAGCGACCCTTGTCATGTTTTAGCAAAGAGATTGGCAGCATTTTGCTCCTTCCCTGGAGATGTATAAAACTTTGAACCTGAGAGAGATGGCTTAGAAATTTTCTTCCACCTGGTAGAAGAAATTTCTAAGCAGCAAAGCATTCAGGAGGTGACTTGGGTGCTGTTAAAGGCATTCAGTTTTATAAGGGAAACAGAGCATAAAAGTTCAGAAAATTGCAGCCTGACAATGTAACAGAAAATAAAAACCCATTTTCTGAGGAGAAATTCAAGCCAGCTTCAGAAATTTCCATAAGAAAAGAGGAGTCAAATGTTAATCCCCAAGACAATGGGGAAAATATCTCCAGGTTATGTCAGAGGTCTTCACAGCAGCCTTTCCCATCACAGGCCTAGAAGCTTAGGAGAAAATGGTTTCATAGGTCAAACCTAGGATTCCTGTGCTGTCTGCAGCCAAGGGACTTGGTGCCCTGCGTTCCAGCTGCTCAATCAGTGGTTGAATGGGGCCAATGTAGAGCTCAATCAGTGGCTTCAGAGGGTGCCAGTGTGAAGCCTTTGCAGCTTCCACTTGGTACTGAGCTTGCATGTGCACCGAAGTCAAGAATTGGGGTTTGGAAACCTCTGCCTAGATTTCAGAGAATTTATGGAAGCACCTGGATGTTCAGGCAGGAATTTGCTGCAGGGGCGGTGCTCTCATGGAGAACCTCTGCTGGGCAGTGCAGAAAGGAAATGTGGGGTTGGAACTCCCACACAGAATCCCTACTGGGACACTGACTAGTGGAGCTGTGAGAAGAAGGCCACCATCCTCCAGACACCAGAATTGTAGATCCACTGACAGCTTGCACCATGGGCCTGGAAAAGGTGCCAACACTCTATGCCAGCCTGTGAAAGCAGCTGGGAGGGAGGCAGTGCTCTGCAAAGCCACAGAGATGGAGATGCCCAATACTATGGGAACCCACCTCTTGCATCAGCATGACATAGATGTGAAACATGGAGTCAAAGGAATCATTTTGGAGCTTTAAGATTTGACTGCCTTGCTGGATTTTGGACTTGCATGGGTCCTGGAGCCCTTTTGTTTTAGCCAAGCTCTCCCATTTGGAACAGCTGTATTTACCCAATGTCTGCACCCCCATTGTTTCTAGGAAATAACTAGCTTGCTTTTGATTGTACAATCTCATAGGCAGAAGATACTTGCCTTGTCTCAGATGAAACTTTCGACTGTGGACTTTTGAGTTAATCCTGAAATAAGATTTTGGGGGACTGTTGGGAAGGCATGATTATTTTTTAAATGTGAGGACCTGAGATTTGGCAGGGTCCAGGGACAGAATGATATGGTTTTACTCTGTGTCTTCACCCAAATCTCATCTTGAATTGTGCTCCCATAATTCCCATGTGTTGTGGGAGGGATCCAGTGGGAGATGATTGAATCATGGGTGCACTTTCCCCCATACTATTCTCATGGTAGTGAATACGTCTCAGGATATCTGATAGTTTTATCAGGGGTTTCCACTTTTGCATCTTCTTCATTCTGTCTTTGCCTGTTGCCATCCACGTTAACATGTATCTCGCTCCTCCTTGCCTTTTGTCATGATTCTGAGGCTTTCCCAGCCACGTGGAACTGTAAGTCCAATTAAACCCCCAATCAGCATGGATATTCGGCACACTGACCCTTTTCCACAGATAAATTTGAAGTTAAATTACAGTGTAACAATTTTATTGGATAGGTATTAATGTGCTTCACATTCTAAAATAAGTAACTACTTGATATCAGAAAAAGTCCAGTTTCCAAATTTTCTGCTGAGTTGACCTTCATTGAGATACTTTCATTTCTTAAATATTTTTAAAAGAACTTTTTGAGAATCTGAGTAATTTGGAAACGATTGTGCTAAAGAGGATATTTTAAATGGCCTTTTTTATTGTAGAGGGTGGAAAATTTTTAATGTACATCCAGGGAACATACAGAAAATAGAAGTGAAGCAAGGTAATTAAAAGTTCATTATAATACCCAACTTTTGCTTTTACATTTTTAAGGTTGTCACCAAAATATCCCTATAGTTTAGGGATATTTTGGAATAACAAGTCTCTTTAACAAAAAATCTAGTCAGCATTCAAATTTGTAAAAGTAGAAGAATAAAAGGGGGATCTTCAATTCTTTGAAGTTGAAGTACTTTTCTTTCTTATTGGTCTGATTATCTTCTCAAACACATTCCACCCATTTATGTTTTAATCTTGGTGAACAGCATCATTTAATCATTAAAGTCAAATACCTGAAAGTCATCTGAGAGGTCTCCCTCTTTTTAATTCCCCTTAACTCACATACATTAAGTCCTGCCTGTCTCACTTCATCCATACTTCAATACAGAATCAGTCTCTCTTCAGCTGCACCAACGTGACTGTCTGGCACACCTATACCTGGACTTTTGATCACTAATGAATCATCTTGCCTCGAGTGTTTATATTTAATTCATCATTCTCAATGTTGCCGGGTTTTGGGGTGCAGGGGAGGCACAGCCACCCCTGAGGGCATGTTTTTCCAGGCTCTTGGTGTCTCACTCACCCACGAATGGGAGAGGGGACCATGGCATGGTGTGCTCACAAGAAAATATTGGACCCCAAAGAATTTTTGCAGAGAAGTGATTTATTTAAGCAGAGAAAGGGAAAGAAAAAAAAAGGAGAAAGGGAGAGAAAAAACCAGCTAGCTGTCACACTGAGTGAGAAGAATTCCCAGAAGGGGAAAACCAGGGAAGAAAAGCCTTTCTCACACTGAGCGAGAAGGGTTCCTTGAGGGAAAGCTCCTCTCACACTGAGTGAGAGAATCCAGAAAGACGGAATCCAGGAGAGAAAAAGCAGTTTCCATGAGCATTGTGGAAGGGGACCCAAGTATGGAATCCAGGAGATAGAAAGCAGCTTCCACAAGAGTGGAAGGGGACCCCAGAGGGGACATTCACCCGGACTGGAGAGACAGGGACTTCTAACCTGGAGAGGGGGGCATTGGGAAGTTCTTGCCCTTGAAACTATGCCCCCTTGTGGACCCGGGAAGAGAATACATTCCCTCATCACTACCTCAAAAATGCTTCCAAATCCAGTCACAATGACCCCTCCCTTAAGACACTGTAGAAGTCCAATTTTATTATGATGAATGATAAATCCTTCATGCCACGGATCTTGTCCAAGTCTCCAGGCCCATTTCTTTTTCTGTTTGCTTTTGAGATGGAGTCTCACTCTCTTGCCAGGCTGGAAGGCTATGTGCAATGGGGCAATCTCAGCTCACTGCAACCTCTGCCTCCCAGGTTCAAGTGACTCTCTTGCCTCAGCCTCCTGAGTAGTTGGGATTACAGGCACACATCACCATGCCTGGCTAATTTTTTTTTTTTTTAGTAGACACAGCTAGGATTGTCTCAATCTCCTGACCTAGTGATCTACCTGCCTCTGCCTCCCAAAGTGCTGGGATTACAGGCAGAAGCCACCACGCCCGGCCTTCCAGCCCATTTCTTACCAAGCCTCCCTCATTGCATTTCTAGCACTACCTCCATGCAGAAGAATTTATGGCTGCCTGAAGGTACATTTCATATGCCTCTGTGTCTTCCTGTATACTAATCCTACTTCTTAGAATGCTCTTGCCTGTTCAATGAATAATAATTATATTTCTTTTATTTTTTTATTTTTTGAGATGGCATCTCACTGTCACCTAAGCTGGAGTGCAATGGCACGATCTCAGCTCACTGCAACTTCTGCCTCCCAGGTTCAAGCGATTCTCCTGCTTCAACCTTCCAAGTAGCTGGAACTACAGAAGTGCACTGCCATGCTCGAGTAATTTTTGTATCTTTTTTTTTCTTTTTTTTTTTTTAGTAGAGAGGGAGTTTCACCATGCTGCCCAGGCTGCTCACAAATTCCTGACTCAGGTCATAACACCTGCTTTGGCCTCCCAAAGTGCTAGGATTACAGGCATGAGCCAATGTGCCTTGCCTGAATAAAAATTATATTTCTTTTAAATCTTGCTAAAATATCATCAATTCTTAGAAAGTATTTCTTGAGCACAAAACCCAGTGCCTTCCTTTACACCCTGAGTCTTAGTGACTTTCCTTTGGAGTCTTTGCTGTACTTCCACAGAGTGCTTTGCATATCCCTACTTATCTCTACTTACTGCATCAACAATTCACATAGCTAAGGAACAGTGGAGGCAATTTAGAGGCCGATAGCAATTACAGAAATATTTATTGAGCAAAATTTCTGAGTCAGGTAAGGACTGAGTATTACTTAACTACTGTGTCACTTAAGCTTCACAGCTACTTAATGAAATAAATTCTAAATTATTTATTTACTTTCAGGAAAATTCTACAAGGCAGGTATTACCCATATTATATAGATGTGGAAGCTGAAGATCAGGGAGACCAAAAATAAAATCCAGGTTCATTTAAATCCAGACAACAAATTATTATCTCATGCCTTATGTGAAGTGTCTTCTTAAAAAGGTATTGCATCTATGTTATTATACCTAATGTATATAAAGCAGACATGTATTTATATGCACACCTATATAGCCTCTCTTTTAATGACTATGTTTGCACACATTCAATAATTAAGGCATATTTATTGAACATCTACTACAGTATGTGCCACTTGTCCGTTCTTAGTATTCCTATCTTCCTTAATCTGTGTCTTGCTTACAATGAGCATAATTATAAATTAAAAATAAGATGTCCTGCTATAAGGTGTTAAACTTACTAAGACTAAGATATTAGCAAAGATGTAAAACCTGGAAAAAGTATTTGATATTTAAGTGGGGAATTCTGGAATCAAGACAACTTAATACCCTAAATAATAACATGTCAATCATGGAAGTTTGAGTTTCAAAGGCAGTTAATATAGAATTGGGAAAGAACATATTTTTCTTTGTGTCTCACAACATTGGCAGCAAGTTCATTTGTATTCGGTCTTATGCTTTATCACACAAAATTATACAAAATGTAATACCTTTTCTTAAAGCCCTCAACTTCCAGTGAATAAAATTAGGCAGAATCTTATTCTGCTGTTCACCATTTCTGACTTCTTGAAACACTCTTTTCCCTAATCTTAGGTCATAATCTATCACACTGCAACCCAAAGTTAGCTGATTGTCTCCAAAAAGAAATGGGGACTAATATTCACTATATAACAGTTTCTCATTACACTTGAAAACAAGAATGCATTCACATCATAGCTTCCTCTTTTCATCATAACTAGTCTTAGCTCCCATAGCTCTTTCAGATAAGCAATTGATTCAACTATTCAGCTCTAACTGGACTTGAATTTAAAATAGAGTTTTTATCTATTTGTTTTAAATTGATAATTCTTATTCATGGTTGTATGGAGGAGATGACTCAGAAACACTTCCATGAGATCCATGTAATTTTAATCTGTTCATAAATTTTGGCAAGTGAACCAGACACGGAAAATGTAATCATAGACTGAAGGGAAAACTACTTGTAATTATGCAAATGTAAAGTTACCTCTGAGTTCTACTAAATGGTACAAAATAGTAATGTTATTTGCTAATATTTGTGGAACACACAGATTTTAGAAAATTTGCTTAGATTACTTTGAAAGATGTAGCATAACAGCTAAGCAAATTCCTTTGTGGAATGGGTGTTTGCTCATTAGTCACAGACACTAAATAAATATCTGTATATCAGCCATCCAAACTGAATTAAAGTTGATATGATCAGCAGGTGATTAATGTCCTTTTTTACATCATACTTAGAATTTTTTTCATAAATAGTTGGAAACTGAACTTGGATCAAAAGTGACAATTTTTCTTTGAATATAGACTCTAATATAATATACAGTAAGATTTCACAGTCATAGTGCGTAAAGCAGGCAAATGAGATCCCCAGTACCGATGTGTATCCACAATGACAATGCTTGCTTACAACGGTGGAAATTTGCACGTCATTGATTTCAGTGGGCAATCCCCTTGCAGAGATGACTGTTTTTAGGGACGCAGGTATCATCAAACATGTTCTCAGAATGGCCTCGACATATCTGGATCCAGCAGTCACTGATGAATTTTGTACTGACATCTTTTTATTCAGATTCACACATTTATCACTTATAAGGATGGAATAATCAATAGTCATACTTGTATATACTCCAGCACTGGCAGGATCATAAATGTCTTGGTCTTAGTGAGAATCTTCTGCAGGATATACTCAAACCTTCCTGACTTTTCAGTGCTATAATCCTGAAATTGGTTCTTTTGTCTTCTTCCCAATGCTGAAACACTTGCTGCCAGAAAGAAAAAAAAATATGGCAAATGGGAAAAGCTTTATGAAGGATGAAACATTTAAGTTGTAAGGCCTAATGGAAAGACAAACATGAAGCTTTGTTTTCTATTAAGACGTATTTTCTTTCTTTTACAGACTTGCAGTGTTTTCTTAGGAAACGTAACACAATATGGTGGCTAATCACTCATAATAAAGTATGGGATCATTTGAACATAAAAACCGGTTTCACCATTTACTGACTGTGCAACTTTGGGGCAAAATAAGTCTACCCCAGGCTTCACCTTTCTCATCTTTAACGTAAGGACAATAGTCACGACATACCATTTTTTATGTGCCGAAAAAAGATGCTGCAGTTAAAATATGCTTCACTGCTTTTTCACTTATGACAATTTTATATTTATTGATTTTGTTGTTTGTTATAGACATATGTAATTTTTATGCATGCATACAATAAAAATATAAGATAACTAAATTAGTCACAGTATCTGTGAAACTTCTCCACTTTCAACATCTGACTTTTCTGTATCACTTTTGGATTCAGAATTCATGCACATCTGCTTAATTCTGCACAATATAGTTCTCTGGGTCATCAAAAAGATTGTGATTCAGTATTTCTTATCATAATATAAAAGAACCGAAAGTTATTGATGCTGGATTTTTGCTGCCTTTGATATTATATACAACCAATCTACTTTTGAATCCTGTTCTAGGAAAATGGTTTAAAAGTCCTGAACCATTGCTCTTCTTACATTCATCATCCCCCAGTTATTAGAGAGTACTTCCCTAATGTCCTGAAGCTTCCCTCCATCTTCTGACGCTGAATCTGAAGTTTTTATACTGGCAGTTTTTAATATTCCTGCATATATAGGCAATGGCATCTACACCAGAGTTGGCATCTAGCTAACAAAAATCATAAGATGTCATGATTGTAAAAAAATAATACTGGCAGCAAAGACATTGAAATGTCAAACAAAGGTGTCTTAGAATTGATTAGTTATGGCAATACTTGTATCAGAGTTGCATTAAAACTATGAATGTATGATTAACAGGTATAAAGTATGTAAGTACTTATGTCATTTACCTCACTTTGCCAATTATTATATTAATACAGATTTCCTAGATTATGTTACATCTTTATAGAGGAAGGGTTATAAACCATACATCTCTATAGCTATTACACATTTATTTGAATTGTGTCTCTGATTATTTAAACAAATATAATTTAAATACAGTTTCAAAGTAAATTGATTTTATTTATTGGTTTCTGGAGCAACAATGCATCTTTTTTAATGTTTGAAACCATCTAGTAAATTTCAGTTCCTTTGCTCAGATTGAAAGTCACCTGTGAGAGAAATCTCTTCTCCATTGGGAACTTACCACAACTTGCTAGTTGGTTGAAGCCAGTGCGATATATTTTATTGAAAGATGACAATAACTAGGTAAAGACTATAATTCCTTTAACATAAGTATTGAGAACACAAACTATTCAACTTATGATGCATTTATTGGGATGAACCCCACTGTAAACTGAGTATTATTTTCTCTCTGTTGTAAAGCCATTGAAATTTCTGTAATTTTCAGGACACCAGAATGTCTTGTTTTGTTAGTATTTACCTAAATCTTTTATAATTTATTGAATTAGTGTGCACCAATTTCAGCATACTTCAGTGAAAACACAGCAGGCAGAGATGAATCAGAAAGTAATTTCAGAGGTCCTGAGATCCGGCAATCCTAAATAAGACTAAGTTTTAGAGTCCCTCATTTTCTGCAGGGGTTTTGAAACCCATCCAATTGTTCTATAGAGCTGATGTTTATAGTTTCCTTGAATAAACATAGAAATTAATCCTCACAGTCTTAACACTTGAGAAAGTTGCATTTATCTTATCTAGTGGCTCTCTCAGGAAACCAAGCACCACAGCTCCCAGATAGTAACAAGGAGCTGAAACTTACAAGATCCCTGCATTTGGACAAGGAGACACAAGACCCCTTACCCATCATGATTGTCTAACTAATTACTTGCTTCCTGTTAACCAGTACCTCTTCCTTAGCCTTCTCTAATTCCTGTTTTCCTACACATGGTTACATTTCTTCCCTTCTCCATAAACCCCTAATTTTAATTGGTCAGAGAGATGGATTCAAGGTTGATCTTCCATGTCCTCAGCTGCATCACCCAACTAAAGTCTTCCTCCTTGGCAATACTTATTGTCTCAGTGATTGTCTTTCTGTGTGACAGGCAAAACCTAGAATGAACCCCTGGTGTTTTGGTAACAGCTTAGCAAGTCTATCCTTCTTTTCCTTCCTAACACACACATTTCAAGCAAAGATAAAAATAGAGACCCATCTGTATTACTACAATAGCTGTTTGAATTACTCAAAAGATTAATTTTGCTGATGTACAGTATCAGCAAAACCAATCAATTCCACAATCCTTCAGCTCCCTCCCTTTAGGAGGAATTGGATGTCTCATTGGCATTAGGATGTGTGGCTTTGCACTAGCACACTTTATGTTGAGGAACACTTCTTAACTTCTAGGCTCACTTGGTTCCAAAAACTGGAATTAATATTTTATTATTGATCCTGGAGATATCCCCATGTGGATGTGGTTGGCCCTCTCATTAGGCAAACTCTTTATCCTTTATCATTATATTAAGGCACCTCTAAAAGTACATGTTTTTCTCCCAACTCAAAGAAAAAAGTTTGCTTTATTTGGTTTTGTTTTTTCCTGTCTCAAGATATGAAATCAGTTAATATTCTGAAGATCCCAAATTCCGTTATGTAGAGATAGTGAAGGAGAATATATGTATATATCATCCTCCTATACTTAGGGGAAAGAAGCTTTTAAAGAAAACCCTAGTATCCAGAAGGGCATACAGAACAGTACATATCTGCAAATATGATTGAGATGTTCTTAAGATTTCTGCATTATACTGTTTGTAAATTCTGCTACAAATTAAATTAAAAATTACACTGACTAAGCAGAATTAAAACATTCAAATAATTGTAAGTTCAGGTTGGTAGTTTAATTTGAACTAAATTCCTTTTACCTCTTTATAATATTTTATTAAACTTTTAATTATGATTATCTAATTAAGCTTATTAAAAACTTTTATTTCCTTTTAATAACTTTAGTGTATCCTATTACATGTTCAGATGTCAAATATGTTTTTGAACTTGAGTATGGTTTCTGAGTGTAGGAGTAATTTAGTTTCCTTTAACATCTTTTTCCATTTTTTAGACATAGGATTTCACTCTGCTGTTGAGACTGGAGCACAGTGGTGCAATCATAGCTTACTGTAACCTTGAACTCCTTGGCTCAGGCCCTCCTTCCTGGGCCTCCTAAAGTTCTTGTATTACAGGTCTGGCTTATTTTCTGCATCTGGCCTATTTTCCTATTTAAAAAATAAAAACAAAAATTGACTTTCTGCTCATGTATCAAGAAATTTGCTCCAAATATACAAGTCCAGAAAATCTCTTCCCAGCCTTACTTGAGCACAACTATACAAAAAAGAAATCTCTTTCAAAAATAAAAATAAAACTAGGCTTTTTCCCAAGGGAATGCTGAAGAATCCCTTAGCATAAAACATTCAGGATCAAAGCCCAAGAGAAGTAAACAGCCACGAGAAAGAAAACATAGTCAAATATAACCCTTCTGTATTATTTAAAATCTTATTTTAATACTCTGTTCTCTTGGGGACTATCATCATTATTTACGTTTGATCAGAGGCAGATACAGTATTAAACTCTATTTTTTCAAAAAGATTTAATAGATACAGATATTTCCCAACTCAGTACATATACGAGTTCAATTTTTAATTGAATATACCTGTAAGTTCACATAAATTAATATGAAGTTCAAGCATTTTAAAATATTTTACCAAACTTCAAAGTAGAACAGGTTCTGTAGGTTCTATTTTGGTTGAGTCTCACAAAAACAGTTATTAATGTGCTTGAATTTTCACACATTTATTTGCAGGGTTGTGCTAAATTTATACATTACATGATAACTTCATAAGTAAATTTTAGACATTTTTGGTACAATGCACTCTTGCTCCATAAAATAAAAAGTCCCTTTCTTCATTGATGGATGGGGTTGGATGAACAACTCTGATTAGTTGGGTGTTGAGCAATAACGTGTGTGAATTACAGTTTCGCCACAATCCTAACATGCCTAGAAGACATTTACTCTTCTCCCTGGACCAGACTGGGCCCAAGGCAATCATTTATTTTTTTCCTGTCAGAAGTTGCTTGTGGTTTGAGCCCAAGAAATGTGGCTGCTTCTTATTAATTAGTATCCTGAAGGCTGATAATAATGGAGAGGCTCATTTGCTTTGAATTTCCTAAAAAATCTATGAGGCCACCTTGAGGCTTTGTTATCCTTACTCTAAAGAGATAGCTATTCTCTGTCATATTCAAGTGAGGAAACCAGACACTTGGGCCACAGCTTGAGTCTAACGGGGGGCCACAGCTTGAGTCTAACAGGGGACAGAGCACCTCCTACATTTCTTCCACTCACTTGCCCTCTCTTTTATTTATATCTTTTTTTACTTTTTTTTTTGCGTGAGAGCAGGGAAACTCAGTTTTATTTCATCAGAGCTTGTTTTCTCTATGTTTCTAAGATATAAAGTCAGTTAGAATTTTACTGGGCTGCGAATTCAGTAGCATGGGTCTGAGCCCTGAAAACCAGTTCTGACATACAAAACCACTTGCTTCTTTTCTAACTTATATCACGTGCCGGAAAAACACAGAATGTCTAGTTTAGTTTAAATTTTAAGTAAAATATTATCCATCGCTTATTCAAAATTGCAATTTAACTGAACAGCCTGTATTTTTTTCTGCTAATTCTGTCAACCCAATCATACATAGTGAGCTAGAACCAGGAACCTACAAATACTAGACTGATAAGCAAAGCTTTTATTTACAGATACTCCAAAGATGAACCTGAAGGCACGTTGAATTTTCACTGATTTCAGAAGCAGATAGAAAATTCATTAACTTATGTCTGCTGTAACCGATTAGCACAAACTTGGTGGCATAAATCTATTATCTTATGCCTCTGGAGGCCAGAAGTCCAAAATCTGACGTGCAGGTGTCTAAAGGCCACACTCCCTTGTAGGATCTAGAAGAAAATCCTTATTTGCTTTTTCGTGTTCTGGTGGCTCCTGGCATTACTGGGTTCATGATTCCATCACTCCAGTCTCTGTCTCCTTGGTCACACTGACTTTTCCTTATCTGTGTGAAGTCACCCTATGTCTCCTATTTATAAGGATACCTGTGATTACATTTAGAATGCAGTTTGGAAGCTAAGGATAACATCCACAGTTCAAAATTCTTAACTGAATCACAGCAGTAAAGTCTTTGACAAGTAATGTGACATTCACAAGTTACAGCATTTAGGATGCTGACATCTGTGGGGCACATTATTCAGTCTACTACACTATAATTGTGTAGAATTTTCAAACCGTTTGTGTCAGTCTATTCTCGTGTTGCTATAAATACTCGATGCTAGGTAATTTATAAAGAAAAGAGGTTTAATTGGCTCATGGTTCTGCTGGCTGTACAGCAAGCGTGCAGCTGGCATCTGCTTCTGGTGAGAGGAAGTTGATCATGGTGGTAGGCAACAGGGAGCCAGCATGCAACATGGCAGGAGCAGGAGCAAGAGACAGGAGAGTTGCCACACTCCTTTAAACAACCAGAGCTCATGTGAACTAAGAAGGAGAACTCATGCGTAAGGAGATGACAACAGCAAGACATTCACGGGGGATTTTCCACCCTGACCAGAACATCTCCCACTAGGCCCCACCTCAAACACTGAGAGTTACCTTTTAAGATGAGATTTGGAGCAGACAAACATCCAAACCAAATCACCTTCATTTGGAAGTAAGAGTTTACTATTTTAGGCCAGGTGTGGCGGCTCATGCCTGTAGTCCCAGTACTTTGGGAGGCCGAGGTGGGCGGATCACGAGGTCAGGAGATTGAGACCATCCTGGCTAACATGGTGAAACTCCATCTCTACTAAAAATACAAAAATTACTAGGTGTGGTGGCACCTGCCTCTAATCCCAGCTACTTGGAAGCCTGAGGCAGGAGAATCACTTGAGCCCGGGATGTGGAGGTTGCAGTGAGCTGAAATCATGCCGTTGCACTCCAGCCTTGATGACAAAAACAAAAACAAACAAAAAAAACCAGTCTATTATTTTAGAGAGGCATCCAGCTCCTTGCAGCTGTTGTTCAACTGTGGCTCCAAAGATGAGTTAGTCAATCCAGATTGGCTTACAATCTGGATCCCTCTTACACCTGGTACAAAGCCCATTAGCGTTAGTTAACTATGGAGTCTATCTTCTCCTTCAGTAAATAAACTTGTAGATAACCTTGACTTTGGTCTATGCCCTCCTTGCTTCAAGAGGCCATAAAAATAAAGATAAATTTTGTAAAAATGGCAAATATCCCTAGGCCAAAAAAGCTTTTAACTTTTCACTTGCTTCTCCAGGTTCTCATTTCTCTAAAAAAAAAAATAGATGAATTAGTCTGTGAGTCCAAACCTTCTGGATCAGTCTCCATGGGTAGAGTATGAGAATGTAACCAAAGCAGACTCCCCAGTGACATGTGGGCACACTAAATTTGGGAACAAATACATAATTTTCTAAGAACAGGAATCATGAAATGAGCTGCTTCTGTTCCAATCCGAAATCCACATACTAGATATTTAATCTCAGAAAATTTACATTGCCACCACTAGCTTCCATTTTTTTATGTAATAAGATGCTGGTAATTATACCTGGCTTATATGGTTTTTGATAAGATTGAGTGAATTAATTAATGTACTTGGCACTGGGTCTAACTTATAGAAAATGCCTAAGAAATATTAGCTGCTTTATCAGAATTAATAGCATGACTGCTATTATTGTTATTACTCTGAATTATTGTAGATTAGGTGAGTACAAAAGAAAGCATTCTAATGAGGGTTCATTTAAATGGTCCCAGTTCCTGATAGGGAGCAATGAATGGCTAGAATAATAGCATAGCCTATAAAGCGTCTAAATGTTTCCAAGTTACGGCCCATGTATACACATGGCTTACAGTACAGCAGATAGAGTTTTGAAGTGTAATTTCTATACAAAAATGCAGTATTTGCACTAAAATTTGTCTCCTGATATTGACTTAAAATAAATGTTTGTAATGATAAAAAGTTTTAAGTATAACACTGAAGTAGAAAATGCACATTTACTAGGCTGTGTTGAAAAAAAATCTTTTATGTAGAACATATTGAATGTATTTAAAACCCAAAATACATTTACAAAGAATATTTTCTCTATTCTAAAAGTTCAAAAGTTGGTAGCAATATAAATCCACTATTTAGCAATGAAATCCCTAAGCTAAAGTATTTTCAAATATATATCAATTTAGTATAGCATATATGTTAAAGCATACATTTGAGTTCTTTAAATCATATATCAATATATATTCATGTACAGAGTTTTCTAAATCTTTTCCTAAAATTAGATTTTTTGAAAATAGACCATTTCTGTGATTACTGGAAGTTATATTACATTAGATTGGTTTTATAATGCCACCTAACTCATACAAATACTGGCATTTTGCTGTAGTCCTTTGGGTAATTCAACTAAACAATGCAAATGAGGCTGTACATTTCATGCTTAATTACAGGTTTCCCTAGATAACTTATAAAATAATACATCTCTGGGAAGCTGATGTATCAAATGGTTTATTCTAAATACACGTACCAAATAATTTATAAAATTTACCAAGTTTACTATGTTAGTTGGATTTGGCAACCATAACAAATTACCACAGGCTGAATGTCTAAAACAACAGAAGTCTACTTGCTCACATTTCCTGAGTCTGGAAGTCCAAGATCAAGGCAGATGCTGGCAGGTCTACTTTCTCCCGAGGCCTCTCCCCTTGGCTTGCAGACAGCAGCCAGTGTCCTTGAGTGACCTTTACCTCAGTATGTGCTCTTCCAGTGTCTTGACTCTTTCTCTTCTTCCAAGGACACAAGTCCTATTGAATTACGGCCTCACTCTCTGGTTTCTGTTCATCTTATTTATCTCCATAAAGGCTCTCTAGCCCAATAGAGTCATACTGGGGGTTAGAGTTTTAACCTATGAATTTCGGGGGAACACATTTCAGTTCATAACATTTACCAAATAATTACATTAAAAGATTAAAATCATTCTTGGGGACTTAATTTCCTTTTGTAACTTTAAGCAGGGATGATAAGACTTACAGTGTTCATCATTGCTGTTTTGGTAACATTCTGGCATTGTGTCTTCCGGGTGCTGAAGAGCATTGTACGTTTTAGGACATTGTGTTTGGGAAAGACCATGTGACTCATTCTTCCAGTGAGTGGATAAGAGAAATTATGGATGTCACTTCTGAGACACAGTACGTGACTGCTGCCATATGCCTTATTCAGAATGCTACTCCCTCTGCCATAGAGACAAGCAATGCTGTAAACCGTGGCAGGGAAGTTTCAGCCCTATCACATGGCACAACCTAACCTAAACAGACTAATACAAGTATTGGTAAAAGAAGTGGGCACTGTGGTACCAACAACAACTACCAAACAAAAAAACTCCAAAATTAAAAAATAATGTATGTGGCAGAGGCAGTCAAGATGGAACATTAGTCATCTATGTATGTATAATGGAGAAGCATTTTTCAAAGGTGGCAGGCATTCAATAACTTTGTAATACTGAGGAAAACAGATTATTAGCATGTGGCAAATTCCACTGGCTATATATAGCAAGGTAGTGTGAGAACAATATTGACAATAAATGAAGTGAACAGTTTGTAAGCAGAAATGACTGAAGAATAAGGAAAGCTATACATTTATGGACATGAGTATTTAGGAAACCAACTGCTTCTCACCTCCAGAGAGCAACACTTAAAATTAAATAACATACTTTATTAAAACTGTGCCAGCAGAATTAAATCAATATTGCTTTCACTCCATTGCTAAACACTTTGGACTGGATTAAAGTGGTACTTATTAATCCTAAAAATTGGATCAAGTATAAGAAAGTAAGGTGTAGCACTTCAACGATGCCAAAGAAGTCACAAGTAAGTTGAAAGAAAGATGAGGGGAGAGGAGAGACACAGAAGCGAAGTGCAATGATTACCTTTTCATGTCAACTTGGCTGGGATATAGTGCCCAGCTGTTTGCTCAAACACTAGTCTAGATATTACTGTAAAAATGTTTTTAGATGTGATTTTAAATCAGTAGACTGTGAGTAAAGCAGATTATTCTCTATAGTGTGGGTTGGCCTCATCTAATCAAAGACCTTAAAAGCAAAGACTGAGATTTCCTGAAGAAGCAGCAACTGTGTCTCAAGGCTGCAACATAAAAATTACTCTTGAGTTTGCAGCCTGCAAATTTCAGACTTAAGACTGTAATATCAGCTGGGCCCTGAATTTCCAGCCTCCTGACCTGCTCTACAGATTTTAGACTTGCCATCCCCAATGATCTCATGAGCCAACTAATTTTCTCTCTCCTTCTTTCTCTCTCTCTCTATCCCTGTGTGTGTGTGTGTGTGTGTGTGTGTGTGTGTGTGTGTGTGTGTGTGTGACTCATTTCTCTTCTATTGGCTCTGTTTTTATGAAGATTCATAACTAATATACAAGGAAATATAGCAAATACAAGAAGTACGGCTGAAATGTTATTGATAGAAAGACACTATTCAAATAATTCAGCAATCTACCAAGTACTTAAGAATATTATACTGAAAAAGAGATCGAAAAGTAAATTCCAATGTCTGTGACCCCGTGAGGCTGGAAATGATGATTGTGTTTCTAAGGTTCTATTGGCAAGCAGCAGACAGAGAAAAAGGCTCTGACCCCAGGAAGAAACGGGAAAACACATTTTATTTGTGGACTAAGAGGATTATGAAAATTGAATCTCAATTTCAGTTCTATCATCCCTCTCATCCTTGCAATAAGTAAAAGCTTCACAAACTGAAAATCAATGACTCTTCTTGTACCCATCAGAGGCATGAGGTTGTGGGGCAAACAACCACCTAAATTCTGGGAAACAGGCATATTCACAGAGCCTTAGCTGAAAACTGCTTCTTAGAGCAGAAGCAGCTAGCACTGTAAACTAGTAGAGACACTTGAGGTAATTCTGATGAAATTCTGGGAGCTGAGTATGGTGCTAGATTGCAATAGAGCTCTTCGAGGCCACAGTCTTAGTGGTACCCCTGTAGTTTTATAGGATTTGCCTTCAGGGCTCACCAGATTTCACAATAAACATACAAATAATCCACTCCTAAATCCACCATAAAGAAATGAAGAGTAATTATTATAAACAAACCAAGATCCTTCTCCATAGGAACAGCATGTTTTCCAGGGAAAATACAAATAGCAGAGCCTTAGTCCAGCTGGGAGGGGTATTTCTCCTACTTATGTCCCCTCTAAACTTTCTGTCTCACATAAAATAACATCGGAGAACGTTGCAGAAATTTATTGAGAATACTGCAGGTCAGATTCCCAAATCACAGGCTCACTCAAACTCTGGTATTTCCTCGGGAGATTTAGAATTCTCTCCCTCTTGCTTATTACCACATTGACAGTCTCCAGGATATGAACTGATGCAACAAAAGCATTTGACCAACTTTCACAACCACTCGTGACTTTCTCCCTAAGATTGGGATCACGACAAGGATGACAAGACCACTCCTATTCCACAACATAGTGGGAATCTTAGCTGGTGCAATAGGATGAGAAAACGAGTTAAAGGTACATGGAAAGGAAGAAATAAAGCTCTCTGTGGTGACAGATGACATGACCCTATGCTAAGAAAATCCTGAAACTTGACAGAACAACTCCTGGGAACAAAGATTAAAATCGTTATTGCAGTTTAATTTCTGTTGGTAATTTAGAAGAGAGATGATAGGAATTATAGTCATAAGTGAGCATAGCAAGGTCACAGGATATAAGATTGATATGCAAACGCTAATTGTGTTCCTATATACCAGCAATAAACAACTGGGATTTGAAATGTTAAAAATGCACCATTTACAATATGACTCCCTGCAAATGAAGCACTTGGGTATAAATCTAGCAAAAATGTACAGGATCTATTGCGGAAAGCTAAACAACTCTAATCAATTCAACAAAAGTCAAATTAACAAGATGTGATAAGAATATTCTTTTGCCTCTGAAGTCTTCTTACCAAAAACCCGTTAAGTCCATTCTAACCATGATGAAAACAACAGAAATATAACAATTGAAGGAAATTCTGATAAATACCAGATCAGACCTGCTCAAAACTGCCAGGGTCATCAAAAACAAGGAAATGCTGAGCAACTGTCACAGTCAAGAAGGAAATAGGAGGCATAATAACTAGATAGAATGTGGAATGCTAAATGGGACCGTGGAACAGAGAGTGGATTCTGGGTGAAAAGTGAAGAAATATGAATGGAGTTAATATCGTATCGCTATTATCTCATGAATTGTGGCAAACGCATCATAGTTACTAAGATATAGTAGGGGAAACTAGGTGGGAAGTTTAAGGGAACTCTTGGTACTATCTTAATTTCTCTTTATATCTAAAACCATTCTAAAATATTTTTTTAAAACTGAACAACCTTCCAGATGGCAAAGGCAAGTACATGAATAACAACAGACTCTGCCACGAGTGTCAGGAGCATCAGAACTTAGTCAAGAAATGTCTGAAAACCTCAGGGTAAGAGATTCCTGTGCTCTGGTTCAGCATTGTTGCAGAGCAATAACTGCTGCGTATCTCACTTTCTTCCTCCTTCCCACAGGAAATGATTCCTGTAATTATTAACTCTCTCTATTACAGCTTGTACATTGGGTGCATGTGTCAGCAGCAGTAGCCTGCTGCTTGATTTCTGTGCTTGCAGATCAAGAAGAGTCACACTTCCCTCTTAATAGGGTTGCATCACCGAGAAATGAGGGACCTTGATCTTGATGTTTTAACTGAATGGGACTTATAATTTATTCCTCTTGGGGCTAGGGAAGTTCATTTTGCCTACAAAAGGGAGAATACATGGCTATTTGGCGGCAAAAGGGTAGACCCTGTCAGTCATTAATATACTTAGTCAACTATTTCCAGCATTCCACCTTCCAGGCTCATTGTAATTGCAGTTCTGGCCCCCCTTGTGTTTGGCTGTGGCCATATGACTAATATTACCCCAAAAATGATGAACAGAAAAGATGCGAGTCACCTGTTGGAACATTTAACTGTATTTTCCTTCTTCGCTCTGCTGAAGCAACATTCCAGAACATATCTGGTTCCTGGAGGACAGCGTGCAGTAGAGCTCCTCAGTGAACTAGCAACAAACATGTTGCATGAACAAGAAATATACCTTTGTGTTAAAATCCATTGAAGTTTTGAGAGTTGCTTTTGCCAGAGAATAACCTATCTCATCTCGATCTATTCAGGCCCATTTAGTGACTGTGGAAGTGAGTAGGAGCTTTAGTGGTAAAATCTGAATCTACTCTCTTTGGTGAAGTCTACTAAAACTGCTAAATATAACAGTATAAAATGAAATTTAGCTCAATATCCTCTATGTCTGTTCCAGTCAGGAAGTTCAGATTTTAAAAGGAAAAAAAAAACATGCTGGGAGCACGAATATATAATCAGCAGATACCCAGTGGAAAAACACTATTGGAAAATAAAATAAAAATACGCAAATAATAATATTTCTCCAGGACAAGTTAAATCTTATTATTCTCTTTATGCCTTTATCTCACAACTCTTATCTCATTAACTCATGACATTGTCTCCAATCTCAATAGAAAAAAAAAGTTCTCAGAAGTGGCATTTGTGAGATATCACCCCAGCATTTATTTGTCTATAAAGCTATATTTCTGTATCCATTCTCATCTCCTGTCTTTCAGTCACATATTAAAACTTAGAATTTTAACTGGAAATTATTTCTCAATATCACACATTGAGTTAAAGGAATAATATATTTCTAAATACGTTGCTCTTAATGGTGATAATAGTCATACTAAATTAGATGAGCATATTTTAACTTACCATTGCATTATAGAATTTCTGAAAGTAATTATGTAAGCAAAACATTTGTGTAATGGTTTTAGCATAAACTTTTAACAAAAATTTTTATGATCATGTCAAGAAACATCTGTGGTTTTGTAGCCCAAAAGAAGGAATCAAGAAAGAAAGAAAAAAATTGCAAAACCAAAAAATGAGAACATTGTGTGGTCGGTATATTTAGATGCATGCTAGAGAAATTCAGTAGTGACTGTCTCTCTAACCAATCTCTCTTTGATATCATTTGTTATCTCTGTGATAAATGTATCCTTGAAATAGAATAGACCCTGATAACTTGATCTATCTGATTAACAATCACAGGTCAATTGTGAACTGTCTACTTCTCAGCTACATGACTTGTTATTTTTGAGCAGTGATTCATGCCTGACAACAAAGGGAGTTGGCTAATTGCTGAGATCCCAAATTTAATTCATGTCAACTAATAAAGTAAGGGTAATTTTCTAGTTATAACTGATTTAGAAAACATGTGAAATAAACCAGCAAATGACCTTAGCAACCTAACTAGTTATATAAATATTTCTCATTTATGTTATGTAAAATTATTTTCCCCAAAACTGCTTTGACCTGACAGTCTATTATCTTCTTGCGAGTTCCTTTATTAACATTAATATACTTTGACATGTGCTCAAGATCAATTTTTCTGAGAAATTTTTCTCTAACAACCCATAACCCACACACTCCATCAAGTGATGATATTGCCTCTAAATTTGAAGATAATAAAACGAAGTTGTCAAGAGTGAAAATCACTTCACTACTCCCTACTCTTCACTTATCTATGAAGCTGTAATTACTTGCCTTCAAAAATTATACCCTTTCCTGTGGTCTCAAATGAAAAAGTATTCCTTCGATTCTAGGTGTATTCCTGTCCTTATTTCTCAATCCTTTTTTATATCAGTGCCTATTAAAAGACGGTATCCTCTAGAACATAGATTGTTTATTTTCATGGTTTACTAGCATCTCTGTATCAGTTTCTTGATATAGCTTTTAGTCTATTCAATGCCCTCTCATACATAAACACCTAATAGGGAAATAAGAAAGAAAATATTTCCTAAGTCAGCATATCCCTCCAAACCTCATTCTAATTTTTTCCTTCATTTTACATTCTAACTCATCAAAATAAATAACTGTTTGAAGTATAGAGTTCATGTAACTCTATACTTGATGTCCAGAATGTCTGGACATAATCATGGAAAATTTTCAGTGACCAGAACAGTAACTAACAAGCTGGCTGGCTGTCTATATAAATAAATATGCATATCAATTTAGAAATTAGAAAAGAGAAAGAAATGAAAAGCATCCAAATGAGAAAGGAGGAAGTAAAATTATATCTGGTTATGGATGATATAATCTTATTATATAAAATACCCTAATAACTTCACACATAAAAAATTATTAGAACTAATAAAGTCAGTAAAGTTGCAGGATACAAAATCAACATTCAAAGATAGTAAGTTATGTTTCTATACACTAACAATAAACTACCCAAAAAATAAATTAGGAAAACAATCCCATTTTCAATAACATAACATAAAATAAAATATTTAGGGAAAATTTTAACAAAAGGAGTGAAAGACTTCTACACTGAAAACTATAAAACACTAATGAAAGAAATTAAAGCAGAAACAAATAAGTGGAAAGATATCCTATGTCCATGAATTAGAAGAATTAATGACGTTAAAATGTTCCTAATAACCACAGCAGTCTATATGTTGAATGTAATCCCTATGAAAATTCCACTGACAGTTTTTACAGAAATAAAAAAAGAAATTACAGAATTCATATGTACCTACAAAAGACCTCAAATTGTTGAAGCAATCTTGAAAAGGAAACACAAAGCTAAAGACATAACACTTCCTCATTTCAAACTATATGATAAAGCTACAGTAATTGAAACAGAATTGTACTGGCATGAGTATATAAACCAATGGAATAGAGAGCCCAAAAGTAATAACAAACACGTATAGTCAAATATAGTTGACAAAGGTGTGAAGAATACACAATGAAGAGAGTAGTCTCTGTCATAAACAGTGTTTGGAAAAACAAATGTCCATTTACATTCAAAATATTGAATTAAGACTTTAAAATGTCTTGAATTAGAAGCACTAAACTGCCCTTCAATTCTTGCTTATTTTCTGCAAGGTAGGATTAAAAATAAACTTCTCCAGATTTCTCTTTTAATCTGGTGATTTAGTCATGGTAGACTGAATATAGAAAGATGTTAAAATGTGGTTCTTTTGGTATTGGTTTCAACTGGAACTCCCAAAGCTGAAAAAGTATAACTATTACGTACTCCAATATTTGTAAAGAGGATGGCCCACTTACACAGAGCAGGCTGAGAAATTCTAAATGCAGTTTCGTCAGCAACATTATACCTTGAGAAGTTTCCAGGAAATTGGGACTCCTTGGAACAGAGTTGTTTATGTGTTATATTTACTCTTTCTTCATCCACTGATAAAAGAGTGTTTTTGTTTTCTGTTTTTTTCCCCATTGCTCTAAGCCAAAAGGAAGAATCTTAAAAGGAATGCATGAAAAGCTTTAGATGAGTCCCTTAAAGTTGGGGAAACACAAGTAGTCATATTTTCCTAATGCCTACAAAGTCTAACAGTAAAAGGCAGTGGCTTGTATTTACCATGCTTGGTGAGAGAATAAAGAGGGATGCATTGAGAGTGAGTGTTACTTCTGCTCCCTGCAAAGCAAAGACATATGTGTCCTGAAGAAGGGGATGCCCTGTGTCAGGAAGATCAATATAACCCGAGCAGAATGGTAGACTCCCTGAATTCCCATGGGCTAAAAAGAGACCTGAGATGCCAAGTTAGCTGAGGAATTTCCAGCATCAAGAAATCTGCAGTTGGAAGTTTCCATCAATGGCTCTCCCTTTTCCCTGCCCCCTTTTCCAAATCTCCTCCCACTTTCATCTGACCTAGAGGGATCAGGAAAGAAGCAGGAAGGAAGTAAAGAAAAATGTGAATCAAGTGAAAGAATACACTATCCTTGAACCCTTCTACTGCAGGTTTTCAAACTTGACTTTGACCTATGCTATAGGAACACAAAAATCTTAAATTTGAAATTGAATTAAGTCATGGAGGTATGTACTGAGTGGACTACCATTTTTAATAGTTTGAGGATTTTTAATTACATGAAGCTTAACAAAACAAGCTATGGGGTATGATTGAGATTTTACAAAGAGAGAAAGAAATATCCAACAATCTTGATGGTGTAATGAGAAAAATATGTGATGTATCTCTTCATTCTGAGTCCAGCTTAATTGGTAAACATTTTACATTAAGATTTTACAGCTCTCACCCATTCAACCAGTATTTACTTTGTTCTATGTTCTAAACATTTATAATATAATGATGAAAATAATAGACATGAAACTTTAATTTAGTAGGGGAAGCTGACATTTAACAACATATTTCAATAACTATATAATTGCCACTCTGATATATATGGTAAAATAAAAGTATATGGTATTTCAGAGGCATAAATTGAGAACTAATCTGGACCAGGGGATACAAAGGAAATTGATGTCTCAATAATAAAGAGCGTTAATCAGATTAAAGAGAGAGAAGCAAGCATATTAGGAGCAGCCTATAAGAGTCTGGCCTCTGACTGAGTGCTGAGATAGATGGGAAGTGCCGTAGCTACAGGATATCTGCCAGCTACTCTCCTCACAGCACCTGCTTTTGAAGGGAACTTTGAGGGACATACCTCCATGGCCATCACAAATGTTATATAATTTCTCACTAAATATGACATTTATATAAGAAATTATATTAATTCATTAGCAAACTATTCAGTCATACACTTATTATGCAATTATGACCCAAGTTGCCATAGAATACACTATAATGTTGGTATAAAGTGTGGGGCCACATTCCTGAAAAGCAGCCTTATTTTTATGACCGTATTGCTGCTTGAATTCAGAAAGAGATACAAGTACAAACTGGAACCAAAAATAGGTTAGGAATGGAAATGATATATTTTGAGATGTCATAGCCTTGCTAGTTAATTGTTTGTATGTTATTAACTGATTGACAGATAAATAAAACTGGGGCATAAGCTTCCTTTGAGGTTAAAAAAAAAAAAGAACAGCATGTGTGAAGGTTCTGGTACAGAAAGGGGAATTTAAGGAGTGGAAACACAGCTGGTGTGATGAGCAGGGATTTGGCAGTAGATGAAAATTGAGAATTAGACTGAAAAATATGAGCTAGATTATGCAAAACCTAAAGTATTTAGAAGGTCTTAATCATTCTGGGGATCTTAAAGGTTTTGATTTGGGGAAATATAGGAATTATTTTTCCTTTTAAAACAACTGCTTGGGCTACAGCACAGCAAATTTCTAGGAGGTGAACAAGGATAGAAATGGATAAAGGTGGGTTTTATTTGCAGCAGAGGCCATTGTAACTCAGATAGAAAAGTGCCAGTGATGATGAAGGAAAGGAATCGGAGACATTGTTGACATAAAATGGACCAGAGTTGGCAGGGAGCAGGGGCTCACACTTGCAATCCCAGCACATTGTGAGGCCGAGACGGGTGGATCATGAGGTCAGGAGTTCAAGACCAGTCTGACCAACATTGTGAAACCCCATCTCTACTAAAAATACAAAAATTAGCCAGGTATAGTGCTGAGTGCCTGTAATCCCAGCTACTCAAGAGGCTGAGGCAGGAGAATCACTTGAACCCGGGAGACAGAAGTTGTTGCAGTGAGCTGAGATCACGCCACTACACTCCAGGCTTGGAGACAGAGTGAGATTCCATTTCAAAACAAAAAGCAGAAAAAAAACAGGACAGGATTTGATAAGAGATGAGAGAGAGTAACGGGAGACTTCTGGCATGGGTACAGCGGGAGGTGTTTATGAGATGGAGAATACTGCAAAAAGAACACATTTAGTAGAGCTGAGGTCTGGAGAAAGAAGGAACAAAGTTTAGTTTTGCTGTACTAAACTTGAGGTGCCTGTGAGACACCCGAATGAAAGTAGACATACCGAATTGGAATTCAGTGACTTCCTGGGATAAAGAGATAAATTTGGTAGACACTGGCATTAGAGGGTCATATTTAACTGTAAAATTCAATGACATAACATGGGAACAAATATGGTGAGGAAACAAAAATGTAGTCTAGGAAGAAAGTTCAAAGCAGAGAGAGAAGAACCTAGAGACAGTGATCTAGAGAGGAAAAGAAAGACAGTATTGTCACTTTGGGAGTCTGAGTGTATCACTAGAGGTCATGAGTTCAAGACCAGCCTGGCCGACATGGTGAATTCTTGTCCCTACTAAAATTACAAAAATTATCCAGGCATGGTAGCAGGTGCCTGTAATCTCAACTACTTGGGGGTGCTGAGGCAGGAGAATCACTTGAACCCAGGAGGCAGAAGTTGCATTGCTGCACTCCAGCCTGGGCCACAGACTAAGACCCTGTCTCAAAAAACACAAAGAAAAAGAAAAATGGAAGGCCGCATAGTGTGGTGTCATAATGCCAAGAGAAAGGAATATTTCATGTTGCAGGATCAACTGTGAGGTCAACAAGTTGAGAGATGTGTCCATGGAACAGCTGCCTCATAAAAGACCTCGATGACAATCACACAAACAATTTTCCTGGAGTAATGGTGGCAAGATCCGGATTAGAGTGGGCCCAACAAAGACTGGAAAGTGAAGAAGTAAAGAGAGTACATGGAGTTGTGCACAAGAATGGTGACCACAATTTTCCCCAGAGAGCCCTTGGTTATGACTGTTTTTCAGTCATAATTATAAATAGCTTTCACTTTCATGGTCAGAAATGGGGATTAGATAGTTGCCTTATGATACAAGGTAGGAGTTGAGATATAAATGATGTAATGATTACAGTGGCAGGTAAGAATCTATGGTTGTCCAGAAAATAAGACATCGGCAAATTACAAATATTAATAGATGTGCCTTTCCAGAAGGTTGACATTTTCCCCAGAGATTTTTAATTGCTACAATATTTTGTTATGTCATAATATATGAATCTTCCTGAAATGTATGAAGTATTATGCCTTTAAGATAAAATAGAGTGAATGTGACTTAATTTTTCTGGATCATTAGCTTATCAAAATACGATGATTTTTACTCTCATGCCCCTGAAGGGACACGTTTGACATTGGTAAGAGTATTCGTCATTCACCAAATTGTATGTGTATGCATTTGGTTATGCTTGTGTGTGAATAATGGAATGAAAGTGTGTGTGCATGGCTGATGCAAGAGAAATAGAGGAGAGGTGGTCAGGAATGTGGTGTGGAGGACAGGGGGAGTAACGGAGTATGGGGAGCAGGATGATTTGAAGGAGGATAAAGGAAGCAGAGGAGAGAGGAGGTGTCCTGTTTCCATGTATGTTGTGCTTTGGGTACTATGTATATTGCAACTAGGTATTCTGCATGTATTGTCATTAAGGTTCGTGTGTTTGTGTGTCTGTGTGTTAGAGCTTGTGTGCATTGAGATGGGTGTTTATAGTTGTATGTGCAGTGTGTGTACATTTATATCTTTGTTGAAGTATGAGAGGTAGTACATGCATTAAATGTGTATTTGTCAGCCAGGCGCGGTGGCTCACGCCTGTAATCCCAGCACTTTGGGAGGCTGAGGCGGGGGGATCACGAGGACAAGAGATCGAGACCATCCTGGTCGAAATGGTGAAACCCCGTCTCTACTAAATATACAAAAAATTAGCTGGGCATGGTGGCACGTGCCTGTAATCCCAGCTACTTGAGAGGCTGAGGCAGGAGAATTGCCTGAACCCAGGAGGCGGAGGTTGCGGTGAGCCGAGATCGCGCCATTGCACTCCAGCCTGGGTAACAAGAGCGAAACTCCGTCTCAAAAAAAAAAAGTGTATTTGTCTTTATTACTGTCTTTTCTTTCAAGTTTATCATTGTGACAAATATGCTTAAATGAGATACCTCTTCTGTATTCTTATAATTTGCTATTTCTAATCTGGTATGGGACAGAAAATCAAATACCCATATGTGTATGAACATTATATGTACAATAAGGACACCACCCTCTGAACAGTGAATTGAGTGACACACCTATTGGTGAACAATGTAAGCGCCAACTAAAACCAATTGTGCAAAGAACTGGTGACTTGGGGACTTTTCTTTGTGTATGCAAAACTCGCAGTTTGGTAATGGAAAAAGCATCTGCAACATTTTGCTAGAGAAAACACAAACAAAATGGAAATCATTACAAACTCATGTTCCCACAGATAATATTCTTTTTTTTTTTTTTTTTTGAGACAGAGTCTCACTCCGTCACCAGGTGCCAGGCTGGAGTGCAGTGGCCCGACCTCGGCTCACTGCAACCTCCACCTCCCGGGTTCAGGCAATTCTCCTGCCTCAGTCTCTCGAGTAGCTGGGACTACAGGCGCGTGCCACCATGCCCAGCTAATTTTTTTGTATTTTTAGTAGAGACGGGGTTTCGCCAGGATGTTCTCGATCTCTTGACCTCGTGATCCGCGACCTCGGCCTCCCAAAGTGCTGGGATTACAGGCGTGAGCCACCGCGCCCGGCCTAGATAATATTCTTTAGGAGAATTTTAAAAAACTTTCACAACACACTTAGATAATAGCAAAAGTGGTGTGGCAAAGGAAGAGGCACATTGTATATACTTCTGTTTTTTTGCTGTGTATAACATAAACAGCTGTGTCTTCAGGTTTAGAACAGAACTAAGCTGTATTTTGTTTCCAACTTTAACCAAAATATTTGTGTTCAAGAAGGTTTTCCTGACCAGTAATTCCTGAATGGCTAATAGCCAATCTTCCTTTTTCTCTCTTCTCAGAATAATTCACAGCTCCTCCTAGCCCCCTACTATAAGATTAGGGGAATGGGTGGCTGCAACCTGCAGTTTTATCATCAGCTTCATAATAAAACCAGATTGAAAATATGCATGTGAGGACAAGAAAGATTGAAGAGCACGGGTAAAAATAAAGTGAGATTTCAGGGTCAATATGAAAATTTTTGGCCATGGACAATGTTCTTCTCTCCTAAATAGATAAAAGGATGAAAATTAATCATCTCGAGTGGAGCCTCACAAGGCATGAAAGAGCCAACTGGAACAACTTAAGCTGAAGTTGCAAGTTCAGGCAGAGAAATTGTCCGATTCAGGGACCTTGGCTCAATCCATTTTAACTGACAGTTGAAAAAGATTTGCAGTAACAAAATCACATTAGGGAATAGAGAACAAAGCACCAGAGGAGAACAAACAAGAAACTTGGATCCCACACCAAGGGCAGAACAACAATAAGATGCTTTCATTTACTGGATTCGGATATGGAATTAAACTATTTTTCCAGTAAGTATCATTGGGGTGTTTGTGGGAGTGTATTAATAATGATCTTAAAGTGCTCCGTTTAGATGATTCAGCTTTAATTTAGTGTCCACTTCCAAATCTTTTGTATGCACATCAAAAGACACTAAGTTATGGTCTCTTGAGATATTGAAGGAAAAACGTTTTATGAAATCAGGTCAGAGAACAGAAATGGGGAATTATTGAAGACGTATTACACATAGCAAAATATTTCACTTTTGGTTATACTGTCGCTGAGCTGTGAGAATACCAATTACTCATTTTCTCTTCTACTTTTATTTGCCTCAGATAATTTACTTCATCAGGAGACAGGATAGGACCAAAAAAAAAAATCAATTTGATTGGCATAGTAAAAGTTTGGATACAAAAAGATGGTTTAAGTCAGAGGATGGCAAATGATTTTCTGTAAAGGGCCGGGTAGTGTATATTTTAGTATTTGTGAGCAATAAAGTTTTTGTTACAACCATCCATCTCTGCCATCACAGCAAGAAAACAGTAACGCACAATATGCAAATGCAATGAATGTTGTTTGTGTTCCAAAAAAACCTTCATTTTGAAAACTAAGTGGTGGTTGATACTTCTAAAAGACATTTTTAAAAGAATTACCAATTTTAATCAATTCTTCCAGAAAATAAGGCTGGGAGCATCTTTTCCAATTCACTTTCTGTGTTCAATATTACCTCACTCCCAATACCAGAAAATGGCAGTGCAACAAAGAAATGTACAGACGTATATGTCTCACAAAATTAGATGCACAATCCTCAACAAAACATTTGTAAATTAAATAAAACTACATGAAAATAATCATATAACTTAACCACATGATACATATTCCAAATTTGCAAGACTGGCTTAACATTCAAAAATCTGTCAGTACAAGAACAGAAAATGAAACACCATATATACTCACTCATAGGCGGGTGAACAATGAGAACACATGGACACAGGGAAGGGAGTACCACACACTGAGGTCTATTGGGGGAAATAGGGGAGGGACGGGGGGTAGCGGGGGAGGGATGGCATGGGGAGAAATGCCAAATATGGGTGAAGGGGCAGAAGGCAGCAAAACACACTGCCACGTGTGTACCTATGCAACTATCTTGCATGTTCTGCACATGTACCCCAAAACCTAAAATGCAATAAAAATTTAAAAAAAAAAAATAAAAAATAAAATAAATAAATAAATAATTTATTTAAATTACAAAAAAATTAAAAATAAAAAATAAAATGAATAACTACATTAGAAAAAAATTAAGTATGTTCTGCTGGTATTTCTTTCAGAACTTGAATATGAGCACTGTAGCCCACCTTTATCTGGCTTTGGCTTTATTCTTTATTGCATTTAGTATGGGATATAGTCATGATGGTAATGCTGCAAAGACTCTTGATTTAATAACTAATTTAAAATAAACTGATTCTGATTTTCAATTATTTTTGTTTTAAAAAAAATCTGTCAGTATAATCTCCCATATCAACAGACTAAAGAAGAAAATTTTTATAATGTTTCAATAACTACAGAAAAAGCATCTCATAGTACCTAATTTATAATTTTTAAAACCTTAAGGAAATTTAGAATAAAGAGGAATTACTGGTCGGGCATGGTGGTTCACGCCTGTAATCCCAGCAGGGGATTACAGGAAGTCTGAAGCAGGCGGATTACCTGAGGTCAGGAGTTAAGCACCAGCCTGGCCAACATAGTGAAACCCTGTCTCTACTAAAAGACAAAAATTAGCTGGGCATGGTGGCATGCACCTGTAATCCCAGCTACTCGGGAGGCTGAGGCAGGAGAATTGCTTAAAACCTGGGAGGCAGAGGTTGAACTGAGCCAACTCCGCACCACTGCACTCCAGCCTGGGCAACAGAGCAAGACTCTGTCTCAAAATAAAAATAAAAATAAAAGAATTACTTCAACTTAATAAAAATGTCTACAAACAATAATCAACATTACACAATGGTAAAAAGACTGGAACATTTCCTCTCAAATTAGACACAAAACAATGATTTCTACTTTCAACATTCTTATTCAGCTTGGGACTGGAAATTCTAGCCATTGCAAGATAGCAGAAACAAAGTTGGGGAGGGAGACATAGAGATTGGAAAGAAATAAATAAAATTTTCTCTATTTACAGATGAAATGATTGTCTAAATAAAAAAATCCCCAAAGAATCTTCAAAACTTGCAGAACTAGCAAATGAGTTCAGCCACATAGGAGGATACAAGATCAATAGACCAAAATTAAAAAAAAGCAATTGTACTTCTATATAATAATAAGAAACATAGGAGAATCAAAAATAAGGTGTTATTATTGCCCAAAGAAAATTAAATACTTACATAAAATATAACAACATATGTATAGAAAATGTATGCTGAAATTTACAAAAGGTTGATGAAAGTTACCAAAGAAGATCTAAATGAATGGAGAAACATATCATCCATAAACTGATCCTTGTATTTAATGTGATTCCTACCAAAATTCTGGCAAGTGATTTTATAGACATGAACACACTTATTCTGAAACTTATGCAACAGACCTGAGCGTTAGAATAGTTAAAACAATCTTGACAGAGAATAACGTGGGAGGAATAACTTTAGCTAATATTAAGATTTACTTAATATCACAGTATGGTATTGTCACAGGTTTAGGCACATAGATGAATGCAAGAGAAAAGAGAACCCAGAAAGAGTCCCAGGTAGATAATCCCGCTGATTTTTGACAATGATTCAATTCACTAAAGGTAGGATAGCCTTTTCAATAAATATTGCTGGCACAATGGGACATCCATAGGTGAAAAATAACCCTCAATCTAAATTCTACACTTCAAAAGAAATCAGGGATTTAATGAACAAGATTCAACTTTAAAACTTAATATAGGCCGGGCGCGGTGGCTCAAGCCTGTAATCCCAGCACTTTGGGAGGCTGAGGAGGGTGGATCACAAGGTCAAGAGATGGAGACCATCCTGGTCAAAACGGTGAAACCCCGTCTCTACTAAAAATACAAAAAATTAGCTGGGCATGGTGGCGCGTGCCTGTAATCCCAGCTCCTCAGGAGGCTGAGGCAGGAGAATTGCCTGAACCCAGGAGGCGGAGGTTGCAGTGAGCCGAGATCGTGCCATTGCACTCCAGCCTGGGTAACGAGCGAAACTCCGTCTCAAAAAAAAAAAAAACAACTTAATATAAAAATCATGAGAAAACATGTTCAACGTATTGCACTAGGGAAAGAGTACTCAGAATGGATCTCAAAAACAGGACACAAAAAGGGAAAATTAAATTTGATGGTGAATCACATAAAAATTAAAAACAAATCTGGTTGGATTTTGCCTGGAGGCTTTAATATTCTGATCCCTTATTTAATGGTCAATTATCATGAATTTTAAGATTTATCTTAGACTTTTGCTCAAGTCATGTCAGCAAACGCACCGCCCTATGTCCTTTAGGCGGGAGCAAAATATTGTCTATAACGTGATCAATACACATCAAGGTACTTATAATCTTTTGGAAGAGCAGTGCATCAAAAGAAATATATTTGTAAGAAAAAGTTAATCTTAAGTGATAAAAGTTAATTGTTATTACAGGAAAACATTTAAAATATGAGAATTCTGCAAAAAAATCAACTTGTGATCAATTAGTGGTAACTATAGAGAGAATATAATTAAATGGTATGAGAACAAAGTAATTATGCAGTTAGCATAAAGGTAAAATGCCATATTTAAAAAAGGATAAGCAAAAAATAGTTTCTAAGACATTGATATCCACATTAATATATTAAGTGTTCCGTTAATATATGATATTTTTGAATAGACATTTTTATGTACTAGTTAGTTGACTTTATATTTTATTCAAAAACACAAATTGTTTAATATAAATATGAAATGTTTAGTTTTACATATATTTAGAGAAATTTATATATTGTTTATTAGAAAAGCACAAGCAAATTGTCTATCTTTCATCAGATACAATATAAGCATCAAATGTAAACCTATCTGGCGAGATAGTCAATCTGCACTGGCCAAATATCGGTTTTTTAAACTCATTGTTTTGTAGAAATATTCAAATAGCTCACACACACACACACACACACACACACAGAGTCATCCCTTCATATCCTAGGGTTCAACATCTGTAAATCCACCCAACCATGATTAAAGTATTATTTTAAAAAGAATGTTAGTGACAGATGTGGTGGTGAACCCCTGTAATCCCAGCACTTTGGGAGGTTGAGGCGGCAGAATCACTTGAGGACAGGAGTTTGAGACCAGCCTGGCCAACATGGTAAAACCCCATCTCTACTAAAAATACAAAAATTAGCTGGGTGTGGTGGCAGGCACCTATAATCCCAGCTAGTTGGGAGGCTGAGGCAGAAGAATCACTTGAACCTGAAAGTCAGAGGTTGCAGTGAGCCAAGACTGTGCCCCTGCACTCCAGCCTGGTCAACAAAGGGACTCCATCTCAAAAAGAATAAAAAAGGATTGTGGGGTGTCTGTACTAAACAGGTACACACCTCTTTTCCATTATTTCCTAAACAGCACACCATAACAACTTTTCACTTAGCATTTGCATTGTCTTAGGTATTGTAAATAATCTAGAGATGATGTAAAATATGTGGGAGGATGCAAGTAGGTTATGTGCAAGTACTACACTATTTTATAGTAGAGACTTGAGTATCTGTGGATTTTGGGGTCCATGAGGAGGAGTGTGTCCTGGAACCAATCTCACATGGATACCAAGAAACACTGTGTCTACACACACACACACACGCAAGCATGCACACATGTACACGCATGCACACACACACATAAATGTAGAATACTAAGTATAAAAAATATATTTGGCCAAAGGAATAATATGTATAGGTATAATTAGGAATAATATTATACATTCAAAGTTGAAATGTGATGTCATGATAACAGTTACTGCTAATAGTTCATAAAAATCATTTATTAACAAGAAGCATGAGGTAATAAGAATCCTGGATAGGGCAAAACTGGAAGTTCCTCACATTAGAGGCAGTTAAAACCTTAAAGACACCTGTATTTCCAACATTGCGACTACAGTGCTTTTCAGGTAGGATAGATCTGCTTTCTCCTAAGATTTAAGAATTGCACATTTTGACGAACAGTTATGATGGGATCGACTGAGAATCTGTATAAACTAGTAGGAGAGTAAAGTACAACCAGTTAAAATATCCCTTATAAAAATGGTGACCCAGCCCCCACTGCTAACACCTTTCATTAAATGCTGGAACTAAACAAGAAGCAACAAAGATGCTAATGGGCCTTAAAAGCAATTGTAAAACTTGTGTATATCCTGTAGTGACAGAGGTAACATGGCAGGAGGAGGTGAGAGCCCAGATCAGAAAAGGGAAAGTTGCCATAATTTAAGGATAAGTTAGGAAACAGCTGATTATTGATACTCTTTTGTTCTCTCCAGCCTTGCTCTGGACAGATTCTGCCTACTTTCACTACATGAGACAGAACAAAAGAACAAAAGCAGCACCAGCCTAGGATGCCAACCTGAGTTATCCAGGTAAAAAGAGGAGGGCGGAGCTTGAGCTCAGCCAGGGTGATAAATACTGTTTTTCCCCACATGTAGTCTTACTAGCTCTGAAGCATTCTCTCTCTTCCTATTCTCTCCCCACACCTTCAGGTTTCTACAACCGAGTAAGAGTGCTTTTAGCGAAGTGTGGTGCCGTAGCTCTCTAGAGAGACATTCCATGACTATATGATGGTCTAAGGGAGAGGAGGTCACAAATGGGAAATGTTCAGAGGCTGATTGTCATACCTGAGAGGACTCCTTGCCTACCAGAAACCCTCATCTATATTCAGCAGAGAATGCACAAACTAGTGTCTGGGTTTGACAGCTCACAACTAGATAAGCCAGCTTATCTGTAAAGAGCCAAAGAGTAAACATTGAATATGCGATTTGTTACAGTCTGAATAGGAATATGGCAGATGAGTTGTGCAGTAGAATGGAAAGAGCCAAAGAATGCATTCATGTGCTGCAATATCAGGACAAGAAAATGTCATAGGAAGTGTAAAAAAAAAGATGGAAATGTGAAGGAAAAATGAGCTTTCGTCAGCTCTCAAGAGAAAGAAAAATAAATGTAGGAAAAGAAAATATGTAGAAATGTTGACCAATAATTATTATAAATAAAGAAAAATTTTAAAGGCTAGTCGTGAGACATATAGCACAACTGGGAAGAAAAAAAATCCTAGAACAAGTTTAGAGAATTATAAGGACATCAAATCAAGAAAGGTTTAGAAAGCACTTCATACAGAAAAAAAGGAAAATAAATAAAGAGATTTATTTTAAGGAATTCACCCAGGTGATAGTGGATGCTGGCAAGTCCAAACTCTGTGAGGAGGGTCAGAAGACTGGATATCAGAGAGTGCCCAGTGCTTCAACTTAAGCCCAAAGACTCCACTGCAAAATTCCCTCTTGCTGGGCAGTCAGTCTTCTACTGGATTCACACTTTCAACTGATTAGGTAAGGCCCACTCACATAATTAAGGGCACTGTGCTTCTCTATGAATTAACCAATTTAAATGTTATTTATATACTAAAACATCCCTCCCAGAAGCATCCAGAGTAATGTTTGACCACATATCTGGGCAACATCACACACCTAAGATGACATATAAAATTAACCATCACAACCCTCACACACACACACACACACACACACACACACACACACACACACACAGAATTAACTTTGTGACCAGGTTTCTCAATGTCAAATCAAGATATAAGTAAAAAAAATGGAAAAATAGTTTGAAAGTGTTAAAAAGAACTATGAATATAGAATATTATAGTCAAGTATTTTATTTAAAATAGGGATCATATCAATGATAGCATTTTATTTATATAAATGGTAAAATAAGGATATTATTAATCATAAAATTTTCAAAAGTCTATAATGGAAAAACTTTCATAGAAAACTCTCTTAAAAGAATTAAATTGGCTGAGAGAGAAATAAATTCATGAATACTATATGAGCTAGGTTGGAAATAGACGTGATAAAATAATTCAGTAGCCAGGCGTGGTGGCTCATTCCTATAATCCCAGCACTTTGGGAGGCTGAGGCAGGTGGATCATAAGGTCAGGAGTTTGAGTCCACCCTGGCTAACACGGTGAAACCCCATCTCTACAAAAAGTACAAAAAATCAGCTGGGCATGGTGGCGGGAGCCTGTAGCCCCAGCTATTTGGGAGGCTGAGGCAGGAGAATTACTTGAACCTGGGAGGCAGAGATTGCAGTGAGCTGAGATCACACCACTGCACTTCAGCCTGGGAAACAAGAGTGAAATTCTGTCTCAAAAAAAAAAAAAAAAAAAAGAAAACCACGGTATGTACATGTAATGACCCTCCATCCCAGAAAACACCCTAGACTAGTGCTGTCCAGTAGAAATATTATATAAGACACGAACGTCAGCCACTTCATAATTTTAAGTTTTTTAGTAGCCATATTAGAAATACTAAAAAGTAATTTATTTTAATATTATGTATAAAATATTATACCTATATAGTTCTGTATATATTCAGAATGTTATTTTAACATGTAGTCAAGAAAAACAATTATTAAGGAAGTACTTCATATTTCTGTTTTTTACTGTCTTTTAAATCTCAATTTGGACTAACCACGTCTCAGTTACTCAGTTACCCCATATTATTAGTGGCTGCTATTTTGGAAGAGCGCAGTTCTCGATGATACCAACCTAGTGGATGGTCATCTTGATGGTGTCTAATATTCCACAGTAAATTAGTGAGGGTGGGGCACCAAATGAAGGAGGGTCAGTCTTTGAGGAATATCCAACAGACCTGGTAGACAGAAATTCCAAACACAATTTTTTTCTCAGTTTATACCAGAATATATGTTGAATTAGCATTTCTGGCTATGGCCACAGTGTATTTATGCTTGTTTACTTTTAAGCTGTTGTATTTTTCTGGGTAAAAACATGTTTAGAAAAATGTTGTATTAAAATTGACATAAAGTTATTAAATACTTTTAAAAGGTATTTTTATTATTTACAACTGTGATGTTCTTGAACCATTAATCCTTACCCCTTAACTTACTTTGCACATGACATATTGAATGCATAATTAATAGGCCAGACATGCATCTAGTAGAAAAATAATAGCTTTAATTTTAAGCTGTCATCACCCTAAAAGAAAAACTGCTTTCATGAATCCTGATGAGTCATCATCCTCTAAAAATAAACATCATATTTTTTCAGAATGATTCTCATTCTCACCTAACACTCAGAAGTCCTCACCCACATCTGCAAAATTTCAAAGAATAAAGCGCTTTGAGTCTCCAAAAAGCATTTTTACTCAGGCAAGAAATGCTATTTTCCTCCTTTTTATGTCACTCTTGCTTCACAGGCAGCTTTTAGCACCTGCCAGTAGATGTCAGATGTTAAAACCTGGAAAAACAATGACTAAGTAACTGTGTTAGTGAACTACTGTGTGGAGTGAAGAGTTAGTCTAATTAGTGCTAAGAGAATCAGGGTCTAGGACTGATCTATCTTTCTCAGAAACTAAGACATTTTTAAAAGTATAACACAGAAAGAAATTAAGCATATAAAGTGTGTCTCATTTTCCCTATTGATCTGGTTCCTGCTGATTTTTCCTGAAAACATCCCTGGATTTGCCTTCCTCATGTTCTTTATTCAAATGACCTACAGTTCTCTGAACATCCCTCTTTTGTGTTTGCACCCACACATCATTTACACTTCAGTGTACGCTTTCTCTTTAGAATTCAGCTTGGACATCCCCTCTGTCCACACAGCAGGTAAAATTGTATTCACTGGGTAGATCTGTTTTGCCACTGACTGCACTGCGATCTAAATACTTGTTTACTTGTATATCGTCTCCAATTAGTCATACTTATAGCCCTGGCATTCTCAAATGTTTTGCACTGCACACACACCACACACACACACGTACGCACACACAAAGCAATACTTAAAAAATCAAAGCATCCCAATGCCTTTCCTTTGCCAAAAAAAAACCAAGTAGTATACAATTTTTGGCTCCAAACTATATTACAATTCTTTGAAAATGAAAGTACTACTGTTACATTAGTTGACAAGATTTTGTCATACCAGTGCCGCATCTCAATAAAAAGTGTGAACTCTTTTGATGGTGATGTGCACAGATTTGCATATATACATGGTCATATGGGCCATGTTTCTAGTGACATAACTTCCAGGAAAACTAGTATTCACTTGCCCTGAGGCTGTGTGTCTCACATTGAAACTTGCATGTGGAAAAATATCGATCATTGTAGTTCAGATTGCTCCATTTCTACATATTCAGCCATTTTTGTTTTGTTGCTGTTTCTGTTGTTGCTATTGAAGTGACTAGCATGATTATCTAGGTTGAAACGTTAACTTATCTATATGAAAATATGTACTATGTCTTGGTTTTTTATTTGATGTCATTTGAATCCTGGAGGAAACTATGAGCCTTCTCTTCATGGCAGCCTTCCCTTAGGATCTGTGTTGTCTATCAGTGCCTGTAATCACTTTCAAAAGAAAAAAAATATTAGAATTGCAGAAGGATTTGTATGAACAGTGATTACAGCCCATCATTCCATCTTGGCGCATGGGATTTAAACACACTTTTCTCTCTTCAAATGCCTTTGCCAGTCTTTGGGATCTGCTGACTAGGGACCTGCTGGTAGTCAGTCTTTTTGTGAGAAACAGGTATAAATATGATAAGGGGAAAAAAGTCCCTTTGATTTATCTACAACAGAGGGAGTGGAGAGATCAAGGAAAAAAATATATTAATGGAAAATAAATAAATCAGCTTAGGGAATCTTAGAACTGACCACATGAGAAGGTGGCGGGCAGGCCAAGGATTCGTTGTCTACCGAGCGGCTGACACATTACAGCATTTGTCCCTCTCCCCTCCTGACTCAGGCATGGTTCTTTGTCTTTCATGACAAGATGGCAAGGATATCTGGCTAATAATGCCTATTCTCGTGAATCAGGGCCCATTCTCTACACATTAAAGCAAATCTCTTCAGCTTTTTTTAATCTGTATTTTTCAGGTGTTTATTATGTTGTGCCCCTCCCTACTGCCCATATCTTACAAACTAGTAATATTACAAACAGAATGCTTGTACAGTGTGGATTTTCTTAGATCTATTCATATGGATTACTTTGGTAAACAGACAGTGCTGTTTGGCAACTCTGGAAATAGTGTCGACGCGCTGCACTATTTTTGATAATTTTGCCATTAATATCATATCTTTCAATATGAAATACTTAGCATCAATGCTTGCAAACTCATCACTACACTACAGGTCTTCAAATGAAGACAAAGTAAGATCAAACAAGGGAAATCCCGAAACATGATAAACTTCAGCTTTTACCTGTATTTTGAAGAAACAATAGGATCCAGTTCAATTAACTTTTGTTATTATACAATTAAATTGCCACAACCAATCAAGCACAATTGATTTTCAACTAAGACACAGATACTATTATTCTGAAACGAAAACCTTAGAAAGTTTAAATGCATAAGGCTTTATTTTATCAAGCTCAGTAGAGTGTCCACATTCTTGTTAAAGATAGAGTAAAAATACGAATGACTTATTTTGACATATTTGAAATGTACATCAGTTACTGCACAGGTAGGATCAAAATATAGATTTTACATTTCTTAGAGCGCTGCTACTCTTTTCAAGAGGAAAATTTAAATGGAAGTGAAAACAAAACTCACCCAGATATTCTGAAAATCACCAATTCCATTTTTTCTATACATACTCTTCTGTAATTTAAATTTTCACTTTAAATCATATTTAAGGTTTTCACATACTTCCATATTTGTATTAATAACTATTTTCTGTCACATATTAACCAAGCTATCAATTATAAAAATCTCTTTGTACCAATGAAAACAAGATGTGATATTTCTTTTATATCAATGTATCTATAAATTGTATTTGTTTCAAACCCTGCCCCCGATGAACTGCTAAAGTCAATGCAATATGCAAAGATAACACCTTCATAAATGAACATTTACAAAATGTTCATTTTATCTATGAACATATAGGTTTATATATAAGTCAGTATTGTTCTTGGGCACCCACATAACGGTCCTTGAGATGCTGACCACCATCCGTGGAGGTATGGCCTGCAGACTCTGACTTAAAGATAGATGAATAAAAGTACTTTTACGCTTTGTTTAGTGATTTAAGTTGGCTAGGGATGGTTGTTGGCTGCTTTTTGAGGGTGAAATGCAACTAACTGACTGATACTTTTTTAGAAAACATTTATTTAGTATGAATTTTATAACAGAGGTTTTAAGTTAATACGCTTGTGGATAATTAACATGGTTAAAAGAGTGGTTTTACGAATGATAAAAAGTTTAGGTTTTGCCCCGTCCACGACCTTCATGGAAGCTGCTCTTTCTCTTTTCTGTTTTTTTTAACTTTTTCGTTCTCTCTGCCTAAATAAATCATTTTCTGAAAAAAAAATAGTTTAGGTTTTGGGCCTAGAGTGAACACTATTCATGGGCAATTCCCTTTGATTTTCCCCTGAGAGGGCTATCCAGCACAAAGTTTACATGAGTAAACAGCTAGAGTAGAGACGAAGGGATGTGGGGTAAACAGATTCAAACTGGGAAAGCCCTTTATTGTCCCTATCTTTTCCCTAGCATAATGGGCCCGCTACCTTTGGCCTGTCCCTATAAAATCTTTTAGCCTTCCAAAGGTCGAGACCCTAATCTATAACTTTCCCTAATATTTTCCCTAATATTTTGTCAGCCACTCCAAGTGAATTCAACAGGTCCTGAACTAGATATTGCAATTATTTTTTTACTTTATCTGACTTCCCCTAAAATTTTCTGAAAATATATCCCTAGCAGTTGAACTTTTGTACCCCAGAGAATGTATACTTTAATTTTAGTATATACATTTAAAGTGGCAATTTTAGAAGCACATTTTTATGTGTATCTTAAACTATCTCCATTTATATTTTGAAATACATAATACAAAGAAAAGAGTATATAAAATATATGTATATTTAAAAAGAATAGAAATAAAACAAACACTCATGTCACCACTACACAGATTAAGAAATAAAATACTGGCAGTCCCAGCACTTTGGGAGGCAGAGGCAGGCAGGTAGGTCACCTGATGTCAGGTGTTTGAGAACAGCCTGGTCAACATGGTGAAACCTCGTCTCTACTAATAATGCAAAAATTAGCCAGGTATGGTAGTGGGTGCCTGTAATCCCAGTTACTCGGGAGGCTGACACAGGAGAATTGCTTGAACCCAGGAAATGGAGGTTGCAGTAAGCTGAGATTGTGCCATTGCACTCCAGCCTGGGTGACAAGAGTAAAACTCTGTCTCAAAAAAAATAAAAAAACTGGCAGTGTCTCAGGAAATCAACCTCTCCCTCTCTCTCTCTGTCTCTCTTTCATTGTCTCTCTGCCTCTCTTCTCTTTATTTCTGTCTCTCTCTCACCACCTTTGTCTCAAGCACAGTTTTATGAGTTTAATACAATAGAAAAATCACAGATTGGTATAAAAAACTGAAAAAAATGTTTTAAGGTGTTTGACATGTCTTAAATACAATTTTGCAAATTGAAAGCTTTGATGTCAAGGTTATGTCTAGGAGGATTAAGCACAGTATTTTGTAAACATAAAAGCTATAAATAATAAGTAACCACCAAGTATATACCATGAATAATAAAATCAATCTAGCTGTAAATTAGACTTTTGAAGAAACACTATTTTCCCAATTTAATTTCTGAATGGTTGTCCTCAGAACCCTCCATCATATGATTTGAATTAAGTCAAGTAAACTGCAAATGCGTGTAGATTCATACCCAGGTTCAGAAAACTGGCAAAATAGAGATGTATGTGAGTGAACAGACCAGCTCTGCAGCTGTAAAAGCAACTTGGAGGCACCATGTCAGGCAAAATGAGATTCACCAAATTACCGAATATATTGCTACTGATCTGGGGGCTATGTTCCTGGAACAAGAGTGGAAGGCAGGAGTGGAAAGAAGTCAGCAGTCACACATTGACATTTCATCATGATCTGATTTTCTTTAGCAACCTAAACTCCAACTAGTTTAAAGGATCTATGGACAACGTGATATAAAGTTGAACTAAACTTCAAAAGCCCCAGATAATTTTGCTTAGGATTGTCTTGGCTATACAGGCTCTTTTTTGGTTTCACGTAAATTAAAATAGTTTTTTCTAATTCTGTAAAGAAAGTCAATGGTTGCTTGAAGGGAATAGCACTGAATCTATAAATTACTTTGGGCAGTGTGGCCATTTTATGATACAGATTCTTACTATCCATGAGTTTTTCTATTTGTTTGTGTACTCTCTTATTTCCTTGAGTACTGGTTTTTAGTTCACCTTGAAGAGGTCCTTCACATACCTTGTAAGTTGTATTTCTAGGTATTTTATTTTCTTTGTAGGAATTGTGAATGGGAGTTTACTCATGATTTAGCTTTCTGTTTGTCTATTATTGGTGTATAGGAATGCTTGTGACTTTTGCACATTGATGTCTTATCCTGAGACTGTTGAAGTTAAGGAGTTTTTGGGCTGAGATGATGGGGTTTTCTAAATATACAATCATGTCATCTGCAAACAGAGACTGTTTGACTCTCTCTATTTGAATATCCTTTATTTCTTATCATGCTACTTGACTTCAAACTCTACTACTATAAGGCTACAGTAACCAAAACAGCATGGTACTGGTACAAAACAGATATATAGACCAATGGAACAAAACAGAGGCCTCAGAAATAACACCACACATCTATAACCATCTGATCTTCAACAAATCTGATAAAGACAAACAATGGGGAAAGGACTCCCTATTTTTAAAATGTTACTGGGAAACCTGGACACCAATATGCAAAAAACTGAAACTGGACCCCTTCCTTACACCTTATACAAAAATTAACTCAAGATAGATAAATGACTTAAATGTAAGACCTAAAACATAAAAACTCTAGAAGAAAACCTAGGCAATACCATTCAGGACATAGGCATAGGCAAAGACTTAATGACTAAAACACCAAAAGCAATGGCAAGAAAAGCCAAAATTGACAAATAGGGTCTAATTAAACTAAAGAGCTTCTGCACAGCAAAAGAAACTATCATCAGAGTGAATAGACAACCTACAGAATAGGAGAAAATTTTTGCAATCTATCCACCTGACAAAGGTCTAATATCCATAATCTACAAGAAACTTAAATTTACAAGATAAAACAATCTCATCAAAAAGTGGGTGAAGGATATGAACAGACATTTCTCAAAAGGAAACACTTACGTGGCAAACAAACATGAAAAAAAGCTCATCATTATTGTTCATTAGAGAAAGGCAAATCAAAACCACAACAAGAAACCATCTTGTGACAGAATGGTGATCATTTAAAAAGTCTGTAAACAACAGATGCTGGTGAGGATGCAGAGAAATAGAAATGCTTTTACACTGTTAGTGGGAGTGTAAATTAGTTCAACCATTGTGGAAGACAGTGTGGCGATTCCTCAAGGATCTAGAACTAGAAATACAATTTGACTTGGCAATCCTATTACTGGGTATATACCCAAAGGAGTATAAATCATTCTACTATAAAGACACATGCACATGTATGTTTATTGCAGCACTATTTACAGTAGCAAAGACTTGAAAGCAACCCAAATACCCATCAATGATAGACAGGATAAAGAAAATATTACATATATATACCATGGACTACTATGCAGTCATAAAAATAATGAGTTCATTTCCCTGCAGGGGCATTTATGAAGCTAGAAACCATTGTTCTCAGCAAACTAACACAAGAAGAGAAAACAAGACACCACATGTTTTAACTCATAAGTGAGAGTTGAACAATGAGAACACAGGGACACAGGGAGGGGAATATCACACACCGAGACCTGTTGAGTGGTGGGGAACTAGGGGAGGGTTACATTAGGATAAAAACCTAATGGATTTGGGGCTTAAAACTTAGACAATTGGTTGATAGGTGCAGCCAACCACCATGGCCCATGTATACCTAGGTAACAAACCGGCATGTTCACATTCTGCACTCGTATCCCAGAACTTAAAGTATAATTTTAAAGCATAAATAAAATACAATAAAAATACAGTGGAAAAAAGCTCCAGATATTTATGTAATGAAACATATGAAAAATATGAACAATTATTCAATATGAAAAATATGAACAATTGTTCCCTAGTATGTGTATTCCATGAACCATCTAATACTGAGAATTACTTAAAGCCTACACAACAGTTATCTTTCATACCTGTTACAAATGCACTTTTATATTTTAAAAACAAAAACAATTATTTAGCATCATTAGATATGAAGTCAGTTAAGCAAACATAGTTTTTATTCTGGGAATCATGACTTTTTTACTGCTTTATTATAACATATTATTTAATGATGTGTCATCTTGAGTGAGGATATCTAGAATCTATACTTTTACCCCTTATATTTTAAATGCAAAGTATAGCTTTTCTAATGGGTTCTCCCCAAATATTGATTCTTCATATGAAAATGAATATGTAATCATGATTAGTATAACCTAGTTGGAGGATACAATGTCTAGACATTGATGTCTCAACATGGTTTAAAGGAAATTTAACAAAGTCATACAGGAATAATTAAATTGACCATGACTATCAATCAAGTGCTGTTAGAAACTCAAACTCCAATCTCACTCTTTTTACCAAAAAAACTGGGACTATAAAGCCTATTTCATGATGCAGAATGTTTCATTTTATAAAAGGATCTGAATTGAGGGCACATAATTCACACTATTTAGGACAGGAAAAGTAAATCATTACGGAGCTACACAAAAAGGTAAATAATAAGTAGCTAGCAGTAGGAATATTTCTGTAATCAATAATAAGTAGATAGCAGTAGGTAGGATTATTTCTGTGGGTACCTCCCCAAAGAAAAAAAAACCTTTAAATCAGACATTATACTGGGTTACTTATTTGCTATGAGTATTTAAAAATTACACATTAAGAAACTAACAGAGGCATATTTTTCTACAATTACTATGAAAAGCTCCAACAACTCTCAGTGAGTGAAGAAAGAAAAATGTAGGATAAGGAAAAAAAGACAGCATATAAACTGAATGAGAATACAGAACATTTTATTTTCCATATCCAGTTAAAGGTTATTCACCAATTACTAATGAGAAGAAATTTAAAGTTATCTCAACAACAAAGTTTAAAACATAGATTCCATATATTATAGATAATGTGTAACGTGTATTAATTCCCATGCATCTTAAATAAATTGTCCTATATGTCATGTAACCAGAATGTTCTGCCAACTTAATTCTGTGGACATGACCAGAAAGAACTTTATCTTGACCCTTGGAAGCTAATTTTTCTTTTGGCCAATTATGAAAATTAAGGCCACACTTTTTTGGTGTTTAGCCTTAGTCACTCAAAATGACAAACACAATCGCAATGCAGTAATTAAATATGTTCAGTCTCAGGCAATTCTATCCTTGGTTGTTGGGAGATCTTCCACATCACCAGGGGTCTTTGATTCAGAGTCCTTCATGCAGTAAATGTATTCCTATCCCAGCCAGTCAATTACTACTTCTTTAGCCCCAGGAATTTGATGTCACCTTATTTCCTTTCTAAGTCAGGTTTATCTATTCCTGTGGCTTTATTGAACAGAACTCAATACAATTTAACACAAGTACTCTATTGCATGTGTCCTATCCTTCATCCATATAAACCAACTTCCTTTTCCCAAACAAATCCTGGACTGCAGATCAATGCAGCCACCAGGTGCACATGTTATGCTCTCAATTTATATATATATATATATATATATATAGATAGAGATAGATAGATAGATATAGATAGATTATATATATAATCTATATATATATATAATCTATCTATATCTATCTATCATAGATTATATATATAATCTATATATATATAATCTATCTATATCTATCTATATATATAATCTATATATATATTATATATTATATATTATATATATATAAATTATATAATATATATAATATATATATAAATTATATATTATATATAATATATATATAATATATAATATAA
>CM052661.1:98202742-98225697 GCA_028533165.1 Leontopithecus rosalia
GAGAAAGATTTACCAACCATAGGGAGAGCAAAAATAAATAAATAAAAAGCAGGAGATGCAACTCTCGTATAGGGTAAAATAGATTTTAAAGCAACATAGATACAGTGGTAAAAGGATCAATGCAACAACAAGAGCTAACGATCCTAACACCCAGATACGTAGAGACTTAGATTCAATGAAACAGAAAATTAATAAGGATATCAAGGACTCGAACTCAGATCCAGAACAAGTAAACTTAATAAATATTTATAGAGCTCTCCACTTCAAATACACAGAGTATACATTCTTGTCAATACCATATCACATCTACTCATAGGTTTAAATGAAACATTGACTGGCCATTATTAATACCCATTTTTTTTCAGAATAAAGCAATATTTTCGTTCACCCTCCCTCTTTCTTTTCCTTTTTCTTCCTCTCCTTTACTCATTTTTTTCTTTCTTTCCCTCTCTCAAAAAAAGAAAGAAATCAACTTGTAAACCTCTAGATCCAGGTTGGCAATATCTCTCTCATTGCTTGATTTCCTTCCTTCCCTTCCTTCCCTCCCTTCCTCCCTTCCTTCCTTCATCCCTTCCTTCCTCCCTCCCTTCCTCCTTCCCTCCCTTCCTCCCTTCCTTCCTTCATCCCTTCCTTCCTCCCTCCTTTCCTCCTTCCCTCCCTTCCTGCCTTCCTCCCTTCCTAAAAAAAAAAAATGAAATTTGCTTTGGCAATCATATATTTTTTAAGTGTTTTATTATATATGACAGTGTCCTGTATATATCTGTAGAGCTTAGCTGGTGATTATAAGTAAATTTTTCTAGAGTTGAGAGAGACAATTGCATAGGTAGGGTGCTAGATGGTCTTTTGTATGACCATTAACAATTGTGTAGTAGGAATCTTATTTTTCAACGTCAAAAGTTGTCATTTACTCAGTATTGTGCTAGTGTTCTCGACAATCCTCTAAACTCTGCAAAACAATGCCTCTTGTAAGTAGAACTTCAGCACACAGATGTCCAGAAAATTTCCCAGCCTCACGTGAATAGTAAATAACACAATTTGACTCTCTGTGCCTCATTGGCACCAGGAATGCGAAGGGAAGATAAGTTTACAAGCAGAGCAGAAAGCAGTAAGTTGTAAAGTGGATGTAGAGAATTACTGAGCAAGTGTGGGATGAACAAAGACAACAGTAGTGGCTTGGATTCCATTCTGTGAAAAATGATTACAGAAATAAGAGCTAAGAAAACTTGCTTCAAGGTTCTTCACAGAGCTCTGAGGTGAAGCAATTTCTTTGCTGACATAGATAAATGACCAGGCTGCTTCCAAGCTAAGATAATTTTGCCTTTGTGGTGCAGTCAGCAATGGGTGTGTTTAGTTTGGAGTAGCACACCTGTCACCAGTGCAAACATGCCATGTGCCTCCTCCATGCCCCAGCAGGTGTAAAACCCTCTTGGGCGTATCCACACCCAGGTCCCACCCCATTCTCTGCCTGCCACGAGCTGCTGAACTTACTTGGAGTTAATTCCCACAGTTCTCCGAACAGAACACCATCCTGCTCTGTTTACAGGAGAAATCAATGGGGTGATAAAGTTGGCAAAATGGGACTGCTTTTCTTTAATTCTGAACTTTTTTAGATTGTCACAGAACGTAGACACTCCTGTGGATGTTCAAATGGGCTGACAAACCATGGCCTGTTTTCAGATATATCGACTATGGACTGGGGAGATTTTTTTCTCTAGTTCTATGTCATAGGGGACTGCGCCAGACCAACAGCCCACCTTGAGAAATACGTGAGAAACAATAAAGAGTGAAGAAAACTCCTGGAGCAACAGTTCCCACACAAGCCTTTTTGGTCCTGAGATTGCTAAGATCTATAACTTACTTATTTTTCACAGGTTTTTTCCTAGCTCTCGACCTTAAAACCCATAGGTTAAAATGCTGATGGAATATTTTGTGTAATCCCTGTATTCGTCTCAAGTGTTGAAGCTTTCCTCTGTGACCCAGCCCTTTCCACTGGTTTAGATGACTCCAAGTTATGCTTGTGCTTATGACACTACCCTTCATGAGTCTATGAAATGCCAACATGGTAACATTGCCAGGCCAACATGTTAGAATAATTTGCAGAATAATTATAAGAATGTAAGACAATTGCTATTGAATACATAATATGTGGCAGGCTCTATGTGTATTAACTTGTTTAACCTGCACAACTGAGGTAGAGTCTGTTACCTTTGCCCACTTTATACATGTTTAAACTGAGACACAAAGGAAGTTAAATCCCTTTCCTAATGCCACACGTGTGATAAGCAGTACAGTCAAGACTCTAGCAGTCCATAGCAGTATATACTCAAGGGAATAAGTTCCTGAAATTCAGAGCTGGGAAAAACAATTCCTATGTAAGCATCATCAGAAAAGCTTCATTGAGAAGCTCCAACTTCTGCTAGATTGTAAGCTGGCAGAAGGAAATGAAGACGCCAGAATAAAGAAAGGGCTGAATAAAGAGATAAAAAGAGTATAAGCTCTAGCATATAAGAGTCAGTTCGTTTAAAAGTTCATTTGTATACTAGAGATAGAGTGATGAAATAATATAATAGAGAATATGATTATTACCTGGAAACGTTAGACAGGAATGGATAAATTACATAAACCATTCAGGGGCTTGAGTGAAGTGATTAACAAAAGTCCTGATTGATGAATAATAATCTGACAGCTATGACAGGAAAAACTAAAGGAGAGAAACGATCTTATTTCATGAGTGGCTGATAGGATTTGAAAGAATGGTAGCTATAAAAAGTTCAAAAAAACTAAGTTGATAGGCATTATTTTTAGGGAATAAATGAAATCCAGAATGATAAGTAGCGAGTGAAAATAAAAATTAACGTGCCTTCTCTATTTTGAATTTAATAAAGAGGAAAACAGAACCATTGTCTCTAAAAGTCTGAAACATATTGCTAAAGCATATGTAAGAAAATTATTAATTTACTTTATATGCCACATGTCTTGAAACACTGTATAATTTATCTGTGGGTTATTCTTAATGGGATATAGGAAGAAAGAAACATTAACTATAAGACTATGGCTGTAAAGTCAACTTGTTCACAGCCATTTAGTCAACAAATAGTCACTGGACGCTCACTCTATGTCAGAGGCCAGATCTTAGTGATGCCATTCACTAAGCATACACCGCTGAAGAAAATTCCAGCTGAGTGCACTCAGAGGGAGGATAGATGTGAAATGAACCAGGGTAACAGATGAAGAGGAGTCCCATGTCTTAGGGCCAATGGGGTTAAATTGAGACTGCTATGAGAAATTATATCTAGTCAAAACAAGAGTATTCCAAGAATTCAAAAAAATGGAGATTGATTAGAGGGAGAGGTGAGGAAAAGGGAGGAGTCAGTGATGAATCTCCACTGTCTATGTTAAGATGAGTCCATTTGCATCCACCAAGAAAAACCAGGTTTGAATAGGAAGAAATAATGATAAATGATAAGAAAACATAATGTCTGAGTATTGCATGCTTGTAGAATAAGAATAGAAAAAAAATGAATAAATGAATTAATTAAATTGCATACCACTTTAAACTTTGAAAAATTATATATTTTTTGAAGAACAATGAGAATACTGAAGTAAGTCATATATAGTTACCAACATTTTATATTTTAAAAAGATGGCAGCATAGTACATCCAAAAAAGGCTCATGGACTCAGAGAGACACCAGTTCAGACCTCAGCACTGACGAAGTTCATAAATCTCTAAGTCTCACTGAGAAGAAATAGAAGCTAATAGTCCTACTTGGTTAGGATTTCTAGGGTATTTGATGCAGCAGAACAACATTAAAACAGCATTTTCTTTTATCTCCATATGTGTGGAGTACTTTAGCTCATCCTAATATTAAGTGGGAATTCTAGTATTGAAAATCTGGACCTAATAGAAAGCTGAGTTCTTACATATAAAGTTATATTTAATTATTTTCTTACTCTATCACACAGACATTGCATAGTGTGTGTGTTAGTGTGAAGTTAGTGAAAACATGTAACTAGTAGGCATTTAATAAATATTTATTGGTTGAATTGCTATTAAATAGTAGATGAATTTTATCGACAATATTGTTAAATCAGAAAAGGAAAGCTCATAGTAGAGTGGGAGGTGAATTGTGAAACATGCAGTTTAAATGAACAGACAATTGGAGATAGAATTTTAGTTTGAGTAATTAACAAGAGTTAAGTCATGAAAACTAGAGCTTTACTAGATCTTGTAGGTAGGATGAAGAAGAAAGGTAGTAGAGAATGCACCAATTGCAGTGAAAGAGGAAAACAGCATCCAAATAAATCTCCAAAGTCCTTTTTCTTTTAAAGATGTATACTTTCTAAAATGGGATACATTTAACAATTTTAAAAAATTGACTTTAATTTAAATTACATTGAGTCTGATAGAATTTTCTTCAGAAAAAAAATCCAGTTAAAATGGTTAGTTTCACTAAACATGATCTTATGAATCATATGAGGATTTTTTTTCCTGTATTTATTCACCTCCATAGAAAAAATATATTCTTAGGATTTAAGCATAAAAATGTAATGAAGAATTAACAAATCAAGCTCATTAGAATATAATAATCAGTATTTTCTTTCAAGTAGTCTCAGTAATTTGTGTTCTCAGCTAACTAAAACTGGACTCTTCAAAATGATATCAAACAGTTGAAATATTTTTAGAATCTTTATCAGACATATTCATACCCCCTGTGATCTCAGAGTCTGTATCATATCAAAAGAATAAATGTCCAGAACTTTAATGAGATCCTTTGAGGAAAACTTACATTTCTGGCAATGATAAATGGTTGTACATACAGTTTTGAAGTTGTACCGCATGTCCTTTTCTATGAAGAGAAAACCTAATTACATAAGTTTATGGCATAAATTTAGAAAAGTTTGCCGTACTCCAGCTTAATTAAAGCTAAAAATTCCAACATCCATCAAACAGTATTTGATAATATATTTTGCATAGCAATGGTATTACATTGCATATGTGCAAATGAAGCCCATAGAAGTGTATTGATCCTCATCCTACATACTGTGGTCTGCCTCCTAAACTGTGACCTTTGAGACCTACTCACAATTCAGAAGTTAAAAGACTTAGTAATTTGAGGCCTGGCATGGTGACTCATGCCTGTAATACCAGCACTTTGGGAGGCTGAGGCGAGTAGATCACCTGAGGTCAGGAGTTCAAGACCAGCCTGATGAAATCCCATCTCTACCAAAAATACAAAAATTGGCCAGGCCCAGTGGTGGGTGCCTGTAATCTCAGCTACTTGGGAGGCTAAGGAAGTAGAATCACTTGAATCTGGGAGGCGGAGGTTGCAGGGAGCTGAGGCACCATTGCACTCCAGCCTGGGCAACAAGAGCAAAACTCAGTCTCAAAAAAAAAAATAAAAAGACTCAGTTTTTTGAAGGAAATTACAGGTATTGCATTGTTCCCAATAATAGATTGATGACAACTGATAGAAATTTTAAATATGATTCATAAGTTAAATTGAAGAATTTATATTTTAATTTCAATTTAGAGAATTTTTCCCCAATTATTTTATCTTATCTTCCTCTATAACTCATGCCTTACTTCTTTACAAAGAAGTAGTATCCACCTTTCTCCTCTGTTAACTCATGCCCTACTTCTGGCACCATTCACCAGATTGAAGACATTAAGACAAATGCATTCTCTGTCACTACTACTATAGTCATAATCTCAGTTTAGAAGGATGGTCCATAAACATATTCTCAGTTAATGTCACTGTTCTAAAAAATAAGTTGAGATGTTTTATTTCTAAAATTATATTCTGATAGTCTTTTCAAATTAGTAGAAATAGTTGATTGGCCAAATATAGTTCTCTAATACACTTTTCTTAAGCTTTTGGCAGATGTTATTGTTTATCCATGGTTTAGATAATAATTTAATTTAAAAACACACTGCAAGCACCTATTAATATTATTTCTGGGTTATGATTTGTATTAATTAAATATTTGTTGAATGAACAACTGTGAAATTTTGGGAAGAATCATGCTTAGCTGGACTATGTTTTAATTTTTCAATGAGCCCATGTGCTTCTGGTACATTTTACATGTATTAATTCAATAAAGGAATTTATTCAGTAAACAAATTTCTAGCGTAGCAATTAGCATCGGGGATTTGGCAGACCATAGCCTCGCGAAGCTTAGAGTCTAGTGCAATTCTTCTCAAATTTTCATGTATGTTTTGCATCCCCGTGGATGTGAATACTGTTACAATGAAGATTGATTAGGTCTGAGATCAATATTCTGCTTTCCCCAGGTGACTTCAGTGATGCCACACACTGGCCACATGCTAAGTAGAAAGGGTCTAGTAGGTAAGACTGACACTAATCATATAACTAACTAAACAAAGTGTAAAATTACAACCACGACAACATACTATGAAGGAGATCATATAACAGAGAATTTGTCCCGACAGGGAAGAGCAAGAAGTCATCCCTAAGGAAGTGAGAAGTGAGGTGCTATCTGAAAAATAGAGGCTATGACACAACGAGGCAAAAGGAATAGGATTCCATGGAGAGAACAGGAAACAGAGGAAATGCAGGCATCCGGCAACAGTAAAGTCACAAATACAAATATGTTGTCTGACTAACACACACCCCACCTACACTCATGCAGAAAAGGGTAAAATTAGTTGCTTTCTCACATTGGATAACTTCTTAGGGCACAATCTCAAGATTGGTGATTCAATAAAAAATTACATAAGTTTCACATGTCTAGACTTCAATCCATTCTAAATGATTATTTTCCTTCTTTAACCGGTATTGTGTCTGGATTTTCCATCTATTTAACAGCACAGCTTCTGTGCTGCTAAGTTGTTAAGAAACAGAACACTGAATAAGAAAATATGTGTGAGTGTAAAAGATTTAAATCTAGCTTTTTCAAGTAATGACTTGATCAAATTCTAAGCAAAACTAGAGCATAATTTCCCACATCCGGCAAAATAGGCCCTCCGTAACATTGTGCTATGTTACCACCTGTCTGCGTGAAACTGGATTTTCAAATTAAAAAAAAAAAGTCTTCACAAAAACAGAATATAAAAATAAATTGAATATCAAATTTAAAATATGCAATCAACATCAATCATTATAATTCCATAATACATGCCATGCTTGTCAAATTTTTATTTTATATTATACCATTTGGTAAGAAGATTCACCAAACTAAATTATGGTTTCTTAAATTATGTAGCACTTTTGGTGGCACATTTCATGTGGTAAAACAACTTGATAGTTTATAGAATGGAGATGATAATATTAACATTATTAAGATTCTACAAGTATATTCAAGGAAAGCTTTTACTTTTAATATTAGTGTATTCAAGGAAGGTTCTTACATTTCCCGCTAATTGTGGGAATGTCCCTTCTCTCTAGCACAGGAGGTTTTGACTTTTTACTGAATGAAGAAAACTTTTTCAGAGATAGAAAGTCAAATAAATACTCATCTAAATTCAAAAATTTTGCCTTTTTTCCCATGAAATCTCTTTATGGTCTACTAAAATATTTTAAAAAAGAAATATCAAAATCTGAAATTTTCAGATTTATTCAAACATGATTCCAAGACTACAATATTGATTTTGCTTATAAAAATTCTGTGGGCCTGGCGCCATGGCTCAGGACTGAGCGTGGTGGCTCATGCCTGTAATCCTAGCACTTTGGGAGGCTGAGGCAGGTGGATCACAAGAGATCGAGACCATCCTGGCCAACACAGTGAAACCCTGTCTCTACTAAATATACAAAAAAAAATTAACCAGGTGTGGTAGCATGGTCCTGTGGTTCCAGCTACTTGGGAGGCTGAGCCAGAAGAATAGCTTGAACCCAGGAGGCAGAGGTTGCAGTGAGCTGAGATTGTGCCACTGCACTCCAGCCTGGTGACAGAGCAAGACCCCATCTCAAAAAAAAAATTGCAACATTTATATTGTTGCCTTGCTGATTATCTGATCAAAAACATAGAAAAGATCAGAATGTTTGCTTGTCAGGATATTACCAGAAAGGGGTGCTGACCCAGAAGCCTAAGAGAGGGTTCTTGGACCTCATTTAAGAAAACATTAGGGACAAGTCCATAAAGTGAAAGCAAGTTTATTAGGAAAGTAAAGAAATGGTGTATTATTCCATTTTCAGGCTGCTAATAAAAACATACCTGAGATTGGGAGGAAAAAGAGTTTTAATGGACTTAGAGTTCCACATGGCTGTGAGTCCTCACAATCATGGGGGAAGGCAAGGAGAAGCAAGTCATATCTCACATGGATGGTGGCAGGCAAAGAGAGAGTTTGTGCAGGGAAACTCCCATTTTTAAAACAATCAGATTTCATGAGACTTATTCGCTATCATGAGAACAGCATGAGAATGACCCTCCAGCATGATTCAATTACCTCCTACCGGGTTACTCCCATGAAACCTGGGAATTGTGGGAGTTACAATCCAAGATGAGATTTGGGTGGGGACACAGCTAAATCATAGCAAATGGTTACTCCATAGCCAAAGCAGCCTCACGGGTTGCTTGACTGAGTATATGTATAGTTATTTCTTGATTATATGCTAAACAAGGGGTGGATTATTCAGGAGTGTTCTGGGTAAGGACAGGCAATTCCCAGAACTACGGGTTCTTCTCTCTTTTAGACCATACAGGGCAACTTCTGGACTTTGCCATGGCATTTATAAACTGTCATGGCCCTAATGGGAGTGTCTTATAGCATGCTAATACATTATAAGTAGCCCGTAATAAACGGTGAAGATGAACAGAGGTCACTTTTGTTGCCATCATGGATTTGGTGGGTTTTGGCTGGATTCTTTCCTGCATTCTGTTTTATTGGCAGGGACTTTGTCCCCTGTATCTTGGGCTGACCTCCTATCTCATCCTTTGACTAAGAATGCCTAACCTTCTGGGAATGCAGCCAAACAGGTCTCAGTCTTATTTTACCCAACCCCTTTTCAAGATGGAATCACACTGGTTCAAGTGCCTCTGACAAGTTGAGGAGAGAACCGAGACAATAACATCAGAAATATGAGAGAGAAAGAGAAAGGAATGTGGGGAGACTAGAAGCCACAGTAGAACAAAAAGAGGAAAACAAACGTTAAAGAACGAAAAAGTTACATTTGCAAAAATTAAGCCCTCAAACCCTTGGGTCTGTTAAGGTAGACTTGGCTGTAGTAACACATAGACACAAATTTTAGTGGCTTACACATGAAAAGTTCATTTCTTAATCACAATCTTGGGAGGAAAAAATGGCTCATCATGAGCCAGGCATGGTGGTTTACGCCTGTAATCCCAGCACTTTGGGAGGCCAAGGTGGGTGGATCATGAGGTCAAGAGATCAATACCATCCTGACCAACATGGTGAAACCCTGTCTCTACTAAAAAAAAAAAGGAAAAGAAAAAGAAAAAAAAAGAAATTCAAAAATTAGCTGGGCATGGTGGTGTGTGCCTGTAATCCCAACTAACTGGGAGGATGAGGCAGGAGAATCACTTGAACCTGGGAGGCGGATGCAGTGAGCCGAGATCATGTGACTGCACTCAAGCCAGGGAGACAGAGCTAGACTCCATTACAAAAAAAAAGGCTCATTGCTTCAGTCAGTGAATCAACACAACACTCAACAACTCAGGGCAGAAACTCCTTCCATTTAGGGATTTCACCAGGTCCTATAATAACCCCTAGGTCATCTGCTTCTAGATGATCAAAGGACAAAAGAATGAAAAGCAGCGTGTGGAGGTTTTCTGGGCCCCCTGCCGGGAAGGGACACATCCCTTTGCTCATATTTCATTGGCCGAATCTAACTGGAATGAAAGACAGGAAATATAGTCCAGCTGTGGACTCCAGAATAAGAAAGTGTAGATTTTAGCAAACAGATTTTGACCACAACTCCATTTCTGAAACTAACTACAAAGGTCAGAGCATGGCACAAAGCAGCAGCCCCGGGTGACACACCATGACCCCATTTATGGTGCGTTTAGATATTTTTTTCTGAAAAGTGGGGAACCCTCCTCAGTATCCCACAATTTATTCCTTTTTATTGTGTTAAAGAAAGTTATTTAAACCTAATTATGGGGAGATACTCTGGAGCCCTCATATGAAGATTTGCAAAGCTGAACTTTTAGTTAATGCTTTCCTCCCTTCTTGTTCCTTTCCCAGACATTCATTTTCTTTCTAAAATCTGGCAAAAGTCCTCTAAAATGAGTAAGAACTTCATTAATTGCCAAAAGGGAGCCAGCTGGAGTCATCTTATTCAATGACACAAAGGAATTTGTTACAGACTTTTAGATATCGGCGTATTGAGAGTTAGAGCCTGTTTTCTCCCATTTACTATGTACGGAGGGTGTAACAGGATGTACTTTTGCTGGATATGAGGGAGTCACATTTACGTTTGAGCTGACATTCTCAAACTCCAAAATGTCAGGCAGCACAGATGCATCTGGAGCTCTTAAACCTGATATGCTGTGTGCCAGCAGCGCATTCTGCCCAGACTAAAAAATGCCTCTGACTGAGAATTAAAGGATGTGGATTGTTATGCTGCTGTATCAGTGAGACAAGGGTGAATTGGTAGAATGTTACAGTAGGAAAAGCAGACCTGTTGAAATACTGAGAAATTCACTTTTTTGAGTTAGGGCTGACTACACATCCTGCCCCCACAATTCTAGCTGACATCCAGAAGCCCATAATGCCTGTAGTTAAAGGACTTCTCAAAAAAATTGTGAGTACATGTCAAAGTTTTATTTCCAGCTTGTCATTAAGGGAAATATTCCTGAAAAAGATGATTCAAACTTCCCTCTTGGTAGAGACCAATTACAGAAAGAAAATAAAAGTAATACAATCATTGTTAGATTTGATGCACAACAGGATTTCTTCTGATTTAGGATTATTAGCAAAGACACAACGCTGGCTAAAGATAACTGTATCTGTCAATGTCAGCTGGGCATGTAAATCTCTAACTTCCCAGGAAAGGCTTTCAATTTTATTGTCAAATGTTGCTCAAGCAATTTATGGAGAGTGCAAGGCTTTCCAGAGAGGACCTCAAGCCCGTTAAAAGTTCTTGTCTAGACCATTTTCCCTTGGACTTGAAGAAATTTTCCCTTATTGTATAAGCCAAGCTAATATCGATCCTCCTTTATGATGTCTCTGGTAGTTCACAGCTACAAGTTTCAATTTCCAAGTAGCAGTAACAACTCAGTAATGGTGAGCCAGTGGCATACAGGAGCTGGGTGTCTCTGCACAGGTTTTCCTGTTAGGATCCAAATGAGGTGATCACAACAAGCAGGGAAGGCTTCAGTACTATTAAAAGTAGAAATCAGAGTCATCAAATCCTTCTGTGTGAGCTAAGTACCTCTAAGCCTGTGAATACTCCCTGAGAACATCACGTAAATGACATCCCAGGCCTATTAACTAGAATTGCAAACAAGTGCAGGCTGCATGAAAACTCTGAGATTATCACCCAATCACAATCCCAGCTAATATCCAGCAGTGAATTGTGGATGGGGCTACAGAGAAGACCAAACTTTCAAAAGGCAAATTATTTTCAGTAGGGCACTTTGAGAAGACTAGGAAGAATAGCATACATCTGTCTTTTGAACACAGTGGTGAAGGCGACTGAGTGACACTCATTCAAGAAATGCCTGCTGACACGCTGGGATGGGCAGGGAAGGCATAGGCATGAATCAAGCTGGCATGGTCTTTGCCTCAGAAGGCTCAGGCACCTAAACTGGTCTGTGGCAGGGGTTCTCAGCGCTACTGGCACTCTGGATCTGATAATTCTTTGCAGGGGGAGGGGATCTGCCTATGAATGGTAGGATGTACAGCAGCATCCCTGGCCTCTACGCATTAGAAGCCAGTAGCATCTGCCAGTTGTGTCAACAAAAACCATTTCCAGATATTACTAAATAACCCCTTGGGAATGAAAATGCTTCTGCTTGGGAAAGCACTGCTGTAGAGGCTTATTACGGAAGGCTTCTCAGGAGACAAACCATTTAAGATAAAAGGTAGCAGACAGAGTCTCATGTGAACAGCCAGGAAAGCAAGACGGAGTGCTTTGTGTCATATCATATCATGATATGACAAAGGTCTGTGCTTTGCGACACTGGCTGTTGGGTATGAGAGAGGAAAGAATGAAAGTTGGTGATGAAAAATCTGCAAGAGCCAGGTGATGAGCGCCCATGTGAGTCACATTAAGGAACTCAACTGTATCCTAATGACAGTAATAAATTGAGAAAATAATTCTTTACAAGGATGCCAATAATAAACACAGATCTGGATTTTAGCTTCCTCATGCTCAGTTCAGGGCTTTGAATGAATGGGAGGCAAACAAGGTGAGAGTTAGTACAGATAACTGTTATTAGAGAACTGATGTAGTTCTAGTTATGCAATAATGGTCTGGAATATATATTGGCATTTTCAAAGGCATGGAAAAATTTGAGACAAAATGTATGGCATAATTGATAAAACTTGGATTTTTATTAGTGTGGGGTATGAGGAAAAGAAAAAGTTAGGAAGGAAAAAATTGTTTTGGGCAAGAGGCATATGATAGTGCCATTTTTAGAGATTACAGAAGGAAATTTGTGTGTGTGTGTGTGTGTGTGTGTGTAGGTGTGTTTATATATGCTTGTGCAAGGGGATAGGGTCTTGCTGAGTTCTTTGTTGGATATGATGTCGTATATGAAGTACCTGTGAGGAATCTGTATGGATTGGGTTGTGGTGTATGTTGGCCTGGAACCTAGAAAAAAAATTGGGGCTGAAAAATTTAGATTTGTACACCAGTTTTAAGTTAAAATTTTGGAATACCAATGTGTTAGTTGAGGTTTTGTTCAAGAGGTGGGTGTCAGGTAGAGACTGAACCACTGGATTTTATTAGGGAAAATAAACGTGAGAGAGAAAATAGGCAGCTAGCTACCTCAGGCTGGTGGGATAGCCATCAAACCGCAAAAAAGCTGGATGCAAGCAACCTAAATTTCTACATGTCTAAAAAAAGTTTGGCAAAGTGATCGCAGAGAACTTGGGCCAGCTTCAGCTATGAGAGGAGGCCCAGTCTCAGCTCCAAGCTGCCTTCATCTTCGTGCCACACTCTGTTATTGACTGGGAGCAAAACTGTGAGTGGATTTCAGAGCACAGCAGTCGGAGCCTGTGCTAATTTCCTAAGATGACTGTAACAAATGAACACAAACTGGGCAGCTTCAAATAACAGATATCTATTATTTTCATAGCTCTGTGGACCAGAAGTCTGAAATCAGTATCCACTGGGCCAACATCAAGGTGTCGTCTGGCCGTGCTCCCTCCGGAAGCTCTAGAGGAGGATCTGTTCCCGGCCTCTGCCATCTGTCAGCATTTCCTTTTATGTCTGCATGACTCCACTCTCCACCTGGTGGTCACATTGCCGCTGCCTTTCTCTCATAAGAATTCATGTGATGGCATTTAAAGCTATTGCGGGTTGAATTTTCCCCAAAATTCATATGTTAAAGCTCTAACCCCCAGTACCTCAGAATATAACTGTATTTGAAGGTAAGTTCTCTTTTTCTTTATTTTTTAAACAGTGTCTCACTCTGCCACTCAGGCTGCAGTGCAGTGGTGTGATCACAGCTCACTGTATCCTCAACCTGCTACAGTGGACCAGAAGTGAAGTGTAAAATTGGTATCAAGTCATCTTCCCACCTCAGTCTCCCTAGTAGCTGGAAGTACACGCCTGCATCTGCTGCACCCAGCTACTTTTTGTAGAGACATGGCTTCACTATGTTGCCCAGACTGGTGAATATAGATTGTTTACAAAGGTAATTTAAGTTAAAATGAGATAATTAGGATGGCCCCTGTGATGGTTAATATTGAGCGTCAACTTAATTGGCTTAAAGGATGCAAAGTATTGTTACTAGGAGTGTCTGTGCGGTGTTCCTAAAGGAGGTTAAAGCTGGAGGCAGTGGACTGGGAGAGGCAGACCACCCTCAATCTGGGTGGGCAGCATCTAATCTGCTGCCACTGCAGCCGTAATAAAACAGGCAGGAGAAGATGGAAGAGCTGACTTGCTGAGTGTTCTGGCTTTTGTCTTTCTCCTGTGCTGGATGCTTCCTGCCCTCGAACATCAGACTTGAAGTTCTTCATCATCTGTACTCTTGGACCTACAGCAGTGGTTTGCCAGGGGCTCTCAAGCCTTTGGACCCAGGTTGGAAAACACATTGTCAGCTTCCCTACTTTGAGATTTGGGGACTCAGATTAGCGTTTTTGCCCCTCAGCTTGCAGATGGTCCATTGTGGGATTTCACCATGTAATCATGTGAATCAATACTCCTTAATATACCCCGTTTATATATATAAAATACCGATTATTATACTCCCCTTTATATATATATATAATCCCATTAGTTCTGATATATATATCTGATATATATATCTGATATATATATTATATATTATACATAATATATAATATATATTATATGTATTATATAATATATATGTATTATATAATATATAATATGTATATAATATATTTTATAATATGTATTATATAATATATATTATCCTATTAGTTCTGTCCCTCTAGAGAACCCTGACTTATACAGCCCCATATTGAATATAACTTGTTTATTTTTTATAAGGGGAAATCTGGACACAGACATGCAAAGAGGGCACAACAAATGCACCTCAAAGACACAAGAGGAAGACAGTCAACCACGAGACAGAGAAAGAGGCCTGGAACTGGTCTGTGCCCGATAACTCTCAGAAAGAACCAACCCGACCAGGATCTTGATCTCAGATTTCTAGCTTGAGAACTGTGAGACAACAAATTTCTGTTAAGCCGCTTTGTTACAGCACTCACAGCGAGCTAATACAAGGGCCCAGCCAGATAAACCCCAATAGCATACCAAGGGTTTTTTCTCATGGGACAAAAATCTTTGCTACAGATGGCATGACCTTATTACAGAATCCCAGGGTCTACCCTGCCTGGGATTCTCCCACTGGAGCTTGCTGCATTTGTATCACCACTAATACCTCCAACACTAGAGAGGCTCATACAGCCCACGCGGTGGGGCTGATTGTACTGTGGCCTGGACCTGCTGCAAAAAACAAAAACAAAGACAAAACAAACAAACAAAAAAACTACTCCTTTTCTTCTGAATCTCACTTGAATCTGTCACTCTTCTCTTTTTCTGAGACGGAGTCTGGTTCTGTCACCAGGCTGGAGTGCAGTGGCACCATCTTGGCTCACTGCAACCTCAGGCCCCACCCTGACCCTGGACTCAAGCATCTCTCCTCCCTCAGCCTCCTGAGTAGCTGGGACTACAGGCACGCACCACCACCAAGCCCAGCTAATTTCTGTATTTTTAGTAGAGACGGAGTTTCACCACAATAGCCAAGATGGTCTTGATTTCCTGACCTCGTGATCTGCCCACCTTGGCCTCCCAAAGTGCTGGGATTATAGGCCTGAGCCACCACCCTGGCCTGAATCTGTCATTCTTCTATATCACTCAGAATATAGACACAAGCAATATTACTCAGTGTGAAACATATTGCTTCCAGAACCCAAAGAGGCCGACCAGTTGCTGTGCTTCCTTCTTTATGGCAGGAATGCACGATGCAGTACATTCTCTTTTGGAGGCTGTATCCCCGCACACCCCTGACCACCAGGCCCTTATGAAATCTGGTCCAGTGACAGGTCCCTGAATCCCCACAGGGCATGTCCCTACCCTTTGGAGTCCATGCATCTCACCGCAGTCTCTGGCATGCCAACTACCTGTCACTCCTGTCCAAACAGCACACTTCCTAATGTCAGGGACCAGCATGGTAAGTGGGACGTGCAGGTGGCCCAGGCATCTTCACTCCACATTTTGACAGAGAGGAAGAGAGTTAACACAGCCCCAAGGAAAACTGTAAATGAGCATTGCTGTCTGTCACACATGAATACACACAGATTCTGAATGTATTTCTATTTGCAGTGGAGAAGAATGGGGTTGCCAACTCAGTGACCACATGCCATGTCCCTCAGGCATTTGTTATCTGCTGCAATGATGATACTACCTTTGTCAGAGCAGCTATGACCAGACTACTATTTGCAGTAGTCTACAGTCATTTCCCAGGGTTCAGCTAGTCTCTGCAGGGGGCCCTCTGGGAATTAAATGGAGATGTGATACAGACCACCCACTTGCATCATTTAGATATTTAATGGTGGCATGAATCTCCTCTGTATCCCAAAAGTAAGATACGTTTTTTTTTTTAATTCACTAAATTGAATAAAATATTCACTGAGGCAGGGCAGTTAAAAGTGTCAATTCATATATTTCTAGTTGGCCTTCCTCATTCTGATAGCTCTTACTCCACGGTCCAGGACCCCAATGCAGAGGTACCACCAAATGACACTCTACTGATTCCAATTATGTACTGAGTGGCTAGAGAAATAACCAGTCAACACCTTCACACATCTAGTGGGCCCTCTGTGAGCCACACATTAACCAGGACTCCATTTATTACTCAACTCCCCAAAAGACCTCCACTCTCACAGAGGGGTTTCAAGGCACTTTGCATCTGGATCAACTCAGACCCTGTGTTTAAAGGTTTTAGGAATGTCTGATTATTCCTTTTCATCCCCAGTGTGCAGCACTTGACTAAATGACTATAGAGCTCTTTGGGGAAGGATAGGAGAATTGACAGTCTGTATACTTTTCATGATGTTGTAGACATTTTCCTACTAAGAATCTCCTCTATGTGTTCCAATTCTGAAAAATTGGTTCAGACCTAACAAGTGCACAGGAGAGTCATAAAGTTTTATTTGGGTGCTGTCCTCAAGGCTCCGTATCTTCTCCATTCTTGCACTTTTTTTTTTTTTTTGAGACGGAGTTTTGCTCTTGTTACCCAGGCTGGAGTGCAATGGCGCAATCTCGGCTCACCGCAACCTCCGCCTCCTGGGTTCAGGCAATTCTCCTGCCTCAGCCTCCCGAGTAGCCGAGATTACAGGTACGCACCACCACGCCCAGCTAATTTTTTGTATTTTTAGTAGAGACGGAGTTTCACCATGTTGACCAGGATGGTCTCAATCTCGACTTGTGATCCACCCACCTCGGCCTCCCAAAGTGCTGTGATTATAGGCATGAGCCACCGCGCCCGGCCCTCTTGCACTTTCTTTTAATTTTTATTTTTCATTTTAAATTGAAAAGTTATAATAATGTGTATTTATGGGATGCAAAGTAATGTTATGATTCATAAGGTCGGATAATTAAATCAAGCTCATTAACCTACCTTCACCTCAAGCGAGCATTTTTTGCTTTTTTTTTTTTTTTTTTGCAGTCAGAACGTTTAAAATTTACTCCCTTATTGATTTTGAAAGCGACAATACATTTTTAACTATGTTCATTACACTTTGCAATATAGGTCAAAAAAAAAAAAAAAACAAAAATACTTTTCTTTTCTATCTGAGACTTTGCACCCTTTGGCCACCATCTTCCCATTCTCTGCACATCGCAGCCTCTTTATCCTTCAGTACAAATGTTTTTGATTTTACATATAAATGACAGCATGTGGTATGTGCCTTTCTGTGCCTGGCTTATTTTGCTCAGCCTAACGTTCTCCAGTTACATCCTTGTTGTTGTGAAAGACAATGTTTGCTGTTCTCCTCCACCACCATACAGAGTCTCACAGTGTTCCCCGGGCTGGAGTATAATGATGCAATCTCAGCTCACTGCAACCTCCGCCTCCCGGGTTCATGTGACTCTCCTGCCTCAGCCTCCCAAGTACCTAGGATTACGGGCACACACCACCACACCCAGATAATATTTTGTATTTTTAGTTGAGATGGGGTTTCACTATGGTGGCCAGACTGGTTTTGAACTCCTGACCTTATGATCCACCCTCCTTGACTTCCCAAAGTGCTGGGATTACAGGCATGAGCCATCACATCTGGCCTTTTTTTTCTTTTTAAGGCTGAATAGTATTTCATGGTGTGTCTACACCACCCTTTTTTTATTCATCTGTTGATGGACATGGGCTAATTCCATAATTTGGCTATTGTGAATCATACTACAGATATCTCAACATACTGACTGATTTCAAATCTTTGGAATACTCAGATGTGAAATTGCTGGATCATATAATTCCATTTGCAGTTTTTTGAGGTACCTCCATCCAGGTTTCTACAATGACTGTACTAATTTATATACTCTTACATTTTCAATTATAGAGATTTAGCAGTGCGCGTGTATTCTGGCCCTCGAGATACTATGTCCTCTACAACCCATGGCAGGTTAAGTATGTTGGGCTGATCCTCTTACCTTGACAATACTAATTGTAATTGTGGCGTCCTTCCATCTGGAAGGTAAATGCTACCACCTGGCTTCTGTTGCTTGAAGTCCCATCATCGCCATGCCACCCAGCTCTAACTGAGTGTTTTGCTGTCATCTCTGTACACCAGCACCTTTGAGGGACATTCTGTGGCCTTGGGGAATGATGTATCCTTGGGAATTTTTTTCTGGCAGATCTTCAGGCCTCACATAGTATATTAATATCAGCATGTCCACCTCCCTCAGCCTCTTCATTTCTCCATTCTGTCTTACAGGGTAACTTAGTCATTTCTAGTAAGATTGCCTCACCCTCTGTGGTTCTTGCTTACATAACACTATGTCCCAAGGAAATGCTCTCAAGCCAATAAATTCTTGCTCACCAGACTTACATTCTGACCTCCTTGGCCAAGCACTCTCAAACTTCTCTCCCCAGGGCTCTTCTCAGACTCACAGGACATGCAGAAAACTTTTGAAACTCTTCATGTATATCAACCTTTTCTTCACTTATTAGGTCCAACATGTGCCCAGCAGGGTTGTGTAAGAGTCTAACTCTAATTATCCACCTGGCAGCCAGGAGGCTTCTGTTGCCTTGAGGGAGAGGCTTCTCCAGTATCTTCAAACACAATGAATGCACTAACCCTTTCTGGGGAAGGTGAAGTTTCATGGAGTCAAGGCAGTAGAGTCAGTATCCTCAGGAGGACCTTAATTCCAGTTTAAAGGATTCCAGGTTTTTCCTACAAGAGGCCTGAACTTCTTAACATCAGATTTACCTTGCTTTCTTATTTAAAAATATTTTGCGCTACATGCTTCTCATAATTAGGCCTGCAGCCTTCCATTTGGTCTCTAACTTCAGCTACAGCTAATAAGGGCCTCTTTATTATGCTAGCATAGAGGCTCTCAAGGTCTCAGGCTTAGCCATTGAGCACTTGTTAACAGGCTCTTAGTCTCTCATTAGCCTTCTCTGTCAGTATGTCTGTATAAGCATGACTTTCCCATATTTTTCAAATGTCTGTCATCATACCTGCCATACCATCTGCTTACATCAGGGCATTTTCCTAAAACACCTCCAGTGATAGCATTAACAACTGAGCTGCCAACTTGTGCCAAAAACCATATGTGCCCCACCTAGTAACCAAGACAGTGTCCTATTTCCCTGCTAGGTAATATAAGAGCCAGATCCAAACCTAATTTTACCTCAAATTTTGCTAAACAACTTCTAGTACCACTCGAATTCATCTGTGTCCACTGAGAAATGAATGCCAAAAAACACTAAATATGCAATGATTTTAGGGAAAATGTCTTTGTATGATCAAATAGGGAAGACACTGGTTAAGGCTAGTAAACCTGTCAGATCATGAGCCAACTCTAAACCCAAGAGAACAGGAATGGAAAAGAAGTTGGGTGTTAAGTATTCCAGGCCGCTGTGCAGTGTGGTGTGCAGATAGTTCAAAACCGTCGAGGAATCCTTGAACTGCCATTGACCATCGGAAAATGCACTTGTCTACCAGGAACAGGTCTGCCTACTGTACACACATAGTGCACAGTCACTGGCTGGGAGTAGATCCTCAGAAGCATAACCTTGTCACAAATGTGATTTAGATATTAGAAGCATGGCAATTGGGGTTCTTCATCAGTTATGCTCCTTGTAATCAGCAGCTTGTGATGCACAGTTTCATGTCCTCCACAGTTAGGAACATAAACCAGTTGGATAAATTATCTGAATAAGTAATTTCTTCAGAAATTCCTTGAAGTCCAGAACTTTGTAATACAAGTTGTATTAGTGCATGATATACCATTTAGCAAAGTCCACATTATGTGTTTGAATAAAGAAATGAGTTTTGCCAAGTTAAATAATGTATGTATAAAAGAAGGACCCATTGTCTCTCTTTTCCTTTTTTATTATCATCTACCAAATTAAAGTTTTTAATTCCACTTTCAGGGTACTCAGAGAACCAACTAAGTCTCACCCCTTCAATCCCATGTGTCATGTGAAGTGCTGGCAAAATAATCTTTAAAATTAATTGATATGTCATGCTTGTATAAGAAGTATCTTCTGTCATTGTCAAAAATATAATCTAAACATGCTACCCTCCCCTGTGTAACCTTTCATTCTTTCACCCTCTACTCCTTTGAATCTTGCCATCAATTTCTGACCTTTAGAGAACATTGTATTTCTTGACATTCTCAGCCTTTCCCTTTTTAGTTTCTAAACTATAGTTGATTCTGTTTAGTCCTTCGAAATGTTATCTCTTCATCATTACTTACAAAAATTTTACCCAGCCTATTAAGCCCACTAAGCGCAATGGCCATGAGGATTTCCCTGATCTTCTCAGATAAAACAATCTTGATATCCTGATATCCCTAAACTTGTGGACATCTAATGTTCTCCTTGAAGTTTTTAAATGTAGCACTGTACTGTAGTTGTTTATTTATACATCATATACGCCCCACAGTTTATAGCAATGATCACAGACTTCAACACAATGACTTGCTCATGTAGGGGCTCATAAAAAAGTTAGTTAGGTTCCTCATGTAAGAATATATTAGGCTGGTTTTATTTTATTTAGCTAACCAAAATATGTTCTTTGCCATTTTTTTCTTAAATTTCCCACCGCCCCCTCCCTAGAGCAGTATACATTTCTAGAACATTCTTCTAGAATTGTAGGTCAAAAATTCTACTGTTTAAGATACTCAGTTTTTGGCTTTTTTTGTAGCAACCATAGGAATTTAATACAATGACCTACTGTGAACAACAACAAAATAAAACAAAATGGAATTATACTAATTTAACTTTATAAAATCCTATTTTAAAAATCTGGTCTTCAAAGCATTAGAAACATTTTATGTAAAATAAAAGCCACCTCTTTTTTTTCCAGTCAAATACATGTATTGAAAAGCAAGAGATACAAGGCAAAATTTGTGTTACTTTTGGCATAATTTGTATTCACAACAGAATTTACCTCCTCTACGTTTCTTTTATTTCCTCTAAATTCTAAGTGTATAATAGAAGTATTCTTCAATAAAATACTTATGTTCTTTCTTTAAATTAAATTTATGCCAGTTTTTTGTTGTGCTACTGTATAGTATGATGTCAACACTGAAAGGCTGTAAATAAATTTTGAACCAGAAAAGTAGAATACACCTCATATCTCTCCAGCACAGAGGTCTGTGTTGAACAAGGATGATAATTTTATTTCATAATGAAGAGGTAATAACAATTATTTTCAAAGTATAAACATTCTTAGCTTAAAAAACGAATAAAAGAAAAAATCTGAAATTTAAGCTCTTTCATAATAAGCTTCTCTGGCAAAGAGAGAGAAGTTTTATTATTTTCTTTGTATTCCACCAATGAAAAGTGTAAAATTGAAAACAAGTCTATAGATTACAGTTTTGATTTAACATAGTAATTGTTTATTGTCTTTTACTACTTCTTATGAATTCTTTTCTTGTTTAGATTGACAAAAAAAAATTTGTAGCAGACTTTGTTTTTCATAATTCTTAAGAATTTGAATTTGAATTCTTGAGAAATATAAGTATGTCCCATTATAAACTGGCTTCAAATGAAGATTAATCAGTTAGACCTTGGACCAAACCAGAGGACCATTCTCTGCTGGAAGTTCCCAAGACTAAGGAGATTGCTACAAGCACAAAAAGAAAAAAATAAAGCCCAGATTCTGATTCATTTTCAAATCCAGAGGAATGTGGTTGTGATCCCCAAATCTGTGACATCAACACACATTGTTGAGGACTTTCAGGTCTTTGACTTTACGTTAAGTGATGTGGAGATGATGGCCACACCCAGCTTCAACAGCAACTGGAGGGCCTGTGACATAAGCCAGTCCTCTCATTTGAAGGACTGTCCCTACAGTGCATAACATTGAGACTGAATCTCCTGCGGGCATTACCTAGCGTATTCACTCTCTGTGCTGAAGGGTGACCATCTCCAGTCCAGTCCTATTCTAACCCAACTTATGTAAAATCATGTTGATCCTCACCCTGTTATAGGCCAGAGGCATTGCTGTATCTATTTCCATATGTTCAGCTAGGAGGAGATTATCACAGAAAAGCATGGCTTGAATAACCAAATGACAATTCCTTACCACTTAACTGAACAAATGTTTACTAAACAGCAAAGTCTCTGCCAACACTGATAATGTAAAGGTAAATGACTAAAAAATAATAATAATAGTAAACAAAAGAAAAATATTGCTTCACGTTTTCTTGTTTAACATGTCAATATTCCAGGCATATTTAGACCTAAGTTGCAGAGCAGGGGACAAGTAAGCTACAAAATAACCTGTTCAAACACCATCAGGCAATGAATGTGGTGTAGAAATATACAAATATGCATGAATTCAAGAGTTTTGGAGTTTTTGAAGATTTGGAAGAAAAAGTGTCAGAAAAAGATATATTTATAATATCTTAGATGGTTGAATCAAGAACAGTTTTAGTTACCATAGAGATTTTTTGATAGCACCATAAAGAAACCTGGCAGGTGCTCTTTTATTTTCAGTTTTAGAAAATCAGAAATGTGAAATTTATCATTTCTTATCTTTCAGGTTTTTGTACATCTCTATTCTCATAATCATTGTAACACACTTAACTATTTTTGTGTTCATCACCTCTGTTAATGTACATTTTTTTTTTTGAGACGGAGTTTCATTCTTGTTACCCAGGC
>CM052661.1:98225797-98266554 GCA_028533165.1 Leontopithecus rosalia
CTCCTGGGTTCAGGCAATTCTCCTGCCTCAGCCTCCCGAGTAGCTGGGATTACAGGCACGCGCCACCGGGCCCAGCTAATTTTTTGTATCTTTAGTAGAGACGGGGTTTCACTATGTTGACCAGGATGGTCTTGATCTGTTGACCTCGTGATCCACCCGCCTCGGCCTCCCAAAGTGCTGGGATTACAGGCTTGAGCCAAGTACATTGTACTATGTTTCATTGGCTGTTTTGTTTTCTTAATATATGCTAAATTTAAAACTCTGGCCAGGTGCAGTAGCTCATGTCTATAATCCCAGCACTTCGGGAGGCCGAGGTGGGTGGAACACTTGAAGTCAGCAGTTCCAGACCAGCCTGGCCAACATGGGGAAACCCTGTCTCTACTAAAAATACAAAAATTAGCTGGGTGTGATAGTGGATGCCTCTAATCCCAGCACTTTGGGAAGCCATGATGGGCGGATCACCTGAGCTCAGGAGTTCAAGACTAACCTGGCCAATATGGTGAAACATAGTGGTGCATGCCTGTACTCCCACCTACTCGAGAGGCTGAGGCAGAAGAAGTGCTTGAACCCAGAAGGAGGAAGTTACAGTGAGCTGATATTGCAACACTGCATGATAAATAAATAAATAAATAAATAAAACAAACTCTGGACAGCAGACATGACAATTATTTTCGCTACTGTCACCTCAACAATTAGTTTGTGCCTGATTTAAGAAGTATTTGTTGAGCTAATGAGATAGTCAGTTATAGATGCCATATTTTGAAACTTGTTCTAATTGGATTTGATCTAAAAATAAAGAATGCTTGTGAGGATGGTGTGATGGTGGCCTGTCTATAGAGCAAAAAAACATATTACTACATATAAAAAGAGTAATGATATTCTTACAATACAGGAGTTTTAGCACAGGTATGTTCTGTCTTTAGTGATGTAATAAGTATGAAGTGGCTGCTTCTTTTGACAGCTAGAAAATTTCTAGACATAGTCACTTTATTAAATACTAATATGCTAATAATATAGTAATGTTGCTATGAATAGTTCAAATAATAGCAAATGCCATTTATTGTGCCAAACACCCTGCTAGTGATTTTTCTTACCTTATTTCATCCTCAAACAACACTTCAAGGAAGGTCTTAAAGCTTCATTTTACAAAGAAAGGAACAGACTAGGAAAGATTAAATGACTTGGTCTAAAAGCTAACAACAGACGAAACTGGAATCAAACCAATCTGTCTTCTTACAAATCCTCTGCTCTTTCTGTGATAAAGTGGAGCTTTCCATAACAACTTCTGTCACTGCTAAAATTTCCTAAAGCAAACTGAGAGTCTGTTTCTGGTATGTCCAAGTAAGCTTCTACTAGACCAGTCTCCCCATATGTGACAACCACTAACTTGGAACAAAAAAATAAATTATCTGAAGGTACACTGAGCAAAGAAAAACAAGCAGAGTATGAAGAGACTTGCATTTCCCAGATTTTATGACTTTCATCCTGTGAATTGGCCACTGTTAACACAGGGTAGCAAAATGAAAGTTTGATAAATATATAGTCTTTCAGAGGATACACTCTGAAGAAAGCATAGCTGCTGGAAAATGAGGGAGACATTCTATAAAGGAGATGCACAGAAGAGGGGTCACAGATTCTGTATATAAACTCTCCTCATAGACTTCCTCATAGTTCTGGTTGACTTCTGAACTGTGCATGTACAGGGTAGATACTGTGCCGCTTAGCTAAGGATAAAAAAATTAAATTAGGAATGAAACTTCCACCGAAGAGACAAAGTATATACTTTTTACCACTCTAATTTCCTGCTAAAACAACAGCAAACAATAAAGGAACAGAGTCTAGAGTTTCCACAGCATCACCTTCATAATGTCCAGGATACATTCAGAATTATTTGACATACAAAGAAACAGTGAGATATGATCCATTCTCAAGAGAAAAACAATCACTGGAGACTAGCACGGAGATAACAGATGTTAGAATTAGCAAATACGGTTTTTAAGGCTGATTATGCGACTGACAAATGACATAAGGGAAAATATGCTTGTAATGAGTAAAAATATTGAAACATTTATCAGATAATAAGAAAACACTTGAAAATAACCAAATGGAATTTCTAGTACCAAAAAAAATGTATATGGAAAAAACCCTACTTAATTAGCTCAACAACAAATGTGGGCAATAGAGGAAAGAATCAGTGAACTTAAAGATAAACTAATAGAAATTAGCCTCTCTGAAGAGGATGGAAAATCATTGAAGAAAATAACATATTTTCAGGGAATTGTGCAACATCATGAAAGTTAGTATATCTGTTTAATATATCTGTAACGTGCTTGTTAGATACCTATAATGTCTCAAAACGAGAGTAGTGAATAAGGTAGAAAAAGTAATTTGAATAAATCATGATTGAAAATTTCCCCAATTTGTTTAAAGATATAAAATTATAGATTTAGGAATCCTCCAAATAAACTATATACTAGGAAATACATGCTTGAGAATATCATAGAAAAACTGATAAAAACCAAAGATAGGAAATTCTTGAACGCAAAATAGCATATTTCGAACAAGGGTACAATACCTTTAAAGTGTGAAACAAAAGCTACCTGACCATTCTCTACATAGACTGCCACTGATTTTCTCATTGAAAAGTTTGAATTAATTTATATAGGAAATATATTGGTCAATATGGAAAGTGGGAGATATCAATGTAGTATGTTTGAAGGATACTTAGGGACTAATGCTCCCCATGTATGCTCCTCAAATATATTGTCACAATGCCCCAAACTTTAATGAATATTCTCTTTAGAAAGCATATTAAAGCATGCATTTTGAAGGTAGAAGCATGGACTATATTACACTATCTCATTTTCCAATTCGTTTTCACCATCTCTCTATTTGGATGAGAACATTGTTAGGCAAGTACTTTTACTGAAAAGGAACAGTTTGTAAGGTCCTAAAGCGTGAGAATTATAGTAGGAAATCCTAAGCTATAAGGAGCAAAAGCAAACTCCAGACAGCTAGGAGTCCTAATAGAGAAGGCATCAAAAGAGAAAGGGTAAAAAAGATTAAATTTGCTTATCCACAAAAATATGGTTAGCTGCAGAAATATTTTCATTTTCTATACATTTGCTGCTATAAAAGCAAGTGAAGTACCAGAGGAAGAGCAGGGAGAAAAATAAAGAGACTCATTCCTCTTTAGGTTGGCTGGGGGTAAATGGATTCAAATCTGAACAGACTTGAAGTAGAATAGAAGACAGACTCACACTGAGACTCAAATTTGTGCTAAAAGAGAAAGTGCTGCAGGTCTCCTCTCTATTGCCATGTTTGGCTGATTTGAAACTAGCAAAGCAATGTTAAATCTTCAGTTTTAACAGATCCATGTTATCCTTTGGGGAAAACTTCAATTACGGTAATAATGATAACAGATACGTTCTAAATTCGAAAAACATGAGACGATTGTATCATTTTCCACATGCTCTTTCACTGCAGATTCCTCTACTAGCCATCCTCATAGCATTTCATTTTTGTTTAGCTGTTCACATGAAAAAAGAAAACCAATTAAGTTTTTTTTTTAATTTAAAGTAGGTAACTGTTTCAAATTGCAAACAGCTGCAGTGAATGTAAATAATGAATACTGGCCCCAAGTACTGCCAGTTTGAGCTCCATACTTAAAGACGCAAGAGGTCTTTCACTCTTCCTTTCACTGGGTGGCTTTTATTTGGTGAAACATAAGGAACGTTATACCAAATAGTCACTAAAACATGCACGTCTCTAAACTCACATATGTTGCAGTAATTTTCACTGTCTAGGCCACTTATAAATGGAAGCATTTCCATACTGATTGTCCAAAGATAAAATGTAAATTAGCCAAATAGAACTGAGCATGATAGAGAAAATGCTGAAGTTCTGAGGTGTTTTAGAAAAAATACACCTGCTCTTTCTTGAAATACAAAAATTCTAATTTCTCTAAGTTTTACATTTTAAAAATGTCAAACCAGCAGAGAATATACAAACATCTTCATTTAGTAAAACTGTTGAATCTCTGAGAGGTAATATTTTACAGTTGAAAATCTGTGTTTGTTTATAATAAAATAAATAATGGCATAAGAGGCCTAACCACTTTTCTGTGAAGCAAATTCTTGAAAGAGTCCAACATTTATATCTGGAAAGTCAGGTTTTGAAAATCAAAAGGACATCTAGTCAATGGGATTTTTTGAAATTAATGAGACCTTCTGAGATATCACTGAATAATGTATTAATAGGTATGAGCAACAGGGAGAGACAGTTAAACCGCTGTCCCCTACTGAGTTCTGAAATGAGGAATCTCCCACTGATGAATTCAATGATACTACGCATGATTACTGCATTTGAAACTGTAATTTGGTTAGGATAATATTGTCAGATAAGCTGTTTCACATCAATTTCTCACCTCAAGGATTCATTTATCCATTTGTTTGTTTTCTACATTGATTCAGAAAAAAAACATTAAGACAATATAGAGATACTTAATGTTGTAATTATCAGGGAAGCAAACCTGACCCGGAACAAAGTTATGAAGCAGGAAAATGTGATCTTCAGCTTTCCAGATTTGTTTTCTTTATTTCTTTGTCAATCTCATTTTCTACTCACTATGTTTAGAATGTTTCTTAAAAAGTTATCTGTACTGTGTAAAAGATTTAGTTTTTTACTTTCTCAGAGTCAGAAGTCCTCAGGTAAAAACAAAGTTATGAAAAAAGCAAATAAATATTGTTAAGTCATAAAATATAAGCCTTAGTAGATGAGATATGGTGATGCATATGGCCTTCCTATATTTATCTTTTATACCACATCATGCCAAATTCTCATGAAGATAATGCTATTCATATTTGCTTATGAGAAACACTGAACTTCTTTACTAAACAGTCTGAGCAAATTCTCTGGCAAAGGTCATTTTCTTTATTCACTCAACCATGCAAAAAGCTTCAACTAGATGCCAGACCTCTGTTTGGTTGGCAATGAGAAGACAAGAATGGATAAGGCCCAAAAGTTTCCTCGAAGGATCTCACTCTCGGTCTACAGGGAAACAGACAGATAACAGCCCTAAGTTATAAATACGTAAACAAATATATGTTGCAAATATAGATATCTGGAGAGACTATTTAGATAATACATACTTTTTCAGGATGGAAAAATTATACCTCCTGATTTTTCTAAAAGAAATAAACAAGTTATCACTTGCTAAGACGTGTGATTATTATTCTGTCTTTTCTCTCTGGGCGCTCTTGTGATTCTCTTGAATCTCCGAAGTTCCACAGTTTCTCATTGTCGTTTAATTGTTTGTAATTTTGTTATTATTCAAGATTACTGTATCTGAGAATTGTATCTTTCATCAATTTAATGATATTCTCGGGAAATATGTTCTTTCATATTTCATTAATTTCAAAAAAAAATCCCATTGACTAGATGTCCTTTTGATTTTCAAAACCTGACTTTCCAGATATAAATGTTGGACTCTTTCAAGAATTTACTTCACAGCAAAGTGGTTAGGCCTCTAATGCTATTATGAAACAGCAAGTTTCAATATTCTTATGCCAACAACACTATTTTCTCCAATTTCTCCTGTAACTTCTATTAGATGTGCAACAGAAATTCTTATTTTATTAACCACAGTTCCCAAGCTCTCTGTGATATTTGTTTCCTACCAGTTTATCGAGGTATGCTGAATCCCGAGTTATTATCACAATCTATTCAGCTCATCAATCCTCTTTTCAGCTGTGTCTAATCTGCTGAGTCTGTCTATTCCAATACTTTGTTCCTTCTAGCTTCCCTATCTCTAGACTGCTTACTTTTGAAGTTATTTCAGGGACAATTTGAATACAAGAAATAGAGAGTGACTTGTCTTCTATTCAGTGAGATTTACTTTGAGGAATCAGAGGAAATCACTGAAGTCAAGGCCAGGAACTGGATCCTTCCTATACTTCAGGTGAGACCGAATGCATAAACCGGAGGGCAATCAATAATTACAGATTTCACACCCTCTTCCTTTCTTCTCAGGGTCTGTCACTTATGTGTGCATTTTACATCTCTCTATATAAATGTGGCCACTTTGCCTTTAGCAGAGTTATGCATCTTTATAAGGTCAGTAACGGCCGCATATTAATTTGTTTCTCAGAATTACTGGGAAACATAGACTTCTGAAAATAAAAAGAATTAATAAAAATATTTATCAACTATTTAGTCTCAGGCAATTATGAATCAGCAAAGGGTCCTAGAGGTCCACTCCTGTACAAGCAGGTGTATGTTATGAGAGGTCTGGTATGCCTTCGTGGAGATAGCTGAGGTGGTCTTGAGACCCTGGTAGGTTTTGGCAGAACACTAGCTCTACCAAAAATGTACCTTAGGTCAATTCTGGTGGTTGAACCTGTCATTGTCATGGGGAATAGACAACCAGCATGTATACCTTCAACTTAGGTGCCAGATACTAGATTTTGCGGCATTTTCTGAAAATAGATTTTTCACAGCACAGTCTTGTATATTTCACTTCTTGCTCCAGAATCATGCAGACAGCAGAGATTACATAACTTGTCTGTGCCCTAGCAGTGGGAACAAGCTTCTGCAAGTTTTGAACTCTATAGGTGGTTTCTACCTCTTAAAAAAAACTTAGCATGAAACATTCACAAATCATACACAAGAGGTTCAGATGCAGAGTTGTCAAAAAAGAAACAAACACACACAATATAGTCCCAGATACGCGGAAGGCTAAGGCAGAAGGATCTCTTGAGCCCAGGAGTTTGAGGCTGCAGTGTGCTATGATTGTACCTGGGAATAGCCACTCTACTCCATCCTGTGCAAAATAGTGAGACCTTGTCTCAACAATAACAACAAAAGGTTAATGTCTTCTAATGTACAGTTAGATAACCAAAAGCTGAAGCACAAAATGTTTTAAGAAAATTAGAAAGAAGGCTAAACTGAAAAACTGAGGGATCCATACATTTATGCATGCTTTATCACTGATATTTCACTTATTTAGTAATTAATTATCCTTAAAGATGTTTTGTCAATGAGAAAAAATCTTATATTTATTCACACACATTTATCAATTTCAATTCTCTTTGTTTATGTTAATTCAAGTTTCTACCTTATTTCGAAATAGTCTGAAGGACTTCCTTCATTTTTTTTTATATAGATAGGGCATTTCTAAACTAAAAATCCAAAATCTGAAATGCCCTAAAATCTAAGATGTTGCAAACGGAAAACTCCACACCTGACAGCATTGCTCTCTGGTGGTACAATGTACACAAACTGTTTCATGCACAAAATTCTTCAATATATTGTATTAATTTATATTCAGCCTATGTGTACAAGGTGTATAAGGGACATAAATGAGTTTTCTGTTTAGACTTGGGTTCCATCCCCAAGGTATCTCATTATGTATATACAAATATTCCAAAATTTGAAATCCAAAGCACTCCTGGTTCCAAGCATGTCAAATAAAAGATATTTAGCCCATAGTGAAATCTTAGTGGTAACAGATTCTATCAGCTTTTGTTTATATCAAATTATTCTTTTTCTATTTTTGAGGTATACTTACCCTAAATACAATATTCTTGGTAGACAAGTTTTCATCCAACTTGAATATTTTATCATGAGAAGCATGTGTTCATTCTTATCTTTGTTCCTCTGTGCATAATATGTATTTTTAATCAGATTTTTTTGAGGTTTTCCCTAACTATCCCTCTTAGACCATCTGATATTGCTCCAAACAGAGGCTCTGTTCATTGTATTTTAGTCACTGATATTTCGATGCTTCAGGATGCACTGTTTAATTGCCATATCTTCAAATCCACCTTTTATTTTATCCCTGTGTCTCCTCTATTGTTAAGGCCATGCAATAAAATTTTTATTTCAGATGTTGTTGTGTGTAGCTCTAAACAGTGCATTTGGCCCCTTTTATCTCTTCCCCTTATCTCCTCATTATAATCAAGATTTTCATTGCGTTTATAAACATATCTCTAAATATATTTTAACACGACTGCATACTAATTTCATCACCTCTGTCATTTCTAGGTATTTTTCTATTAACTGATTTGAGTTCTCATTACAAGTAATACTTTCCTGTTTCTGTGCACATTTAGTAACATTTGATTTAGTCCTGAACAACCTGAATATCATGCTAAGATTCTGGATTTTGTTATCTTCCTTAAGAAATTTTTGAGTTTTGTTTTGGCAGTCAGCTAAATAGCATGTAGATCAGCCAATCCTTTTGAGTCTTGCTCTAAAGATTTTATGTTAGATCTGGAGTAAGCAAGTAAGCCTTGCTCCAGGGCTAAGTTACCTGTACTATGAAGGCATGATCCCCCTTAATGCTCCCGTATATCCAACAGGGTCTCCCCGACTTGACTCATCAGAACTCATGCATTTTCAATTTTGCATAAGCTTGGGGAATTGTTGAGTTCATGGGCACCTTATGGGGTTTCACCTTACATGTGTACAGCTGAGAACTCAGCCAATGATTTGGGGAACATCATGCAGACTTCTGGACTGGTCTCTGCATAGGTTTCTCTTCCAGGATAATTTACTTCACCTCCCACAGTTCTCCTCTCTGTTATGTTAGTTGACTGAGAATATTGTTTTTTTCATAGTTCCCTCTCCCTCCCCTACAATCCAGAAAGTGACTGCAGATAGAAAACTGAAGCAATTATAGGGTTAATCTCTTTCCTTTTTATCAGAGACTAGAGTCTTGTGCTCCCTTTTATACAATGTTTGAAAAGAGTTACTTCCTATATTTTTTCCTCTGATCTAGTTTATGGCAGATTCCCTTTACACTCGCTTGTTCAGAAGTGGATGTTTAGTATTTCCCTACTAATATATATAATTTAAATACTTAAATGTTATTTGAGGAAGGTGATAATTATTCTTGATTTCCATAAATCACAAACAACTATGATATCCCCCAGGACTGCAGTGCACAGTGTCTGTTTAAGTGGTAGAAAATGTCACCAGTGATGAAGTGAGCAACTGAGGGCAGTATACTTTGTTCTTACTGTGGTTGTATTATTCTCTGTTCTACTCCATGAAAAACATGAAATTTCTGTATTTTAGTCTACATGTCACATTTACTGATCTATCGACAGGGCCTACATCAGTGCATATCACCCAGCCAATAATAAAATACATGCTAGATTTTTAAAAATCCTTCAGTGATTCTTGAGTCTTTACTTCATCATGAGGATAATTTACTTTGATTTTATGTGAGAAAGAAATGTGATTCTATTCAACCCCTCACACTAAATGTGATGGTTCTCAAAGTCTTCTGACTAGATTCTAATGTCCCATATTTAGTACAGGTTTAATCCTACCCTATTAATGTTATCAATATGACAATTAGACTGTGCTAAGGTGCCTTTCAGAGGGAGTCTTAGCCTTACAGCCCCATGAGCAAACACCCATGTGGATCTAGTGGTGAACGTCTACTAAACTAGTCTCGTTCTCTCTCCCAGAAATTGAGAACTGATACTTACAAACTCAAGTTAATGATCTATTGATGCAGGACAATGGCCCATAAAGATATTTACCACTGATTCTGAGAAGTGAATCTCCTTCATGATGAAGTAGATAAATGAACACATGGAGGGTGGAGCTAAACAGAAAAGCATTGAGAGCAGTGATGCAGTGCCAAGGAAAAGCAAAGGGAGCACGCCTTTCAATCTGATGGCTTCAGCAGTTTGCAGCTCCAGTCTTTCTCAAAGCATGACTGTACCTCCTGTCTGTGAGTTCTGTGAAATCTTCTGAATCTCTATAATCAATGCCCTTTCTCAATATGGCTCAATTAGATTTATTTTTTATTGCCATGAAATCATACCTAAGACAAAGCCCAAGACTATGTAGCTCAGAGTTGGTAGAGGGGAAAGAAACCAAATATTGGAATGAAATATAAACAAAGATTTAGGAATGCTTCATCAAGCTTACTAGTTCTCAGCTTTTAGTTCATAGGCTTCATTTAGTATCTTATCAAAGCTATGAACCTTTTATCCAGACAGTTCATATTCATACAAATGTTTCATACAATTTGACACCATGAATGTCATTCAAAGACTCTTTTAAAAGAAGATAGGTGAGTCATGTTGATAATATGAATGAAGTTTCAATTTACACTTGAAAAAATACATGTTTTCAGACATTAAAAAAACTTTCAAAACATGAAATAATAATTGGCTTTTGAATTAAAAACAGATCTTATCATCCAAATGAGTACTGCCGTATTTTATTAAAACTTTTCCTCCCTGAAGTTAAGACTACAATATTCTGGGCCTCATTTAAAATATTAAATACTAGAAAATAAATTATGTCTCTATGAATTATTCATCTGGTTTGGAGATTTCACAAATAAAAATTTTTCCTTTTAGGATGGAGAACAAAAAGTAATGCAATCTATGATAAGCACATCAAATCCCACATGTATTTCATTTCCTTTGTTAGCTTAGATACAAAGTTAAAATGTCATAATACAATGTATTTTTGCTTTAAATAAAGGTTCCTATGGAACTGATAGGCTTTTTTGAAAAATCCGAAATATTTTATTCACAGGTCTTCTATCAAAGTCTTTCAAAAATAGGTTGTCCATATAGCATGGTTTAAGGGACACCAACGAGGCTGACTACCCAAAAATATCTCTCCTGATGCTGTCATTTCATTGTCTACAGCGCATTCTTTGTAAGCAGTCCCTCTGCAGGAATCCACTTTTAAAGTGTAGCTACTGTCAGTTTAGAAGTGTAGAGAAAAGGTAGTTATGCATAATTGTCTTCCAAATTTGTGTTAAAAGTGATTTTTTTTGGTCCCTTAAGAAAGCAGCATGTCAATAGCCATTGATTGACAGTCAGTGCTGCCTTTTAGATTCAAAGGGAGAAAATTCCCCATGGAAGTCATGAACAAAAACATCCTAAGCTATGGAAGCAAGGAGAACAGGGCTTTTCTGAGGGTATGTTAATAATGTAAAGATAAAGCAGGTAAGACAGGAGAGCAACTTCTAGGAGCAACAGGGAAGAAAACAGCTGTGGGATAAGAGAAGAAACTATTGTAATAACAACTTATTGTTCCCTTTAATAAGAATAAACTGAAAAATCAACCTGGGCTGGAACTGACTCCTCAAGAGAAAGAGAGAGAGAGAGAGACTGGCTATTAGCTTTAAAGGAAATTTAATTTTAAAAACTGGACACATTAAAGACTTCACAGTAATTCTGAGGTTGCATCAATGCACCAGCCAGGCCAAAAGCTAAAAGCAGACATTAAGTAATCTGTGTGTGTGAAGTACTGGATATAAAAAGAAAGATTATAAGTGAGAACTTTTAATGGAGGACCTTGATAATAGAATTTTTGAAAGCAGAAATTTTTAGCCTGGGCTCCTGTAGAGACAATGTGGAGGCAGAACACAGACTCCACAGCAAGACTGCCTAGGTTCAAGTGTCCACCTGACTCACAATGTGATCATGGGTCTTTGGCATTAACATTTCACTATTATAAAATGAGTAAAAAGGCCTCAACTCACAGGGTAACTGTATGAAATAAGTGGGTTAATATGTGGAACTCACCTAACAACATCTCTACCTAGCACATCACATGATCAATAGATACTAGCAATTATTTTCATTTTAGAACAGCATTCCATCACTTACCATAAATATTGCTTAGAAAATGCAAGGTTTGTAAAGATCCTTTGTGCATTACATAGTTTACTGAGGTTAACAAAAAAACGAAAAATAAAGGAACCAGCCACGATGAGTGCAGGATTTTTTTATTTTAGTAATCGATGCTGGAGGAGATTTTGCTTCTTCAATCAATGCTAAACTAACAACTCGGTTGGCTGTTGACAAGGCTGCTAAAAGTTGTTCTAAGCCTCTCAGGACTATGCCTAGTGAAAAACTCCATTTTGGTGATAGCAGATATCATAGAAGAAATAGCCCAGTAAATAAAAGAGGAAGAATTCAATCATATGATTTCAGATGGAAAACTTGTAGAAATTACCTGTCCCCAAACCCTAACACTGCAGTGGATAACTGTGAGGGACAGGGAGGTTCTGTGCTGTGTAGATGAAGTCACACAGCCATTCAGCAATGGCAGAGCCAAGAACTCTCTCGCATCTGCAGATTCCCAGAGTCATGCTCTTGCAGATGCACCAGGTAGCCTCTCCTCATGAACTGCATGAAGTCAAACACAATTCGATATGGCTGAGGTGTGTTTCCTTCTTTACAAAAGGATACAGCCACATGATTCCACAAACAATACTAATATACATTAAAAGATCCATTTTCCGACTTTACTCAAGATGAACAGAAATGTCTTCTTTCAAAGACACTGAATTGAACATTAATATTCCCATCTGTAATTGGATGGAACAGAGGTCTTGTCAGAGTCCAGGGCAGTGCCTCTTTCCTTCTTGCTTCCCTATCTTGCTTGCCTTCCCTTCAGAATTCTCGGAAAATCAGCAATGCTCTCTATCAAGCCTCGTTTCCTGTTCCCTTACTGCATTAAGTATCTACATTTGAAAGAACAAAAACATGTACTTCATGAAAAGGAGAAAGTAATAAAAGAACAAAATCGAGAATGGTGAGATTTTTCTAAAGTTCTTTGAGTCAGGTCTTTCCTTAGAACTCAAAGAACTGGGTTTCAATTCAAAGCCAGCTTCTGTAGCTGCCTCCAGCTCACACAAAGTATTTAAAACCTTCTGTTCCCACGATGTTTCCAGGCAGGATGTATTTTTTCCTGCTAAAAAGGAACATATTGAAAGACGAACACTTATCTACTCTTCTCTCCAATGTGAATATATTCCACCTTAATTTCTGCTTCATACGGTTGACCTGCCCAACTCCACTCCAGTCTCTAGCTGAAACTTTCGCTGCTGCTCCTCTTCTGTGCCAGCAATTGGAACCCACCAGCTGTACCTCATCAGTCTTCCCATTGTGGGTGGCTTCTGGCAGCCATGATCTCCACTCAGAGACTCCCAGCTACTCAAGAATGAATGTGCCTGTGCAGGTGCTTTCCCTACTACTTCTTCAGTTTGCTATACACTCACTTCCATACCCACCTTCTGTCACAGAGATTAAAGTTCTAGAATCTGCATGTCAATAACATTGCAAGAATATTGATGAGCTTTTCATATTTTTCCAAAAGTCATGTGAATAAACATGTCAGTGATGACATGGATTTACAAATGTATGTTATTTAATATTTAGCTACTAGATATTCTAATTTTAAAGCTGTCATTTGGGGATATCTATTTTCATTTATGATTTTAGTAGAGGTGCGTATGTTCTCGATCTTTACAATTACAGCCTCAAATCCATGAAAGCAAAATTGATGTTGATTCTGAAAACATAATTTTGATTGCAAAGTCTTGCCAAATAAATATTCCTAGCTCTAACGGCTTCAATGATCTGTGATCAGATCTCATTCATAATGGTTTACTGTATTCTGTTGTTTTTTTCATTAAATTCTCATATCTCTAGTTCCTTGAAAATGATTACTGAGTTAACATAATTAGAACCTACACCATAATGTATTGGAATAATTTAAGTACCATTTATATGGCTATAACACTCATTTACCAATGAATCATACTGAAATTTCTAAGTAAAGCCTTTTTAATAAGGTATTATTCTTCATTATCTGTTGTTAGTTTTGCGAAAGCTTTATTTACATTGGATAAACATATCCATACAAATTCACAATAAAGAGAATATTTTATTTTCTTTACAGAATAGTGCAATCTATAAGAAATAAGATATCTTATTGTACAAGTAAATTTCAGTGGAATTGTTTGAATATAATTAGATCTAATCAAGTTAAAATTAGAGAAGTGTCTATATATCTTTATTTGTTATGGAAATAGTTTTTGTTATGATTATATACCATTTAAATTTTAAAAATGTATATAATTTATTTCTGAAACCAATTTAAAATGAGTCTCTCTGAATCTTATTTCAGGGAGATTGTGTTGGCTTTTAGAAACCATTCTTAAGGAATGGGGAGATAGCTATAAACTCCAAGTCTCTATTAATTCAAGCTCTCTTCCAATGGATTTTTAAGCTGTTGTCTTCTAAAAGCTGAATTTCATGAATATTTGAAACAGCAGAGACAACCATATGTTTATAAAGAAGTATTACCACTGCATAAATCTCTCATTGTTTGTTATGTGTGGTTTATTGACAGAGGTAAATGTATAAACAAGAAGTGGCCCATTATTGGCCTACAATTTTATGTTCATTGCACTAGCTTAATGTTTTACCTTCTCTTATGGAGTTAATATATGATGATGGGATTTACACAAATTAGTCTTTAAAATGTGTTTACAGTCACTCAAAAGAAACTTTCATTACAAAAGATAATTGTAGCAGAAAATATTCTTGCTAAGTCGTTCAAATCAGTGTTCTTGAACTTGCCCTGTTTATGTGCTGTGCTAGCAAATTGCCAGTGTTTTATAAATATTTAACTCCAGAGTTCATACCACTAGACCAGAAATAAGACCTCTAAATCAGAATAAATTGTTTCCAAGTTCATCTTAGTAAATCTAAATATCATGAATGTCTTGTTAGCAGTTATTCATATTTTGCAATTTAAGTGGTGAGCCTTTTTAAACAAACAAAAAATTCACTAATTGCTACCCCAGAGTTCAAAATTATTTGACAATTAACATGCAGTAGAAATCCTATAAATAATAAAATGATGTGAACATCTCAAATAAAAATAAAGCAAAAACGTATTCACTAGACATCACATGGTGGTATGTTAGCATGATTTTGGGATCAATTAAAGCATCATTTATAATTATGTTGTAACTATTAGTGTGTGTTTTTCCTTATTAAAGATTCATAATCATAAAGTATTACATTCAAAATAAATTCTTCTGTATTTGCTCATAACCCATTTTATTCCATCCTGAAAGAATAATAGCCAAGCAATCAAAAGTAACTGGAATAATCCAAAGTTTTTTATATTAGATTTTGGAATGCAGTTTTAACTTGCACAGAAGTCTGATTTTACTATTTTTCTGGCAAGATGTTTCCAATAAAAAGTTTTAAACACATGAAAGCCTAATTCAGGAGGATTAGAAAACTCTTTGAACTCTTCCTATTGATGAATTCATTTGACAATTCCCTTCTATACCAGCAGCTGTCAGCAATTTTATATAAATCTGCAAGCCAAGGCAAAGCACCTTTCCATCTGGAAAAGTGAATAAAAAGTTGGAATGGCATAGTGTCTTTAGTGCATAGAAATTGCCCCTTTCCTTAATGCGATCAAAAAAAGTAAGTGATGCAATAGTCACCTTGAAAGAAGAGCTAATCCTGTCAAGCCTGAAGCCAATATTTTGAGAATTATCAATTATGACATAATTTATGTGCATTTTTGTCTAAGTCAAATGATTTAGCTTAGATAATGTGTAGAAAACAAAGGAGCCATAACTATATGTAATCCAGTCACTTGCGTTTTGCAAATTATTTTCTTTGAAGAGGTGAGATACTATAGTATACAGCCTAAGTCTAATATGTTACCGTCTTGCTTTTCTAAATCCCAGAGTACTTCTTTCTAAAATATTATAAAATAATAGAAATGAGTAGTAAAGCACAGACTTGAGTCAGATGGACTATGTAGCTGTATAAGGTGTTGACATTTATAATGATGTGATACTTCCAAGGCCCAGCCTAACCATCTCTAAAATGGGGCAACTGCCTCTTTTTACAAAGGTGGTTAGCATTAATAACAACACAGACAAATCTAGCAAATATTTAAAACTCATTAAGAGATATATTTTAGTGTTATCTTCACAAACTTTTAAAGCAGGGGTAAGTAAATGTATCCTCACTTTAAAGATGTAGATGAGCAAAGAAGTAACACATAGTCTCCATGCTATACTGAAATCCACCATGACCTCTATAGTTACAGCAGGCTAATCTTTGGTGTCAACAGTCTACACTCCCTTGAATACATCTGGATGTTTCAGAGTCCACACACAGACATGAATGCTCCTCAAAATAAGATTTTATCTGTGTCCTCTCTTATTTCCTTGAGCAGCAGTGGTTTATAGTTCTCCTTGAAGAGGTCCTTCACATCCCATATAAGTTGTATTCCTAGGTATTTTATTCTCTTTGTAGCAATTATGAATGGAAGTTCGCTTATGATTTGGCTGTTATTATTGATTGGTGTATAGGAATGCTTACAACTTTTGGACATTGATTTTGTATCCTGGGCTTTGCTGAAGTTGCTTATCAGCTTAAAGAAATTTTGAGCCGAGAGGATGGGGTTTTCTAAATATACAATCATGACATCCGCAAACAGAGACCACTGGACTTCCTCTCTTCCTATTTGAATATGCTTTATTTCTTTCTCTTGTCTGATTGCCCTGGCCAGAATTTCCAGTACTATGTTGAATAGGAGTAGTGAGAGAGGTCATGCTTGTCTTGTGCTGGTTTTCAAAGGGAATGCTTCCAGCTTTTGCCCATTCAGTATGATATTGGCTGAGGGTTTGTCATAAATATATTATTTTGAGATATGTTCCCTCAATACCTAGTTTATTGAGAGTTTTTAGCATGAAGTGGTGTTGAATTTTATCAAAGGCCTTTTCTGCATCTATTGAAATAATCGTGTGGTTTTTGTCATTGGTTCTGCATATGTAATGGTTTGCATTTATTGATTTGCATATGTTGAACCAGTCTTTCCTCCCAGGGATGAAGCCCACTTGATCATGGTAGATAAGCTTTTGATGTGCTGCTGGATTTCGTTTGCTGGTATTTTATTGAGGATTTTCACATCGATGTTCCTCAGGGATGTTGGCCTGAAATTTTCTTTTTTTGTTGTGTCTCTGTCAGGTTTTGGTATCAGGATGATGCTGACCTCATAAAATGAGTTAGGGAGGAGTCCCATTTTTTCTATTGTTTGGAATAGTGTCAGAAGGAATGGTACCAGCTCCTCTTCATACTTCTAGTAGACAGATTCAGCTGTGAATCCGTGTGGTCCTGGGCTTCTTTGGCTGGTAGTCTATTAATTACTGTCTCAATTTCAGAACTTGTTATTAGTATATTCAGGGATTCAACTTCTTCAAGGCTTAGTCTTGGGAGGATGTATGTGTCCTCCCAAGGACAGGAATGTATCCCTGGAATTTATCCAGGAATTTATCCCTTTCTTCTAGATTTTCTAGGTTATTTGAATAGAGGTGTTTATAGTATTCTCTGATGGTAGTTTGTATTTTTGTGGAATCAGTGGTGATATCCCCTTTATCATATTTTACTGTGTCTATTTGATTCTTCTCTCTTGTCTTCTTTATTAGTCTGACTAGTGGTCTATCTATTTTTTGGATCTTTTCAAAAAACCACCTCCTGGATTGATTTTTTAAAGGGTTTTTCGTGTTTGTATCTCCCTCAGTTCTGCTCTGGTCTTAGTTATTTCTTGTCTTCTCTTAGCTTTTGAATGTGTTTTCTCTTGCTTCTAGTTCTTTTAATTGTGATGTTCGATGTCGATTTTAGACCTTTCCAGCTTTTTCCTATGGGCATTTAGTGCTATAAATTTCCCTCCAAAGGTTGCCCTAAAGCAATCTTTGTTGCACTAAATGCCCATAGAATCTTTGTGTCCAAGAGATTCTGATACATATTTATTTCTGCATAAATTTTGTTATTTACCCAGTAGTCATTCAGGAACTGGTTGTTCAGTTTCCAGAGAGTTTCTTAATCCTGAGCTCTAAATTGACTGCACTGTTCTCTGAAAGAGTGTTTGTCATGCTGCACTGTTCTCTGAAAGAGTGTTTGTCATGTTCTCTGAAAGAGTGTTTGCATTTGCTGAGGAGTGTGGATAGGAAGAAGCAATATTGTAAAAACAGCCATACTGTCTAAAGTAATTTATAGATTCAATGCTATTCCCATCAAGCTAACACTGACTTACTTCACAGAATTAGAAAACACTACTTTAAATTTCATATGGAACCAAAAAAGAGCTTGTATATCCAAGACAATCCTAAGCAAAAAGAACAAAGCTGGAGGCATCATGCTACATGACTTCAAACTATACTGCAAAGCTACATTAAACAAAACAGCATGAAACTGATACAAAAATGGATATATAAACCAATGGAACAGAACAGAGGCCTCAGAAATAACACCTCACATCTACAACCATCTGATCTTTGATAAATCTGACAAAAACAAGCAATGGGGAAAGGAATCCCTATTTAATAAATGATGTTATGAAAAATGGCCAGCCATATATATAAAACTGAAAATGGATGCCTTCCTTATTCCTTATACAAAAATTACCTCAAGCCGGGTTGGAGACTTAAACATAAGACCTATAACCATAAAAAGCATAGAAGAAAATTTAGGCAATACCATTCAGGACATAGGCATGGGCAAAGACTTCATGACTAAAACACCAAAAGCAATGGCAACAAAAGTCAAAATTGACAAATGGGATCTAATTAAACTAAAGAGATTCTGAAAAGCAAAAGCAACTATCATCAGAGTGAACAGGTAACCTACAGAATGCAAGATAAACTTTGCAATCTATCCCTCTCACAAAGGGCTAATATCCAGAATCTACAAAGAACTTAAACAAATTTACAAGAAAAACAAACAACCCCATCAAAAAGTAGTTGAAAGATATGAACAGACACTTCTCAAAAGCAGTCATTCATGCAGCGAACAAACATGAAAAAAAGTTCATCATCCCTGGTCATTAGAGAAATGCAAATCAAAACCACAGTGAGAACCATCTCATACCTGTTAGAATGGCAATCATTAGAAAGTCAGGAAACGATAGATGCTAGAGAGGATGTGGAGAAATAGAAATGCTTTTACAATGTTGGTGGGAGTATAAATTAAGTCAACCATTGTGGAAGACAGTGTGGTGATTTCTCAAGGATCTAGAAACAAAAACATCATTTGACCCAGCAATCCCATTACTGGATATATACCCAAAGGATTATAAATAATTCTACTATAGAGACATGCACACTAATGTTTACTGCAGCACCATTCACAATAGCAAATACTTGGAACCAACCCAAATGCCCATCAAGGATAAACTGGAAGAAGAAAATGTGGCACATGTACACCATGGAATACTATGCAGCCATAAAAACTGAATGAGTTACTGTCCTCTGCAGGGACATGGATGAAACTGGAAACCATCATTCTCAGCAAACTGATACAAGAACAGAAAACCAAACACCACATGTTCTCACTAATAAGTGGGAGAAATAGTCAGAACAAATGGACACGGGGAGGGGAACATTACCCACCAGGGCCTGTTGGGGAATGAGGGTTTGGGGAAGGGATAGCATTAGAAGAAATACCTAATGTAGATGATGGGTTGACGGGTGCAGCAAACTACCATGGCACATGTTTACGTATGTAACAAACCTGTACATTCTACACATGTATCCCAGAACTGAAAGTATAATAAAGAAAGAAAGATTTTGTCATCCATTCTATTCACAATTGATTATTTGTTTTAATGACATTTAATCACGATTTTTTTTATACAATCATCTGAGAAGTTTAAAAACTAACACCAAAGGCCGGGTGTGGTGGCTCACACCTGTAATCCCAGTACTTTGGGAGGCTGAGGTGGGTCAATCACTTGTGGTCAGGAGTTCAAAACCAGCCAGGCCAACATGGTAAAATCCCATCTCTACTAAAAATACAATACAATAAAATAAAATTAGCAGGATGTGGTGGTGCATGCCTGTAATCCCATTACTCAGGAGGCTGAGGCAGGAGAATTGCTTGAACCTGGGAGGTGGAGGTTGCAGTGAGCCAAGCTTGCATCACTGCACTCTGGCCTGGGTGACAGAGCAAGACTCTGTCTCAAAAAAAAAATAATAAATAATAGCACTAGCTACATCATTGAGGCAGAAAGCTAGTAAAGAAATTCTGGACTTAATTCAACAACTAATCAACAGATTGACCTAATAGACAGATACAGAATACTCCGCCCATCAACCACAGAATACACATTTTTCTCATCTGCACACTGAACACACTCCAAGATCAACCACATGCTTGGCCACAAAACAAGTTTCAATAAATTCAAAAACTCAGAATTATAACAGCCACACATTTATATGGAAACTTAACAACTTGCTCTTGAATCGCTTCTCGGTGAAAAATGAAATTAAGGTAGAAATCAAATAGTTATTAGAAGTAAATGAAAACAGAGACACTACATAGCAAAATCTCTGGAATGCAGCAAAAGTGGTGCTAAAAGGAAAGTTTATAGTGCTAAAAACCTATCTCAAAAAGTCAGAAATATCTCAACTTAACAATCTAACATACTTTGCAGAACTAGAAAAACAAGGAACAACTAACTCACGAAATAGCAGAAGGCAAGAAATAACTAAACTCAGAGCAGAACTGAATGAAAGTGACACCTAAAGATCCATACAAAGAATCAAGGAAACCAAAAGTTCGGTTTTTTGAAAGGGTAAAGAAGATTAATAGACTACTAGCTAGAAAAAAAAGAGAGAGGAGATCCAAACAGGCACAAACAGAAATGACAAAGGTGACATTACTACTGATCCCACACAAATACAAAAGACTCAGGTACTTTAATACACACCTTTGTGAATACAAATGAAAAATCTAGAGGAAATGAATAAACTACCAGAAACACACAACATTCTAAGACTGAACAGAGAAGTAACAGAAACCCTTAACAGATCAATATCAAATTCTAAATTTGAATTAATAATAAAAAACCCACACACCAAAAAATGCCCCAGATCAGACGCATTCGCAGCCAAATTCTAGCAGATATACAAAGAGCTGGTACCAACTCTCCTGAAACTATTCCAAGAAACTGAGGAGGCACTGCTCCCTAACTCATTGTACAAAGCCAGCGTCATGCTGATACCAAAATCTGGAGAAAAAAAAACAGCAAAAAACAGAAAACTACAGTCCAACATCCCTTATAAACATAGATACAAAAATTCTCAAGAAAATACAAAGAAACTAAATACAGCTCAAAGTTAATTCACCACGATCAAGTACACTTCACTCCAGGGATGCTGTATGTTGTATATTTATATTCATCTAGGTATGAATATAAATTTTTGCTGTACATTTGTCTATATATGAATATAAATCATATTAATATAAATGTTTATGTTGCATGAGAAATATGAATATATGTATAAATGACATATATGTGACATGTATACATGTATATGACATGACAAATGTATGTATATATAACATACATGAATATAAATGTCATATTTATAACATGAATATAAATATGTTGTATATTAATATTCATCCAGGGATCATGTATGTTGTATATTTATAATATACAACAGACATTGTTCCCATTTGTGTATCCAGCCAACTTCTTCAGTAAAGGAATTTTCTTTTATTATAATTGCTGAAACAATTGCAATTCTTTAGAAAACTTGAATCGGAACTAGCTTAACTGTTTATCTCATTCAATTGTCTAATCTACAGTTTCCGAGACATTCTTCAAATTCTCCCCTTGTCCTTCCAGCCACCACTCTCACTATCACTACCACTGTTGCCTGGGTTTCAGCTACTTACTTTATATTATTCAAGACTTTTAAATCCTTTATAAGTATTACTAACTTATATACCAACAAATAAACCAACATTCATGACGATTAAGTAACTTGCACAAATTTAAATATCTGTACATGAAATTTAAGAATTAAACCATGCTGCATCTCACTCAAAATGTTTTCTCCCACGGCTCACAGCTGGAAGAATTTCTGTTTGAGGTATCTCAGGAAAAGCAATTTCTCATGCATAGGCTTATATTCTAAGAGCAGAGGGTGAATATGTTTAAAATACTTTAGGCAGTGTTCAGTAGCTCACACCTATAATTGTACCACTTTGAGAGGCCAAGGAGGGAGGATTGCTTCTCAAGGCCAGGAGTTCAAGACCAACCTGAGCAACGCAGCAAGACCCTGTCTCTACAAAAAAATAAAAAAAAAAAATAATTAGCCAGGTGTGGCAGCATGCACCTGTAGTTCTAGTTACTCTAGAGGCTGAGGTGGCTTATGCCCAGGAGTTCAAGGCTGCAGTGAGCCATGACTGTGTCACTGCATGCCAGACTGGGTGATAAAGTGAGACGGTGTCAGAAAAATAATAAAAAAATAAATTATTTTAATAAATAGTCTCAAGTATTTCAAGGAGCAGTAGATACATTATTTAATTAGCAATAGGGCAACCACATAATTTCTTAAAGCTGGAGTAAATTATGCTATAGAAAGATATATGTTTCACAGAGTTATGGAAAACTATCTAGAGGAGAAAAAATTGGGAGCAAAAAGAGATTAAATCAGTGGAATGACAAATGTGGAACGATGAAGAATCATTTGTGAAGACCGTTTATACTTGATAGATATTTTAGGTAGGAAACTTCTCAGGTCACAGAGAGTCCAAAAACCTCAGGAAGTAATGTAAAGTCACAGAATCATACTGTCTGCTCAAATAAACTTGATGGTTTTTTTTTCAAAATAATTTTGTTTATAGTGTTCATACAAAACAAAAAAGGGGAAGTATTATAAATCTTATTCTTAAGGCCAGGCGCGGTGGCTCAAGCCTGTAATCCCAGCACTTTGGGAGGCCGAGGCGGGTGAATCACGAGGTCAAGAGGTCGAGACCATCCTGGTCAACATGGTGAAACCCGTCTCTACTAAAAATACAAAAAATTAGCAGGGCATGGTGGCGTGTGCCTGTAATCCCAGCTATTCAGGAGGCTGAGGCCGGAGAATTGCCTGAACCCAGGAGGCGGAGGTTGCAGTGAGCGAAGATCGCGCCATTGCACTCCAGCCTGGGTAACAAGAGCGAAACTCCATCTCAAAAAAATAAATAAATAAAAATAAATAAATAAATCTAATTCTTGTATACACAGGGTATTGGTGTGAAGCCCTCCAATCCTGGGTCCAGGCAAACAAATTCATGAGGAGCAAAAACCTGTTTAACCCTTTCTGTTTTGCCCTCTAGTCCCACCCCCACCCCAAAATCAGTTCCATCCCACCCACATGGGCCTTCCATGCCCCAGTTTTTTCAGCCTAACCCTCCCAGTCCCTGCATGACTGCAACTTTCTGTTGACAGAATCGCTCACCAGGCTCTGCCTGCTTCCATCATTAAAATCTCCCCTTCCAGGTAATCCCCACCCACACCCTCTAATACTGTGACACAGGGGCTCTGCACCTAGAGTGTTGTGGGCACACACCCATGTTATGCCCATATTCTCCTTCAGGGGAAGACAAAGAGGTAGCATCAACTCCTTAACATCTCAATACTCAGCTTTGTCAGCACTGACTTAAGACTCTTCCAGGCCTGGACAAATGCTACACCCATCTCCAGCCAACCCCCAGGAACCCTTACTCAGCTCAGCTGAGGGCAGAATTTCACATTTTGTTTACCCTGTATAGACAAGGAAGAAAGTCAAGGCCAGGGGCTGGCAGAAGCTGGTCCAGACAAAACATATACACATGCGTGCACACAGACTCTCTCTCTCTCTCTTTCACACACACACACACACACACACACACACACACACACACACTACAAAAGTGGGGGTTGGGGCAAGTACCAGCACCTCAGCCTGTTGGTGCAGGTGATAGTTATGAAGCTAAGTGCTAGGCCAGGAACAGGGCAGCCAGTCCAGCCAGCACAGTTGACTTCTCTATGGACTGGGGCCAGTGCAGCCACAGCATTCCAGTACTCAGCCCCTTAGCTGGGAGATCAGCAACTGCTGCCACGTGCCCAGAAACAGCTTATCCTTTCACTACAGTGGGATGCAGTGAGGGTGGGTGAGAAGATAATGGGTCGGTTACTTCATTCATCTTCTTTTTACAACTTTACTTTCAGAGACTTCAGAGTACTGTGTCTAAAACTTGATTTTTTTGTGTGTGCCAAAGGCAGGCTATCTTCCCTTGAGGCTGATCTACAGCATAAAAATAATTCATAAAATGGAGAGATATGAAATATCATGAAAATTAGAATAAGCATTTTAGAGAATGGATTCTTGAGAGTAACTGAGACTCCCTGGAGGACAGCTGGATTTAGGATGTAAATATCAGGAACCTGGAATAAGTGACTGCAATACAGTGTGTGCACTACACTCAGTTTAAATCCCTGCATAGTGAATTCAAAACAAATGTCCTAGAGAACTGTTTCATGGTTATTATTCAAAACCTAGTGTGGAATTTGCAAAAATCACATGGATTTCCAGTGATCCAGGAAATCTGTCACATAATTGCTACAGCAATGAAAGCATAGCAGGTCTTTTTTAGATAAATTAAACCTAAAGTACTTACATAGCTATTCTAGTTCTTAATATTCTTCTTGGTTCTGAAGGATTTCACCAACCTGCTTCTGTCTCCTTTATACAAATTCAACTCATTCATTGAAGTTAGTTTTCTTATTTCCAACTAGTATATACATTCTGAGTATAAGGTGAATTAAATGAAAAATATGTCATGTTAAATATGTACAAAATATAAGATTGAGGTCAACAAAAGTATTTTAGTTTCATAAAAGTTCTTAATGTGGTATGTCAGCTTAGATATTGTATGTAGTAATATGCTGATGAATGTCTCTTTGGTTCTTTTTGTGTCTCTCACTGGGAGAGGAATGTATGTATACTCCATTAAGGCTGTTTGCTTAATTATTGAAGCAATTATTTTCTTGATTAAAAAGAAGAATCAAAACTATTATTATTTAAGGTTTGAATAAATTGGAAGCTAAAAAAAATCGTTTCCCTTTCTAGGTTAAAGACCTAAGATGATTATTTTACTAATTGCACTTAATTAGGTCCGCTCCATCATATTTCCCAAGATCAAATTAATAATAGAGTGATTACAACATTAATATTAGTATTAAAATAGGTCATCACCTTCAAATATTCCAGTATTTACCAGTCAAATTTTCCAATGCATGTATGGTAATGCTAGAAGAGATAGGCTCACAAAAGTGGTAATTATATCATAGCCATATTGTGACCTTCTGAGATGATGTCATCATTTGATAGGAAAGGCAGGTTTCTCACCAGCTAGAAGAAGCTGATATATGCATAATGGTTTTTTGGTTTTTTAAAATAAGTATTGATCTAGAATAATTTCCTAAATAATTATATTTCCATATGTGCCATCACATTTATTCTAATGATATACATATAATATTAATTGCGGAAAATGAATATCTCTAGCATTTTAAGTAGGGCGAAGCTGAAGCAGAAAATATCTGGAGACCTAACCAATATCGCACTGTAAATTTCAAAAGCTGTGATATAGGAATTAAGAAGAATGTATTGACCCAGCAATCCAGTTACTGGGTATATATCCAAAGGATTATAAATCGTTCTATTATAAAAACACATGCACACATATGTTCATTGTGGTGCTGTTTACAAGAGCAAAGACCTGGAACCAAACCAAATGCCCATCTCAACAAGGAAAATGTGGCACATGTACACCATGGAATACTGTGCAGCCATAAAAAACAATGTTTGTGTCCTTTGTAGGGACATGGATGAATCTGGAAACCATCATTCTCAGCAAACTGACACAAGAACAGAAAATCAAACACCACATGTTTTCACTCATAGGTAGGTATTGAACAGTGAGAACACATGGACACACGGAGGGAAGCATCACACTCTTGGGTCTGTTAGTGGGGACCAGGGGAGGGACAGCAGGGGGTAGGGAGCTGGGGAGGGATAACATGGGGAGAAATGCCAGATATAGGTGATGGGGATGGAGGCAGCAAACCACATTGCCATGTATGTATCTGTGCAACAATCCTGCATGTTCTGCACATGTACCGTAGAATCTAAAGTGCAATAAAATATATTTAAAAGAAGAAGAGGAAGAGGAAGAGGAAGAAGAAGAAGAAGAAGAAGAAGAAGAAGAAGAAGAAGAAGAAGAAGAAGAAGAAGAAGAAAGAAAGAAAGAAAGAAAGAAAGAAAGAAAGAAAGAAAGAAAGAAAGAAAGAAGAAGGAAGAAGAAGAAGAAGAATGTACTGGCGGCCAGGTGCAGTGGCTCACACCTGTAATCCCAGTACTTTATGAGGCTGAGGTGGGTGGATCACAAGGTCAGGAGTTTGAGACCATCCTGACCAAGATGGGAAAAACCCGTCTCTACTAAAAATACAAAAAAATAGCTAGGTGTGGTGGCAGGAGCCTATAATCCCAGCTATTTGGGAAGCTGAGGCAGGAGAATCCCTGGAACCCGAAAGGCAGAAGCTGCTGTGAGATGCAATTGGGCCACTGCATTCTAGCCTGGGTGACAGAGCAAAACTTTGTCTCAAAAAAAAAAAAAAAAAAAAAAAAAAAAAAAAACAGAAACTACTTGGGCAAATAGTGAGGGTACAGGACCCTTGGTGAGGTTTTCCTTTTAATGAAAAGCAGCCCCAAAATCATTTTCTGTTCTAACAAAGAGCAGCCTGTAAAATCGAGCTGCAGGCATAGACAAGCAAGTAAGAAGCTTGCACGGGGAAATGATGGCAGTTGTGACCATAGGAAAAGGCTACCTGTGACTAGGCATGATCACAATGGCGACTCCATCTTCTCCTCTCTTTGCTAGCCACGTGTACAGTAAGGAGCAGACAGGATGGCACTGACCAAGTGTAAAGCCCATTTACATAATAAGATTAGGGTGGGAAAACCAGCCTTCTCTGCCTGCTATGTAAATGCCAAACCTGGTCAAACCAATCTGTGGGCTCTACGTAAATCAGACACTGTGTCACCTACAGCCTGCCTATAAAATCTGCTGCAGTCCAATGCAGGCCGGCTTTTCCCTTTCAGACACCTCTCTCTCACAAAACAGAGAGTTGCTCTCCTCTCTCCTTTCATCTGCCTGTTAAACTTGCTGCTCCTTAACCCACTCACATGTGTTCCTGTCTTTATCTTTTTGGCGTGAGTTGACGAACACCAGGTATTTACCCCAAATAACAGTGCAGCTTCATTAGCAATATCATTCTGATGCACATTGTATTCAAGGTTGTATTGCTTTCTCATCTAAAAAAAAATGCTTTCCCCATAAAGCACAACAGAAATTCTCTGAACATATTACAAAGCTTCAGCGGCTTCCACCCCACTACTGCCCCATTAGCTCTGAAAATACTCATCACACCTATAACATCCTCATACTGCATATGGCCTCTGCTTTGTCTACTTGCTACTGACAGCCCCAGACTCTGAGTCATTTCAATCTCTTTTAAATAAAATGTGCTGATCACAGCAACTGTTGGATTAGTTGGCAAACTTCTTCAGGAGAGCTCATCTATCTCAAGCTCCAGGTCCACTTTCATCCTTGGTCACTTCCCTACCCTTAGGGCTTCCACTCTTCTGGGAAGTTCACAGGTGGGCCCGATGGGTACCTTTGTGATTTACTTATCATTTCTTTCTTTCCTTGTCAGTTATTTTTGAAAGGTTAGAAAACAGAGCAAATTTTCTCACAGACTGTGCTGCCAATTAGAAAAGATTCCCGTCTACGTCCTTTTTAACTCTGATGATTTATCATTTGGTACTTCCTGGAAAATAACTAGGCAAAATAAATTTCTTTTAAAAAATAATTTCACAAACACTCAACAAATCACACAAATCTCATAGCTGTTTTCAGTAGATCATTCTCGCTCCTTTCCAAATTCAGTCTTTCTTTCCTTTTATGTTTTATATTAAGCTTGTCCAATCCATAGCCAAGGGGCCACATGTGGCCCAGGATGGCTTTGAATGTGGCCCAACACAAATTCCTAAACTTTCTTGAAACATAATGAGATATTTTTTGCGATTTTTTAAAGCTCATCAGCTATTGTTAATGTATTTTGTGTGTGGCCCAAGATAATTCTTCTTCCAGTGTGGCCCAGGGAAGTCAAAAGATTGCACACCCCATATGACCATTTAAAAAATTACTCAAGCAATTATCGCTTATTGTAAATTGCCAAAAATATAAGTATGCAAAATCTTAAAAAAGAGGTTTTCAGTTATACAATCTCATATATATTTTTTCACTTTTTTTATTATTATACTTTAAGTTCTTGGTACAGGTTACATAGGTATGCATGTGTGATGGTGGTTTGCTGCATCCATCAACCCATCATCTACATTAGATATTACTCCTAACGCTATCCCTCCCCTAGCCTGCCACCCCCTACTATCCCTCCCCTAGCCCTGACCCAATGACAGGCCCCAGTGTGTGATGTTCCCCTCCCTGGGTCCATGTGTTCTCATGCCCATTAATACTGTGGGGTTTATTTTTCTAGAAGTATTTTCTTTTTTTTTTTCTTGAGATGGAGTTTCGCTCTTGTTACCCAGGCTGGAGTGCAATGGCATGATCTCAGCTCACCACAACCTCCGCCTCCTGGGTTCAGGCAATTCTCCTGCCTCAGCCTCCTGAGTAGCTGGGATTACAGGCATGCACCACACCACCACGCCCAGCTAATTTTTTGTATTTTTATTAGTGACTGGGTTTCACTATGTTGACCAAGATGGTCTCGATCTCTTGACCTCATGATCCACCTGCCTCGGCCTCCAAAAGTTCTGGGATTACAGGCTTGAGCCACTGCACCCGGCCTCAGATGTATTTTCTTACTTCCCACTGATTGCTCATCATGGTCCTGTTTACTGAGATGCTAAGGAATCCCTAAGCCAGGCATCCTTTCAGTATGTTTCTCTACCCTTTATAGGGTCATCCAGCTTTTCATCTATTCCTTCTCAAATCTATTATTTATGTTATAAATGACGTCTTTTCATACTCAATATATCATGGTTCTTATAATATAAAGCTTTGTTCTCCCAAGGCTCGTCTCTCTGTCATGGACTTCAAAAGTCCATTTTTTTCCACTCAAAACCAGGCAATGATGCTTTCTCCATATATTTCTATGGTAACAACCCTAGACAGAGGTCAAAGTATAAATAAAGACTTCCCTGGTACTATAGTGAAAAGAATTAGAAGGAAACATCTCCTAAGCTCATGTTAAATACAACATATATATGGAGGGTGTGTAATTGCTAAGGATATTTACTTTCATATATATTTTTAACTAAAAATAAGATTACAATTGTTAGCAACATTTTTCTGCTTTAATATAGTGTACATCTATTTTATGACTGTGTACACAAAACTTAGCTTACTTTCCGATAGCTGTATGCTCTTCTGTGGTTTGGATGTAACAGCCTTAAGTAATCTGTCCCTTATTGATGAAAAATGCCATAGTGGACCTCTCTATACCTATTAATAAAATACCTAAAATAATTGCTATCTCAAGTTTTCAAGAGTTAGACAGATTTGAAATGTTATGTAGTTTTATCAAACACCATCCATTAAATGTCTAAGGAATTTAGCCATTGTTATGCCAGTTTCTAAATATAGGATATAGACATTGCTACTTCTTCAGACCTTTGCCAGCATAGGGATTTTATCATTCACTGAAAACAGTCAACAAATACAGTGGCTCTCCCTTAACTGCAGTTTCACCTTCCATGGTTTCCGTTACCCACAGTACACTACAATGAGATATTTTGAGAGAGACTATATTCACAAAACTTTTATTAAAGTATATGGTTGTAATTATTCTGTTTTATTATTATTCATTGTTGTTAATATGTTACTGTACCTAATTTATAAATCAAATTTTATTACAGGTATGAATGTATAGGAGAAAATGTACTATGCATTATTCACTGTTAGTCAGGGTTTCAGGCATCAACTGATATCTTAGGACATATCCCCTGAGGATAAAGGGGGAATTACTTTAATGCACTGATGTTAACACACGTTTTTTAAAAGTAAGTCCCTTTGTTGAAAGAAAATGTCTAAAAATAATAGTAATTAATAAATAAAAGGAAAAAGAAAATATTGTTTTTGTGGCCCTTCCTTTAAGAAAAGAATTCTTTTAATTGAAAGGTGATCATAAAACAAAATATTTAGGCACAAAATAAGTATATTATTTTCAAGTGATGTAAATAAATATTTTATCATGTGCTGGTGAAGACTGGAATTAAGGCTCGTTGAACTAAACAAAGAGCTTTCTTGACTAACTGCTCAGACTGAGTCAAATGTACCAAGAAAAATTATACTTGACTATAGTTTGTATTACATGATGCCTCGTATTTCTGCTTTTATTCGGTTTATTATATAAAAATAAGAAATATTATAATTGAAGACAAACCAAAGAATACAATGACATAAGCCAACATGAAAGACATAATAAAAACAGCAAGAAATAAATTTAGATTCCCAGGAACTTTATATGACAATTTATTAGAATTGTCATACAAAGAATATAAAATTACGTTATGTATGCATTACTTAGAGAATAAAACATATATCTTTCTAAAAGGCCACAAAATAAAAGATTAACAGGTTGGATGCAGTGGCTCACGCCTGTAATACCAGCACTTTCTGAGGCTGAGGCGGGTGAATCATGAGGTCAGGAGTTGAAGGCCAGCCTGGCCAAGATGGAAAAACCCCATCTCTACTAAAAATACAAAAAGTAGCCAGGCATGGTGCAGGCACCTGTAATACCAGCTAGTTGGGAGGCTGGGAGAGAATTGCTTGAACCCAGGAGGCAGAGATTGCAGTGAGCTAAGGTTGCACCACTGCACCTCAGCCTGGGCAACAGAATGAGACTCTCTCACAAAAGAAAAAAAAGGAAAAAAAACCATTAACAAAGATAAGACCACTTGGAGGAATTAACAACTTCTAAAAATAAAAAATTAAATAGTTGAAATTAAGAACTCAATGGATGCATAAATTAGTGGCAACTTATATATGGATTATTGACTTAAAAGAAAAATCCAAAATATTTGAACTGTTTGTTAGCAAGACAAAAATAGGCATGAAACAGCTGACAGAGAGAGGGGGACAGAATAAGATAGAAAATATCAGTAGAGGTTGTATCTTGGAAAATAAGAAGGTCAATCATTTACGTAATCAGAATCCCACAGAAGAAAAGAGTAGGAATGTTATCAAGCAGTACATGAATATATAATAAACAGAAAACTCCCAAAGTAAAAATAAATAAATAAAACGACCAAAAAAACAAAAAACATTAATCCACAGAGACAAAAAACACAATGTACCAGAATTATAAAAATAAATACATAAAAATAAAAATGAGATAAAAAACTTTTAAAAAATAGTGAAGATATATCTAAACACACCACAATGAAACTCTAAAACACCAAAGGCAGAAAGAGCTTAAAAGTATTCCAAAACAAATCAACCCAAATGCCCATCGATGATAGACTGGACTGGGAAAATGTGGCAGATATACACTATGGAATATTATGCAGCAATCAAAAATGATGAGTTCGTGTCCTTTGTAGGGACATGGATGAATCTGGAGAACATCACTCTCAGCAAATTGACTCAAGAACAGAAAATGAAACACCATATATACTCACTCATAGGCGGGTGATGAACAATGAGAACACATGGACACAGGGAAGGGAGTACCACACACTGAGGTCTATTGGGGGAAATAGGGGAGGGTTAGCGGGGGGGGAGCAGGGGAGGGATGGCATGGGGAGAAATGCCAAATATGGGTGAAGGGGCAGAAGGCAGCAAAACACACTGCCACGTGTGTACCTATGCAACTATCTTGCATGTTCTGCACATGTACCCCAAAACCTAAAATGCAATAAAAATTTTTTTAAAAAAGTATTCCAAAACAAAACAGTTCATCTGAAAGCATATTTTATAACAAAACATTTATATACAAATATATCATTTTAAATATTAAAAAAAGACCATTAACCTGGAATTGTTTATCTGCTCAGCAAAACTGATTTTCAGAAATAAGGGCTATATAAACAAACTTTCAGATAAATGAAACAACTGAATTTTTGCCAACAATTTACCTCTACTATAGGATGTCTAATGTATATGCCTCAAAAAGAAGATAAATAATCCCAAAAGGAAGATGTGAGTACAGATATCAATGAGAAACACACAAAACGTTAAACATATCAGTAAATCTAAACAGAATTTTAAAGCAGAAGAAAAATGATGATAAAAATAATGTCATCTGTGGGATTTAAAAATACAGAATTAAAATACTAAATTATTCAAGAGAATGAGAAGACAAGCCACAGATTCAAATAAAATACTTTTAAAAGGCCTATCTGATAAAATATATATACATATGTTAAAAATTACAAAGGACTCAAATTCAACTCAAATTTAAATGAAAATTAAAAACCTGATTAAAAATGAACAAAAGACATTAATAGACAACTCACCAAAAAAGATACACACCTGGCAAATAAACATTCGACAAGATTTTCACATCATATATCATAAGGGAAAGACAAATTAAAACAATAATAAGATACCACTACACACCTATTAGAATAGCCAAAATCTAGAAACAGCTACAAACACTAAATTCTGGTGAGGATGTGAAGCTATAGGAATTCTCATTTATTGCTGGTGGCATTAGAAAATGATACAGCCCATTATAAGGACAGCTGGGTGTATCTTACAAAAGTAACCATATTTATCATATGACACAGCAGTCATACTCCATGGTATTTACCCAATTGAGCTGAAAACTTGCATTCATACAAAAACCTGCACATGGATACTTGTAATATCTTAATTTATAATTGCAAAACTTGGAAGCAACCAAGATGTCCATCAGGAGGTGAATGAGTTAGAAAATTTTGGTACATTCAAGAGTGAAATATTGTTCAGTGCTGAAAAATGAGCTGTCAGAGCGTGAAAAAACATAAAGAAAACTTATATGCATACCATTAAGTGAAATAAGCCAATCTACAAAGGAAACTGTACTAGTCTATTCTCACACTGCTATAAAGAACCACCTGAGACTGGGTAATTTATAAAGAAAGGTCTAATTGGCTTTCAGTTCTGCAGGCTATACAGGAAGCATGGCGAGAGCAGACCTCAGGAAACTTAAAATTGTGGCAGAAGGCAAAGGGGAAGCCGGCATGTCTTACACAGCTGGAGCTGGAGGAAAAGAGAGAAAGGGAGGTGTTATACGCTTTTAAACAACCAGATCTCATGAGAACTCACTCAGCATCATGAGAACAGCAAGGGAGAAGTCCACCCCTGTGATTCAGTTACCTCCCACTAGGTCTCTCCTTTAACACGTGAGGATCACAGTTTGACTTGAGATTTCGGTGGGGACACGTAGCCAAACCATAACAGCTACATACGGTATGATTCTAACTCTATGATGTTCTGGAAAAGGCAAAACTATGGAGGCAGTATAAATATCAGTGGTTGCCAGGAATTTTGGGGAGGGAGAAATGAATAAGAAGATCACAGAAAATTTTTAGGTCAGTGAATCTACTCTGTATGATACCATAATGGTGGATAGAGGTCCTGATACATTTGTCAAAACACACAAAATGTGCAATATGAAGAGTGAATCCTAACGTAAACTACAGACTTTGGGTGATAATATATCAATGTAGGTATATGGGTTATACCTACCACTCTAGTGATAGGTTGACAGTGGGAAGATGGTCTGAGGGGCAGGTTGGAATGCATGGAAACGTTCCCTATTTTCTACTTAATTTTGCCATGAAACTAAAATTGCCCTAAAAATTAGACTCTATTTAAAGGAGGAAAAAGGTACTAAACCACAATAATCACTCATGAAGGCATGATTACATGTAATGTGTTCCAAGGTATTTGTGTTGCTTCAGAGTATCTCCAAAGAGAAGAAGACTTTTAAAAAATTAATAAGTAAAATACGCTGTTTGAGAACAAACATTACGTGAATATAGCATTATTAAGTTTTAAACCAGTTGGGGGTAAAATGAAAGAACAGAGAAACAAAATGCTCAAGAAAGAAGAAAAAAGAGGCATAGAACTAGTGGAACAAATGTAAAGCAAAAATGAGATGTTGGAAACTAGTCTGAGTATTTTTAAAGCATTAACCACTGCTAAAAATCTTTCCAAAAAGAAACTCTAATCTCTGATCATTTATAGATCTTTCTTCTTTCCTTTGGAATGTATTTCCAGAGGTCCTAATGAGCTTATAAAGCTGAACAAAAGGCATAAATAAGAATTTCTTCTCCGTAAGGAGCCTGGCTCAGAGAAAATATAGGCAGAATCCCTTGGACTGAGATTTAAAATGAAAAACAGATTTAATGTGAGACATTCCAAGGTATATTTGAATCACTCAATATCATCTATCCCAATTTTTTTTTAAATCTCAAAGAAGCAGCTGATATATTAAAATATAAATAAATATAAAAGTGCCTAAAAGTCCCACTGTGGCTGACCTCAATCTCGAATAAAAAAGAAAAAACATACAACTAATGAGTCATACAACAAAATGTCAGGGAAATGGTGGAGGAGCACTCAGAAGCCTGAGACTGGAAATGATAAAGCAGTCAAGTATACAAAGCTGTCCCCCAGCACCTTTCCCCACTTCATCCATACACCGCTCCTTATGGGGCATAAAAGATGTTCCCACTCCTCTTGACTGTCCTAAATGTAGAGAATGGATGGGACATCCCCTCCCAAGACTTCAGAACCACAGATCTTAAGAGAACTGGAAGCTTTCGCTTCCTGCCTCTTGGAGCTGTTGCAGAAATAAAACCCCATAATTTGGCCAAGTGCAGTGGCTCATGACTGTAATCCAAGTGCTTTGGGAAGTCGAGTTAGGAGGATTGCTAAAGGCTGAGAGGAGACTAGGAGTTTGAGACAAGCCTGAGAAACATAGCAAGATCCCATCTCTACTAACTAACTAACTAACTAACTAACTAAATAAATAAATAAATAAATAAATAAATAAAAATTAGCTGGGTGTGGTGGTGCATGTATACCTGTAGTCTCAACTTCTTGAGGGAGTCACTTGAGGCCAGGAGTTCAAGGTTGCCGTGAGCTATGATGTCATCACTACACTCTAGCCTGGGTAACTGAGCAAGATCCTGCCTTAAAAAAAGAAAGTAACCATTAAAAAAATTATAGCTTCCTCTCTCTACAAACGTAAAGGGAAACAGTTTTACTATTAAATAAGCATCAAGGGCCAGCCGTGGTAGCTCACACCTGTAATTCCAGCACTTTGGGAGGCATAGGCAGGTGGATCACTTGAGGTCAGGAGTTCAAGACCAGACTGGCCAAAATGGTGAAACCCCATCTCTACCAAAAAATACAAAAATTAGTTGGACATGCTGGCGTGCACCTGTAATCCCAGCTACTCGGGAGGCTGAGGTGGGAGAATTGCTTCAACCTAGGTGGTGGAAGTTGCAGTGAGCCAAGATGGTGACTGAACTCTAGTCTAGGCGACAGAGTGAAACTCTCTCAAAAAGGAAGGAAGGGAGGGAGGGAGGGAGGGAGGGAGGGAGGGAGGGTAGGAGGGAGGCAGGCATTAAATGAATGTGATGTGCATCACAGCAATACACTAATAGAAATAAATCTCACCGTTTTATATAGTCAAGCAGATACAATGCAAAACATACATGTTCTAAGGTAAACAATAGTTAGTCCTCAAGTAAGACAACTCAACAGTGCTATTGGTCCCACGTAGTTCTTTCTAAATTTACATGGTCGTTGGAACAACCATCTGTGTTAGATAATTGCCTTAACCAAAGAAAAATAAATTTATCATGTCTTTACATCAGGAGGTAGTTTTGCTACTTGGAGCAAGGCGCCTGCACAAGTTAGACTCCTACCCACGGCAGAAACTGGAAGATGGAATGCTATCTTTCCGCATAATTCCATTCCAAAGTGACGGTTCCCAAGTACTGGAGAAAAGCATTTTTGAATGGTAAACCTGGCAAAATAGACTTTTAAAAATATTTTACATCTCAAAGTGGCAGAGAGATAATTTACAAAGGCAGATTTTCTAAAGTAAGTGGTCTAAGACAAAAAAAAAAGGGAGGGAGGGATTTCTCGGCCTTTCTTGCATTTGGAAGAATTTTCTTTTTTCCTATTAAGTACTATATTTACCTCAACAGTGCCCAGTTGCATCATAAAAAGTTCCAGATTCAGCTCGACAGTGAGAACCCAAGCACAGCCCACTTCCATACATTGGAGTCATCCCAACAGAGGTCCCAGATGTATGAGTGGAACACCACTTCAACCTTAAGGCTGAGAAGGAAGACATCACATGGAGGGAAGATGAGCCATCCCTCCTGTTCCCATCTCAAATCCCTTTTCCCATGGTTTCAGGAGCAAATATGAATAAAATGATCATTGTTTTAAGCCACATCAGTGTAAGCAATTGAAAACCAAAGCATATCTTTAAGAGTTCATACAAAGTCAAAACTAAACATTAAGAAATGGGCCAGTCACAGTGACCCACATCTGTCTTCCCAGCACTTTGAGAGGCTAAGGTGGGAGCATCACTTGAGTGCAGGAGTTCAGTACCAGCCTGGGCAACAAAGTGAGGCCTCATCTCTACAAAAAAATCAAAAATTATCTGGGTGTGGTGGGTGCACACTGGTAGTTCCAGCTACTTGAGAGGCTGAAGCAGGAAGATATCTTGAGCATGGGAGGCTGAGGCTACACTGAGCTATGATCATACCATCCTACTCGAGCCTGGACAACAGAGTGAGCTCTGTCTCAAAAAAATATATAAAAAATAAATTAATTTTTAAAACAAAATCAAATAACAAATGAAAAGCTACTTTTTATTTGCTGTCTCTTCCAGGAGCACATTTTCTCCCCAGCTCGCTCTCCTTCTGATGGAGTAACTTCTAATTATTCTCTGAGTTTTCATTGAAAAATCACTTTGTAAAATTAATTTTTTTAGGGAAGATTCTCTTCTAAGCTCTTAAACTAAATTATGATCCCTGCTATATGCCTCTCTTCATATGAGCACTTTTTCATAAAATGTATCATACTTTATCGTAATTATTTTTATTGCATGTTTTCCTGCATATTAGGGAAGGTCAGCTATTTGCATTATTTACCATTTTCATAAATAAAGACTTAAAGCAGGGGGTAGAAAAATTGAGGGAGGAAAATTTTAACTTAATATCATGACATTTTTCTAACCATCTGGTTGTTCATAGTTTTAAGTAGACTGTCTTAAATATTGAGCTACTCATTACCAAAGGCATCCAGGTCAAGTCAGTAGATCAACCCTTTGCATCCCATGGAAAAGGCTTCCTAAACATTCCTACTGTAAATGGCTTTGTTTCTGAACCAACTGTTCTGCTTGCTTTTCATTCTATATCTTTAAAATTTCTGGTCTTATGATTTCCATTTAGAGACTGCTCTTATATCTCAGATTTCTGATCAAAAATACTTCTCTGGATTTGAAGTTCACTTCCTTTTTGAACATCATTCAGACACTCCTTTCAGTTATGTTGCCTGTACCACTCCAGGTAAATAACTCATTCAGGTGTTCTGAACTCTAGGATTTCCAGCTGGAAGAGCTGGTTCTTCGAGATTAGACTTATCAACCACCCCTACTGTATTCAACTCAGTCTTGACTGGAGAAACTAGAAAGTAACTAGCATTAGCTCAAAAACCTAAATATCCCAAGATGAAGATGACCTTGAACTTCAGGAAGTGACTTTACATCTAGTCAACATGATCATTGATATACTCCCAGTAGAGCACTAAGTATCTATCAACACTGAAGTGTTTGTGTCATACTCAAGACCATTATTATGTGTCAAGTATTGCTCAAGAATCTTAAAAGATTAACACATGTAACCACCAATACAACTCTCTGAGATAAGCACTATTATCCTCATTCTGCAGAAGAAGAAACTAGGCAGAAGGAGGTTGAACGACTTACTCAAGGGGACATCTAGTAAGTGATAAAGCCAGAATTCAGGTTCCAGCATTCTAGCTACATCAGAGAGAGGTCCCCTGTGTTAGCTGGGTAGTCTTTCAGAAAAAGTTTATAAGCCATAAGACTGAAGGAGAGGAAAAAAGGAATTTTTATTTGTAAGAATCAGTTAAGAAAATAGAGGTCTCCAGATATTATCACTTCAAATGAAAAAGGCCAGCTGTGATACCGTGATTGAAAAATCATATTTGAGTAATTGTATCGTGGAGAAGCCTTTGAACTTGACCTATATTTACTTCAATAGAAAGGAAAGACTGCTTTCTTTTGATGAATATATTTAAATTGTGTTTGCTAGATAAAAGGCAACACTGCAATTAAAGTAAAATCTTGAGGTGAGGAGGAACATATCTAATTAAAATTCCTATGAGTATATTATTTAGAAATAATGGGAAGAAAATAGTTGAGAATAGTTCAGATTAAATGAATATGATGATATTTTACACCAATTATTAATGTCTTTTTCTCGTTGTATTCAAAGTTTATAAGTAAATCAAATTATTAAAGAAAATTTTCCATTTTAAGAAAGAAATTTTAAATAAATTTTCTATTATAAGAAATATAGATGATATGAATGAATCCATCTTTAATGTGTTTACTATAGTGTTCACATGAGGAATTAAGGAAAAAAGAAAAGCAAGATATGGAAACTGAAGTGTCATTTAAAATACATTAACTACATTGCCACTCCTTTAAAATTAAGACTAAATCTCCTTAAATCAAGCAATACTAAGGACTTAAAATGTATTTATTTTAAAAATTTATAAAAAGAAGTTTACTTATGTATTTGGTCCTAAGCTTAAAAAAAGAAAAAGAGGCAGAGAGAGAGGGGGAAAGAGAAAAGGAAAAAACATAATGGTTTAGGACCTGCTACAAAGCTCCACCTGGCCAGGCATGGTGGCTCAAGCCTGTAATCCCAGAACTTTGGGAGGCCAAGGTGGGCAGAATACAAGGTCAAGAGTTCAAAACCAGCCTGGCCAACATGGTGAGACCCCGTCTCTAGTAAGAATAGAAAACTAGCCGGGTGTAGTGTCGGGTGCCTATAATCCCAGCTACTTGAAAGGCTGAGGCAGGAGAATCACTTGAACCTGGGAGGCAGAAGTTACAGTTAGCCAAGATTTTACGGCTGCACTCCAGTCTGGGCCACAAACCAAGACTCTGTCTTGGACAAAAAAAAAAAAAAAAAAAAAAATTCCACCTGGATTTCTCATCAGCAATTTAACTGAACAAGGTCTTGTTTCCCAAATGTACTCGACCTCCAAGATGCCCGTACTGTCATGATTTGTGTTGCTTAGCTTGGAACCAGCTCTTTCAGCCTGATTATGCAGTGGCCGGGGTAACTCAGTCCTTTTGTTTGCAATGCCACTTTCCTCTGCCCTTCCTTTCTCCTTTCGACAATCTGCTTTACTCCACCTTGGAGTACGTTGCTGTGACCTAGGAAAAAATAACAGCAGAGCCCACCTAAAAATAACTAAACTACTAAACAACTACAGACACTATAAATCTACTCTATGGAAACCAGTTAAAGTGTTTCTCTCTGGCTCAGTGAGTCTCAGGTCCATGGGGAGGAAAAGAGGCAAATCTTTAAATAGCATTCAGGAAAAGCTTTTTGGAGAAGGTGATATTTTAAGGAGAGGCTTGGATGATGAGAAAGAACTTCAAGAGATGGGAATGTGCCTTTTCCACAAGGGGAGTAAGAAGAGCCTAAAGCAGTAAGAGTGATAGGAGTTTTGATAACAACAACCAAGAAAGGAGGGGCGGGCATCATGACTAACATGATTATAATGTAAAAAGCAAATAGAAAGTGAACACAGCATTGCAGAGGTAGGTGAGTTTCAGAGTCATGCTGAGGAGTTTGATCATGGAGGGGACCCTAAGGGCAATGAGAAGTATCCAATTAGATTCCTTTTGCTAAAGCAATTTTTAAAACTGGGACACTATATGTGTGTGTGTATATATATGTGTGTGTGTGTGTATACACATACACACACACACACACACATATATACACACACACACATACACACACATATATATTTACACACACACACACACATATATATATAAAACATTCCCCATTTTGAAATGTATACACCAGTGGCTTTTAATATACTAACAAAGTTGTACAATCAACACCCATTATTCAGAACATTTCATCACTCCAAAAATTGCTCTCCTTCTAGTGTTCTAGAGTTAGAGGTGAGAATATTAATTGATGAATTTAACACAGGTTTTTAGGGTTTTTTTTGTTTTTTGGGGGTTTTTTTGAGATAGAATCTCACTCTGTGTCTCCCAGGCTGGAATGCAGTGGTGCAATCTCGGCTCACTGCAACTTCCACCTCCTGGGTTCAAGTGATTCTTCTGCCTCAGACTCCTGAGTAGCTGGGACTATAGGCGCATGCTGCCACGCCTGGCTAATTGTTTTGTATTTTAGTAGAGATGGGCTTTCACCATGTTGCCCAGGCTGCTCTCAAACTCCTGAGCTCCAAAAATCTGCCCACCTCAGTCTCTCAAAGTGCTAGGATTACAGGTCAGGAATGAGCCACTGCACCTGGCCAACATAGGTATTTACAGTTAAGTTTCCCTCTAAGCACTGAGTCTTGTATCCCATACATTTTAATAATATGTTGTGGTTCTGTTTTCATTTATCACTAAGTACTTTCTAATTTCTCCTTTTGATTTATTCTTTAAGCCATTGGTCATTTGTCTGTTGTTTATTTTTTATTTATTTATTTATTTTTTTGAGACGGAGTTTCGCTCCTGTTACCCAGGCTGGAGTGCAATGGCGCGATCTCGACTCACCGCAACCTCCACCTCCTGGGTTCAGGCAATTCTCCTGCCTCAGCCTCCTGAGTAGCTGGGATTACAGGCACGTGCCACCATGCCCAGCTAATTTTTTGTATCTTTAGTAGAGACGGGGTTTCACCATGTTGACCAGGATGGTCTCGATCTCTTGACCTCGTGATCCACCCGCCTCGGCCTCCCAAAGTGCTGGG
>CM052661.1:98267054-98305578 GCA_028533165.1 Leontopithecus rosalia
AAAAAAAAAAAAAAAAAAAAAAAAAAAAAAAAAAAAAACTGTTTGACCACACATGCACATTTTCTATGACTGAAATGCAGAAATTATCAAATATATAAGAAACAGCAAACACACTGTAAAGATGAAAAAAATACAAATGGAGAAAAACAAGTTCTTGTAATACGTTGTTAACTGTCTTGCCACCTGTCACCATTTTAAGATGTTTGTGTTTTCTTGGTGGCAGCAAGGCCAAGAAGAGCAACTGAGGCAATATTTTTCTACTCCTGCCAACCATCCAAGAACCCAAATCACAAAAGGGACAGACTTAGTTCAGGAGTTTTCTCCCATGCCGCTACGTCCTCCAAGTCAAACAGGTGAGGCAGCTTGGATACATAAAGCATTTAACTTCTACATGGATTAAGCGAGAAGTTAAGAAAGGTTAAGAAACTCCAAAATACCTAATTCAGTATAGTACCTTTTATTTTCAACTTCAACCATTTTCCACCACAAAACCCAAACTTCTCAAGGTAGAGCTAGGTACGTGTACTTAATGTTGACTTCATTTCCATGCCATCACCATGAGGATGAGACCTAATGACCATAACAGCCAGACTGGAGGCCTCACAGTTTAATCCTGCGGAAACTTGCTCCCGCTTAACTGAAATCCCATTATGTCCTTTGCTTATCTGCAAACTTAGTTGGGTCTTAATCTTTATCTCTTTTCTGTCAGCCAATTATTCTTCCTCCTTATCTTGCTGACCAGGAAAATTTCAGCACAAAACTTAAACGCTCCAAGTGTTTACGTCTGTGTGATCTCTGCCAAACTATTTACAAGACAATTTCAAATTTAATTGTAATTTATGATACAATAGTCTGTATATATTTTGTGACATATAACACTAGTTCTTTTGTGATAAGTATTTTAATTTATTTTACTACATCCTGCCAATCCAAGTATTACTATGATTGATTTAAAGAAACGGTTCTTACTATTAAAAGAATCCAAACAACACAGTGTAACATTGAGTTTGGGAGATAAATGTGCAGTTCACTAAAAAGGAATGATCATGTTTAATGAAGATAAAATTTTCATTTCATTACTAACCAATAAAATAAAATAACTATGAAGAAGTGTTTTCACTATTAAATTACCATTAATTTACACAAATTATTTTTGTAACTAATAAAATCCTTTTTCAAAATCATGTATCTGACTGCCCCATAAATAACACAAAATCAACTGTGAGAGCTGATAGGGGAGTTTTGAATCAGAGCCCACCTCCCTCATCTCAGTGTCCTGAAAGCCTCCATTTTAGTCCTACAAGCTCCTTTCAGGGGAGCTCCCCCAAGGTACTCCGTACGAAAGTTACCTACTACAAAACTCCATACTCTGGAAAGTCTTAGGAATGGGTATGCCTGCACATTAATAATACATAAATGTTACAATTTTTCTGACAGGCATTTGAAAAAGCATGCCATTTTTATTTAGGGCTGTTATAGACTATGTTTCCCCAAAATTCATATGTTGATGCCCTGAACCCCAATGTGATGGTATTTGAAGGTGGGGTCTTTGGAAAATAATTGGGTTCATGAGCGTAGTGTACCGATAAGTGGATTGCTGTCCTTGTAAGAAGAGGAAGAATGACCAGAGTTCTCTCTCAGTTATGTGAAGACACAGTGTAGGACTTTAGGACCTTGTAGGACTAAAATGGAGGCTTTCAGGACACTGAGATGAAGGAGGTGGGCTCTGATTCAAAACTCCCCTATCAGCTCTCACAGTTGATTTTGTGTTATTTATGGGGCAGTCAGATACATGATTTTGAAAAAGGATTTTATTAGTGAGAAGCCATCTTCGAGCCAGGAAGCTGGCCCTAACGAGGATTCAAATCTGCTGGTGCCATGATCTTGAACTTGTCAGAACTTATTGGAACCATAAGAAATACATGTCTTTTTGGTTCAAATAACCTAGTTTACAATATTTTGTTATAGGAGCCAAAGTTGACTATGACAAGGTCACTGCAGTAAAGGAATAACATGAAAATGAGATAAGATAAATGATCTGGAATAGTTAAAAAATATTAGTTTTTTTAGTAAAAAGCTGGAATTATTTTATTGAAGGCATTTAAAAATAGAGAATAAGCCTTTAGGTTAAACAAATTATTAAATACTTAGGCAATGGAACTTTGCGACAATTAATAATGAAAGTATTTACATAATAACATGAAATTTTATTTACAACATATAACTGAGTAAAAGTTCTTTAAAAGAATATAGGCATGATCCTCAAATTGTTTGAACACAAACATATTTAAAAGAGAGAAAAAGGAAGGGAAGAAATGAAGAAAGGAAGGGAGGAAAGAAGCCAAAAATTCTACAAAAAAAATACATCAAATGATTTTTAAATTTTCTTTAAGAAGTAATTGTACAGATTCTATATTAGTTGATCATGTTTCCAGATTTTTACATATCTGGATTTCTGAATTTTTTTGTTGTTTTCTTCACAGAAGCAAAAAGAATAAAGTATTTTTAAAAATCTAATAAACAAATAACAAATTAAGGGAAAATGCAATACATATGATAACCAAATAGTTTGCCTCTTTTCCTATATAAATGCCATACAATATTTTTAAAAGATACACTGAAAGAGAAATAGCATGTAAACATAACTATCAAAAGAAATAGAAATGCATAACAAACATATGAAAATCATTAACCTTGTAATAGTAAAAGGAAATCCAAACTCTATATAATAAAATAGCATTTTTCTATACAAGTAATAGCTCACATCTTTTGGCAACTGGCTTTGTGTCGGGTCCTGTTCCAAGTGTTTACCTAAACGACCTCGTTTACTCCTTGCAGCTTCTAAGTGCACAGGTCTTATATTCACCATTCCCATTCTGCAGACCAGGAAACGGGAAAAGATGATGATGGGCTGTGCAGAAGCATGGAGGCTGCAGGGCTGAGATTTAAATGCACCAGCGCCCAGCCCCAGGGCCCACGGCGGTCACCATCACTGGGCAAGCTCGCTCAGACCAAACTTCCAGAAAATACCATTGAGCATACCCAGTGTCGGTCAGGGCTCCTGGAAAGGGAGAGCTGTGAAAACACTCCTGGATTTGGCGGAAGGAGTTAACATTCTTCTGAAGAGCAATTTAGTCTTAAGGATTAAGAGCATTAAGAAGTGCCCATAAAGTCAGAACCCAAGTCCTGGAAGTTATTCTCAAGAAATAAACACAGATCTACACCAAATTTTATGTAAAAAGTTTCTTTTGCATTATTACTTAAAAGAGAAAAAAATAGGTAGAGCGTGAATACATACATGATAGATAAACAGGGGGATAAAGGATGAAGCAATTTATGATTATTAAAAACATGCTCTTCGTGTTGGTCAAACAGTACAAACTTGTAATTTTACAGTAAGTTCTGATGACCTAATGCATAGTATAATGAACATAGCTAATAATAATGTATTTTATGCTTAAATAAAAAGAGAATTTAATATAAATCTCTGCAGAAGAAAATAGAAAATGTCTTGAAATCAATTCTACATCAATTTATTTGACTTTACGAATAAGTTGTGAAATTATCAAAATTCTCTCTCTCTCTATATATATATACACACACACACACACACACACACACACACACATACACATTTCTGATCCATCAAAAAGAAAAAAAAACACTCTCAAGTATATTTGGTGAATTATGGAAATGCTATTAATAAATTGCAATGAGAAAATTTGAAATTAAAAATCTGTATTTTTAATATAACCCAAATTTGCTTTTAAAATACTATACATATACTTATTTGCATATATAGTCTCATTTTATATATTATCTGATATGATATGTATACCTTTAATAAACATACATTTTTGTATAGTTTCATATTTTATGTATTATATTATTAAATAGGTGTAAGTACACTTATGATTGACAAGATAATATACCAAAAAAATTAAGAGAAGTTTGATGAGGCATTGAAATCACAAATTTTTACAATTACTTTTCTGTATGCTGAAACCTGTCTATAACAAGCATACACTTCTTCCATAGGGAAACCGTGAAGAGGAGCTGGAAACCAGGAGGACAGAATGGAAAGGCACCTTTCTCTCGGTACCTCCAAGCCTCCAACCGCATCACATCATCCACCTGCCTAGCAGTCAGGCCATAAGGGGATCTGCAAGGTGGGCTAGTGACAAATGACAAGACATACCATGCAGCATTTGCGTCTTGCCTCCTCCATCAGCGAAGAAGCAAAATATCGCTGCTGCTCCCTCCCAAATCGCATGCAAAAGATGAAAAACAAGGGTGGCCCATATTAACCCAGGACTATGAGACATGGAATTTTGGAAAGCTGACACAAGACAAATCCACTACATGGACCAATCTTTGTCTCCTTAACTCCATGGACTCCTCCCCTCAAAAAGAGCATGCCTTTGTAAACAAAGCATAGGATCTGTGAGTGACAAGTTGGAAGCATCACCTCAATCTTGTACAAGTCCTTCCCTCGACATGTAAAATAAAAGTTCCTGCTGACTCCTGAGAGTGTGGTTTTCTTAGCCAACTCCATTTCCCCTACTCTCAAGTGTGGCAAAAATTCTTCCCCTGACATACGTAAAATAAAAAGTGCACTCCACTTTACTTCTGAAAATGTAGTTAAGAAAATCAAATTCTATTTCCTTTAGTCTAAGGAGTAAAAGAGACTCTTAAAAATTTTACTTGGCAGCAGGAGAATATTTTTCAGATATAAAGCTCAATTACAACTTTGCAACTTTTTTCACAGATCTTCTGTTTAGGAAAGGGAGAGAGAGAAAGAGAAGAGAAAGAGAGAGAGAAAGTAAAGAAAGAAAGGAAAGGAGAGGAGAGAGAAAGAGAAAAAGAAAGAAAGAAAGAAAGAAAGAAAGAAAAAGAAAGAAAGAAAGAAAGAAAGAAAGAAAGAAAGAAAGAAAGAAAGAAAGAAAGAAAGAAAGAAAGAAAGAAAGAAAGAAGGAAGGAAGGAAGGAAGGAAGGAAGGAAGGAAGAAAGGAAGGAAGGAAGGAAAGAAGGAAAAGAAAGAAAGAAAAGAAGGAAAGAAAGAGAAAGAAGGAAAGAAGGAGGGAAGGAAGAGAGAGGAGGGAGGGGGAGGCAGAAAGGGAGGGAGGAAGGAAGGAAGGAAAGGAGGAAGGGAGGGAGAAAAAAGAGAAATAACATTAGTGATTCATATTTATTAACATTTAGGGTATGAGTTATGGTGCCCAGCATAAGGCATTTTATGGCTACTTGGTATCAACTAGTCTAGAATCCATGGAGCAAATGGCTTCAAGAGGTAATTATTTAGCTCCAGGCCGGGGTGAAATGTGACAGTTGTCACATGCTGCCACATTTTAAGTGCCTCTCTGGTCCTGATAACTCAAAGGAACTTGAATTTCTCAGATAAATGTTTTTTTCTTTCTCGGTTGCTTCAGGAATCTGGAGCACTTTTATGAAGTACATCATGATAATGTTATTTCTATAAATCAGTGAGAATTCCTGTCAAACAGACAATTAAAAAATGTTTGTGGTTACCAACACAGAAGAGTATCGAATTAGGAAAAGTAATTTTTAAATTTAAGCTAAAGTTTCTATCACCACTTAAATAGAATCTCTCCTCATAGAATGCCTCTTTTTTCCATATTCCTATGTTTACAACATGCCTACTAATTACCCTATATGACAGGCTTATGAATTTCACTCTCAGCTCTGTGAGCTGGCTAATGGATCAATGCCATTAGCCAGAAGGAGAGTGAGCAACAGAGCAAACGTGCATGCCCTTGCAGAGAAAATCACTTTATTTCTCATTCTGAGGTAAATGCATTTGAAAACAAAGGACACAGTTCTTTAACATTTAGAGATTGGATTAGGATTACTCTGTGAAGCCTTTGGTGATTAAAAATTTTAAGGTTTTACATACTTAAACTAAACCTGCTAGATTGTTTCATCCTCCCCAAAGCCCATTGCTGCATCCCAAAGGCATTTCCTTCACCAATGCTAAGCATGAGTTGTGCAAATCCCTGAAGGTTCTGATTCTAAACTTAAAGAGTTGTCATATAATCCCTAGCATGGCAAGGTTTTCATAGGGACATTGTGACTGGTGTCTTGTTCTGTGCCATTTTTCCTGATTCAAATGTGCACATATTAAGCTTAGACAATTACAAGGAGAGGCTCAGTAGAAGCCCAGTTTACTACCTAGTATCAATGGCACTACATTTCCCTCCTCAGCAGCCCCAAATTCTTACACTTACATCGACATATACTTGGATATTTCAGAGAAAGCACCAGTATTATGTACATTTATGGGAATCAGTAAAATTCAAGACATTTCCAGTAGAACCACCAGTTAGAACTTGAAGTTTAACCTAGCTTCAACTGTTACACAATTTAAAAAATAGCTATAACCTTTCCTAAAAGAGGAAACATGGCTCTAGTTGATGTGATTAACTAGTTTATGGCCCCTGCCCTGTTTCTCTTGCTGACACAGGACCCCCTGAACACTGAGAAATAGAGTTTGCTTTTGATCAGGCTTTTGGAACAAGTGACCCAGGTTGCCTTTCCTACTTTGGGTCCCAATAAAACCTAGGCATCTCTGTGTTCCCATTAAACAGGATGGAGCAGAATGTCTGCATGCCGAATGTGCTGCAACAAAAACGCATAGAGGTCTATGCTCCATGCCTCTTCTTTAGTTTTGAGTGCCATGCGCTGCAGGAATCTGCCCTTACCTGGAAAAGACAGTCCCAACATGTCCCACACCCACTGACTCTTTACAAACTTCACTCGTGTTAGAATCCTCCATTTCATTGGATGTATTTTCTACCCTCTAGAGTGCACAGATTAGGACCTCCAACATACACGCTGTTGTTTGTCCATACAGTCTGTTTAGCTTAGTAGGATATCATTAACATAATGGACTCATGTTCTGCCGGACATCCAGATGGTTCCGGTGCCATTGGACTGTATTATGAGACAGGGAAGGAGAGTTAAGTGAAGTGTATATTGCTAAAGGTTTCCATCCACATCACCGCAGATCCCCATCTCAACTTTCAGGGCCATCACCTTGTAGGCACTTGGCTGGAGCCGAGATTTCAATTTTCTTTACAGTTCCTTTACTATCACAATTAGACCCTGACCATTTTCCTGGATCTGTCTACTCAGAAATGGCTGCAGTATGTTGGGATTGGTTTAGACGTAATCAAGAAGATCTCCTGGCTTTCTCGATCTGCTGTGGACTGTTGCTTAATCACCCGAGACATGTAGTTACCTTTCTGTAACAAAGAGTCAACAATGTTAAAGCAACCATCACCTGAATCTGTAATCTTTAAGTTGCCATTTCTCTTATACTTCACCGGCACTGGAGACATTGCAGCAGCTGGCACAAACACACTCAGGTCCTCATCTGAATTCACTCCTGGTTCACCTTTGACCAGCCTCACTACTATAGCAATTCGTAATTCGTGGACTACCAATACTTCACCATCAGTGCTAGGCTTCTCCTTGCTCCTTTACTAGAAAGTAAACTATTGCCGTTTTCCTTTTTCTGAGTCATTTATCTCTGATTCCAAGTTTCTTTGACTCAGTTCTTGGAATTAAACACTGCGATGGAGAATTCCATGGAAAAGGTTGATCAGAAGTCGATTTTTGTGAGATACATCAGTAAGGAAGTGAGAAAGGTAGTACTGGGAAGTAGGAGAAGCCAACTTGCAAGCATTTTATGAGATCATTCTACAGCAGACACTGGGGTTGGGTTGACATTTCGGAGGTTTCCCAAATCAATCAAAGGCACAGGTCTTTTACCCTTGGATGAACTAGTCGTTGGTCACAGGTTACCCCTGAGATATTTTAGGGGAGGCAGTGATCTATGACTGAGGGTAATGCCTAGTGAAGGGTTCAGTCCAGACAGGTCAACAGCCAATGAGGATGAATGTAACAGCGCAGAAGATGTGGTCTGGAAAGGCCACCCAATATCCACTGATCTGTAGTAAAGGCTATGGGTAAACAGAATATTGAGTAAGACTTTGAGACTAGAGGACTTTGAGTGATGCCTACACTATGCTGCTAAATGTAACAGTATAGGCCTTAGAGGTGTTGGACTAACATGGATTCACAAAACTTGTGCAAGTCTCGAAATTAATAATTATATACAATCACAAATCAGTGGATCTCTTTGTCTCTACAGACGTCCCTAGCATTGCTGGAACAGGCATTTGTTTTTATGAGACATTGCCAAGATTCTGAAGTCAAATGTCTCATCATACATTAACAGGAAAGAGAAAAGGCCTCTGTGTGTGTACTGAGATTTTTAGAAACTCTTTTGTGAGCTGTAAAACACAGCACAATGTCATACAGCTCAGAAAAATCTGACCCAGGGGTGGCAGAAGTTGCTATGGATTGATTTAGAGTGAAACCTTGCAGAGGCAACTTCGACTTCACAGAGACCAGAGGGACTCACTGACTTTTCGCAGTTAGTGAAACAAATTTGGAAGGATGAATAGAAGGGGGTCACATTGACGCCCTTAGAGAATAAAGGCAAACAGAGGAACTGGATCCAGAGTCTTCCGTCAAGAATTGGAGCTATAATGGCAGCTGGATTCAACTCCCTCTACATGGCTTCCTGGGAAGCAGAGATGTGCAGGTCTCTCATCTCTTCAGGGAGCTTCCCAGAACAAGCTCTTGTAGGAAACTTCATCTATTAGTTATTTAATATGTGAGCACCCTATTATCTAAAGGAGATGTGTGACCTTCTGGGTCCTGGGACCAAGGATGTATGTCAGAAATGTCTTCTTTTGCAGTGAATGACCACACATGTTATCTCCAGAATGTGGGGCAGGCAGCTGAGTAGGTCTTGACCAGAACGGCTCATTAGTCTTGCCCCAAGAAAGTATATGACTTTGCAGAAGACCAAGTCCCTAAAAAGGGGTTAAAGAGACAGAGACACCAGCCAATGGTACCTGTTCACCTCCTGGGAACATTAGAGACATGGGGAGTGAATCCTGGGTTTGGGGATAGGGACTGGAGGTAAAGAACCCAGATTGGAAGTGCTGCTTACTTTCCTAGTTTCTTCTGACGTCAGAGGGATAGAACTGACAATATCGAGTCATTCCACATTTCTTCCAGACACACAGAAGCAGAATAAGCAGCCCCTGCCTGACAGCGTCAAGGTATGAATGGAGCCCGTGAGGAGAGAGAGCTTCCTTGGCATCTGGGCCTGGTGCCAAGAGTGCTTGTTGGTCCTCATCTCACCTTCCATCAGAAGAATTTATATTTTACTGTGGATTTTTTTCAAATCTTTATTTCTGTCCAATTTTAAACAATTGATTTTCTTTTTTCTGGAACTTTTGTTTGATTTATATGAGTCTCTTTATTACCACTCTGCCTTAGAGCCTTGCCATTATTTTAATCTATTATCTGTCATTATCACATTTTGTAAAAATTTCACTCTATTTCAAATAGACTAATTATATCTTCAACTCTACTCAGAGTGTATCCTGCCTATGAAAAGATTTATTTATATGTAAAATTATTTTTTTCTAGAATTACCAGTTGGTCCTTTTCACATCTATCAGTCAGATTTCCACATCTGTTTTCTTTTTTAGAAATTGAAGGATTCCAACCATTCTTAAAGTCATGTTAGGTCACTTTACTAAGTTTTGTTCTGTTTTGGTTTTGAGGGTAAAGTACATCAGGGTGATGGTTCTTTCTTCTTACGTTCCTTTTGTCTTGTTTTTGAAACAGAATCTCACTCTGCCACCACGCTGGAGTGCAGTGGCAGTCTCAGCTCACTGAAATTTCAGCTTCCCAGCTTCAAGAGATTCTCCTGCCTCAGCCTCCCGAGTAGCTGGGACTATGGGTGTGCATCACCATGCCCAGCTTATTTTTGTATTTTTAGTAGAGACAGGGTTTGTTCATGTTGGCCAGGCTTGTTTTGAACTCCTGACCTCAAGTGATCCACCTGCCTCAACCTTCCAAAGTGCTGGGATTACAGGCATGAGCCAATGGCCAGGGGTTTGTTTGTTTTAATGTACTTTTCAGTCACTTCTTAAATGCATTTTTAAAAACAAATTTCTTCTCTCACTCTGCCTGGCTTTATTCTGCCTCTCTGTCCTACCAAAATCTAAGACCCATGGAGACAGAAACAGTTATTTTTCAGCAGCATGGAGCTCTCATTCCAAAAGACATTTGGATGTTAAGAATCACTTTGCTGAGTCAAAATGGCTTGACACATGTCCTGGCCTGAGGAATTTCTGCCTCTCCTTGCTGACTGTCTCAGGTAATTAACTTGATATTAACCACAGGCTCAGAGAATGGCACATGCCAGACTTTTTGCAGCATCTGCCCCACACCCTGTCCAAACAGTAATCCAGGCCTTAGTCCCATTCCTATATTGGGTATTTTTACTAAGCATTGTCCTAAGAGAACTTAAATGCCATCATTTTTTAAAAATGTAATGCAGTAACCAAAAGTAAAGTAGTAGGCCACTTGCACTCCAGCTCTGAAAAATGGCAGAAGTTGCCATGATCCACTCAGCTAACTGTCGGCCACCATCCAAAGAGGCCAAAATGCGTATGGAACTGGGCAGTGTGGAAGGGCAGGGCCAAACGAGGGCGCTGGAGTGTTTTTCTTTTTTAAACTTTTATTTTTGGTTTGGGGGTACACGTGAAGGTATGTTACAGTAGGTAGACTCATGTCACAGGGGGTTGTGCAGATTATTTCATACCTGGGTATTAAACTTAGAACCTTTACCTACTTATAAATGAGAGCACATGATATTTGGTTTTCTGTTCGTGCCTCAGTTTGCAAAGGATTCTTCAATCCAATAAGTAGCGTGTGAATGCAAACAAAAAGGCCAACTGAAGGAGTTCATGTTGCAACCTGAGACATCAGCCTGACCCTGTTCTTGTCCAGTGCCAGTTTATCTCAGCAGAAAGCAGGGCACTTAGCAAATCATTTTAGATATATTGTAAGCAGGGAACTTGCCATTTAACCCAGCACTCACAACAATGCAATGGGGTAGATATTATTGAAGTAATTTTTCAGTCTAGAAAATTGATTGTAAATAGATGCAGTTTGGAAAACAGCAACTTACAGTTAGAAAAACATGTACTTGAACTTTAAATCTGGGTCTTATTCCAAAGTTCATGTATTTAAAAACAAGAATGTTAAAAAGAATTTAATTTCAATATAACAATTTAAAACATGCTAAAAATTAGACAAATCATTTAGGAATCTTTCATATGCCCAATGGAAAACTTCACAGTTATCAATACATGAACTTTTCTTTTATCTATACCTTTTTATAAAGACAGTTTAAAGAAGTTGTCATATAATTTTAATACCAGGTTTGGTATGCCTCTCTGAAAACTGCAGACAACTTCGTCTATAACCAGAATACCATTATCACAGTTATGGTCTGAAAGTTTATGGTCTCCTAGCCTCAGAAATTTGTATGTTGAAATTCTAAACCACATGATAATGCTTTTAGGAAGTGAGGCCTTTGGTCTCTCACCTCCCGAATGGGATTAATTCCCTTATAAAAGCAACCCCAAAGAGACCCTCATTTTATCCACCATACATGGAGTTACAGCAAAAACATGGCCAACTCTGAACCAGGAAGTGGGCCCTCACCAGACATCTGTTAGTGCCTTGATCTTGAACTTTGCAGCCTCCAGAACTATGACAAACAAACTTCTGTTGTTTATAAGCCACCTCCTTTATATTTTGTGATAGCTGCCTTAAGAGATGAAGACGCATGCCTAACAAAATGACAAATATCTTACCCCCTAAAATTCTGCCCATAAATTTACACAATTATTTTTTTAAATATATTTTAACAACATGTCTCTGATCCCTTCTCTCCTTCTCTGTGTGTATACGTGTGTCTACACTGAGCAGACCTCCCTACCTTGTCAACTATTCCTAAGTTGTATGAACCTTCCGTAGCCTTATTAAATTTTGTCCACCGCCCTATTTAGGCCTGTAAAAAAATATCCTTTTTTAAAATGTTGATTTAATCTTTCTCCTTCCTTACCTCTATAAATTTCTCTTCGTTTACATGTCATACATCATGCCCTATGCAAGTGGCTACTGTGTTATTTTATAAATATGTGTAATTGATATACTGTACCTGGTTTATCTTCAATGTGAGTTGTATTCTGCAGTGCTATAAACTGTATATTTTTGTCTTATAATACTTTCTGACCCTAGGTCCATGCTGTCAGCAAAGCTGTGGTCTATGCTGTTCTCTTCCTTTGCATTTGCTTGATAAACAGTTGCCTGATATATATTTGTCCACCCATCTATTAATGACCTTGCTAAATCATTTTATCCAGCATGTGTGTCATGAACAGCATGGGGTTGAGTTTTGCTATTAGCCAAACTGAGACATCTTTCCTTCAGTAGATGATTTATATTGAAATTTTTGACATGGCCTATGTGTTTGGGGTCTCAATTATGTGAGATTTTTTATGTTATACTTCTGATTCTGTGGTGTCTTATTTTTACTCATTTTGTTTAGTATTTCTTCTTTTTCTTTTTTTTTTTTCTTTTAAATTTTTATTGCATTTTAGGTTTTGGGGTACATGTGCAGAACATGCAAGATAGTTGCCTAGGTACACACGTGGCAGTGTGTTTTGCTGCCTTCTGCCTCTTCACCCATATTTGGCATTTCTCCCCATGCCATCCCTCCCCCGCTCCCCCCCCCCACTGTCCCTCCCCTATTTCCCCCAATAGACCTCAGTGTGTGGTACTCCCTTCCCTGTGTCCATGTGTTCTCATTGTTCATCACCCACCTATGAGTGAGTATATATGGTGTTTCCTTTTCTGTTCTTGTGTCAATTTGCTGAGAATGATGTTCTCCAGATTCATCCATGTCCCTACAAAGGACACGAACTCATCATTTTTTATTGCTGCATCATATTCCATGGTGTATATGTGCCACATTTTCCCAGTCCAGTCTATCATCGATGGGCATTTGGGTTGATTCCAGGTCTTTCTTTAAATCATCAGAGTTATGCAGTTTTTCTTTTATCTAGTAATTGCTTATGTAATGCCCTCAGACAGTTCTCTCTCCATTTACTGTCATTTAACTCCCACTCTTGAGTAAGCCAGAAACCGCTCTTTCCCTTCTTACCCAAAACTACTTTGCCCTTCAATTTTAGTCTCTTGTATTACATTTGGTGTTACTTTCTGTAGCACTTGATTGGTCAGCATTATGACTACCCTAAAGTTTTTTTTCTATTTTGCTCTTATTCTCCCTTTTTTCTTCCCATGTTAATAGATATATAATCATTGCACATATCTTTAATTCTAACCCTGATTTTTGGCCTTTTAACCTTAGTTTTACATTTAAATATATTTAATGATCATCCCAGGGTTCATGTGGAAAGTCTCCAGTCATGTTGTTCTGGTCTGAAATTTCCTTACAGCTGGTTCCTTCTTGAAACAACATTAAGTTCACAGATAAGTGACATGTATCTATTTATATATGAACAATGGTTTGGCTGGATATAACTCATCTTTGATCATCTTTCCTTGAATGTTTTAAATATTAAAAAAGGTCCTTTTTGCCCCTTGCTACCCCCACCCTCCAATTCTGGCATGAAAGTAACAGAGCAAAGTCTGAAAAGCATCTGATTTTCTTTCCTTTGGATATGTTGTCTGGATACCCAAGGGAAGTTTTCCTTTCTTTGAAGACCAGTAGCAATATTAGGATATGTATCAGTATTGTTTATTCTGGTTTTATTTTCCCAGACACACATTACTTTCTGTCACTAAGTAGATTTCAACATTTTGTATTATTTCAAGAAATTTCTCATAAACTCAGAGTTCCATTTCTTGGTGTCCATCATTGCCTGTAGGAATGTTATCATGCTTGTTTTCATCTTGTTCTAATAACAAATCAATGTCATATTTAAGTAGTCAGTTTTCCTAGACTGTTGAAGAATGTTTAGGTATGACAGTGAGGATGGGCTACAGTACAGTTTCCTGTGGAAGAAAGGGGGCCTTCTTACTGCTGGGGAAGGGGTAACCCAGGTTGCTCCATGACACCATGGGGAGGAGCCTCATTACCAACTGGTGATGATGAAAGTCCCAGCTCCTTATTTGACCACTTCTGACAATCCCCTGGTAGAATGTTGCATACCTCTTTACAGCTTCGCAAGGGTAGGAGTTTCCTTACTCAGCCTTTACTGGCATAAATGGAAGGAGGGCTAGTTTTGTGTAGCTGGAGTTGAGTGGTTATGGTCTCAAAGTTTTCTGTCTTGCCAGTTTACTAATTTCCTGGTTCTTTGGCTGGAAAAAGCAAGATTTTTCCTCCTTGTGCATTTGCTGGTTTTTCAAGGTTGCCAGGTTCTTGAGTTCCAAATCTAAGATATATTTGGCAAGAAGAAAATTCAGAGAACTCACCACAATGCCATTACTCAGGTTCCAGAATTTCTTTCTGGCCTGCATTCTTCTCTACATATTTAAGAATCTTATATTTATTTTATATATAATGCCCAGAATTTTTACTTATATTTAGCAAAAGAAATAGTGAAAAACACAACTACTTCATCTTCCCAGAAATAGAATTCGCCCATCATTTATTAAATAAACAGCTTTGCTGGATTAAAAAATAATCCCATTAGTTTAATTCATTAATAATGCCATAAACTCACTATATAATCAACCTCAAGGTAAAATAAATAAGCAAAACAGAATCTGAAGAATAAATAAAATTAACAAAAGACCAAACAAGAAGTGAACGGGGTAGAAGCAATTTGATCCGGGGAACCAATCTCAAATATACCGAATATACGTGAAGAATGTTTTCTGGGGAATTTATTGTAGATGTGGCACAGAATAATTTCCTAGCTTTAGAGGCAATACTGCACAGTAGCCAAGAGTGACAAAGTTAGCTAGAAATTTGAACTAAAAATAGAAAAGATTCTACTCAGAATCAGAAAGGATTTTGTGAGACACAGTGAAGATGGAATTCACAGGTGAGTGCAGAAAGAAAAACTCTCACCATGGGCCATTCTGAAATTCCTCCTGCTGGATCTCCAAATAATATGCTGTTACCTTAAAGCAGACACAATTTTGGACTTTTACAAAAGAAAAAAAACTTTGCTATATTTTTTTCTATTCATCTTCTAATATCTATTATCAAGGTTGAATTTAAATTTCAAAACTGTTTTCTTCTTGCCAGTATGTCCCTAACATTTATTAATAATATTAATGTTTTAATTATTAATATAAACACATATATTATTTCTATACTGACTAATAACTACTGGATTTGTATTTATATGTCTATTGTTACCAAAATTGATATTGTCATATTTTCTTCAAATTTCTATTTGCTAAGCAAATTCCTGGTAAAATTAGTACAAAATCATGTTTAAGGTGAGATTAATTTTATTTTTACTCACTTTTTGCATTAATATATTTTTTATTGCATTTTATGTTTTGGGGTACATGTGAAGAACACGCAAGATAGTTGCATAGGTACACACGTGGCAGTGTGATTTGCTGCCTTCCTCCCCTTCACCTATATCTGGCATTTCTCCCCATGCTATCTCTCCCCAACTCCCCCCCCCAAAAATATGTTTATCAAACGAGAGGACAACAAACTATCCCCAAGGGCATGATAAAACATTTCTAAATGGCAATGGAAGAGTTCAAAGACAGATATCTTAAGATTATGTATTTCGACCATTAAATGCATTCCTTGAAACGCTTTAAAACATCTTACAAATTGCATTGTGCTAAGAATACTGTGAGAATAAAGTTAGTAACAAATAACTCCTTCATATTACAGATGAGAAAACTAAAACATGCAAAGTTTCAGAGTCTTGCATCGCAGCTTTTTATGTCAGAAACAAAAAAAAAAACTTAACTTATATATCTATCTTTTTCTAAATGATAAATCCATAAAAAAGTACTTTTGTGAGGATTTAGCCAAACTCCCACAGAGATCAGTACATGGATGGGATGCTCTTCCCAGCCTCTCTCATATGCACATACACACACTAAATTGACTAAAATGACAGAATGCAATTTTAGAGTATTCACAATATTTTAATATTGTTCTAACACTTGGGATCCTCAATTAAAATGTAGCACAGAAAACAAAGAAGCTATAGGCTTTTGGTTTTTCTCAAAAGAAAGTGTTGAAATTTTCAGTCCCATAAAACATACTGCCAATATCGCGATATAAATTTTATGAACTAATAACAGCAATTTTTGTTTTTAGCTGATTTTATTGGTTTACCATTTTTATTTAAATCACCAAATCTGGAAATCACTGATAATGCTAGAACTCTTGCTTGTGTGTATACAGAAACCAGGTGAAAGCCTCTGGGATTTTTGTAGGCATAGAGACATATAGGTGCATGGTGAGAATTGGATTCAAGTCATTAAGATTAATATTGCTGAAATTCAAAGACTCTTTCCTCCTTTCCCTTTTGTTTTTAATGATATTCCCTTTATGATTCAGCAACAATACCATACACACCCACCCACCTATACACAAACACACACACACACACACACACACACACGCCCTAGATCTTATTTCAAAGCAAACCTATCACTAAGACTAGAAAATCAATTACTTGCAAAGACTCTTTATGAAGACAGAATGTTGTGCTTTAACAACCAATACTAGTAGCCACTTGTCTATTGAAAAATTAGCAAAAACATTTCACTGTCTTCACTTTAAGCAATAGTCACAAACAAGTAAATTGTTACCTCTAAAAAATAATGCTATAGAAGCAAGCAAAAATAAATAGCTTCAACCAACTTAAGATATTATTCGCTTTTATATATTATTAGTAATACTAAGTGCAGACATTTCTTAGGCTTGATAGTTTACTAACAAAAGATGACACGGCCCTTTCTCAGATAGTGGTAACAATCATTACTAGTGAAATCTGTCAGTTATAAAAGGGCAAATTGTTTTTCACAATGGAAACATATATGTTGGGTCAAAAGAATATCTTTGCTTTTTCTGCTATAAATTTCAAATACTGACAAGATTGACACTATACGTGAGCTATTTTTTTTGCAGTCAAGTCCATGACAGCTACTCTAACCCCTACTTTCTTTTATTTTTTTTATTTTTCATCTTTCATAATTATATCTGGGCATCGTGATGTCTTCCCATTATAAAATAAGCATTCTGAAGACAAGATACATGCCTGATTCATGTTTACATGTAAAACATATGTAGCTAAGTAAATACATGAGTGAATGAATGACATATTTACACACTGCTTTACTTTTACAGTGTGTACACAAATATACACTATCCCACTTGACCATCAAAAGTGTAAAATCCAGCCAGGCACGGTGGCTCATGCCTATAATCCCAGTACTTTGGGAAGCAGAGGTGGGCGAATCAGGTGAGATCAGGAGTTCAAGAGTAGCCTGGCCAAGGTGGTAAAACTCCATCTCTACTAAAAATACAAAATTAGCCAGGCATGGTGGCACACACCTATAGTCCCAGCTAATTGGGAGGCTAAGCCAGGAGAATCGCTTGAACCTGGGAGGAGGAGGTTGCAGTGAGCCGAGATAGTGCCACTGCACTTCAGCCTGGGCGACAGAGCAAGACGCTGTCTCAGAAAACAAAAACACACACATATGAGATGTAAAGTCCATTCATTTGTATCTCCTCTGTGAATGAGGAGCATAAGAACCAGAGTTAGGTGTCCCTCAGCTTGCAATAGGCCAAATCAGTAAAGTACTCACTCAGATTTCCTAAAGTTTATGTTCTTCTCTTCTGTTTTTAATGCACACATACATAAAGAAATACCATCAGCCATTTTCTGTCATGGAACAGACAGCTAAGTCTGAAGCAAAATATAGAAATCATCATGCTTCACCTACCAACTAGAAACATGTCCTGTGTAGAGAATCAGTGGTCACATCTTTCAAAGCAGAGTAAGAGACTGCATTGTCAAACTAAATGACCAACCTTGTTATTTTTCAATTCAAGGGTTAGATTTTAACTCCAATTCTAATATCATCAAACAGTAATAAGGTTAAATCTCTGTTTTAACCAGTTACTGATATGTGACATGTGACTTTGACCTAGTGAGCTAACCTCCCTAAGCTTCAGTTTTCTCATCTGCAAAATGTGAATAATTATACTCATTTCTTTTTCTTTTTTTTTTTTGAAACGGAGTTTCGCTCTTGTTACCCAGGCTGGAAGTGCAATGGCGCGATCTCGGCTCACTGCAACCTCCACCTCCTGGGTTCAGGCAATTCTCCTGCCTCAGCCTCCTGAGTAGCTGGGATTACAGGCATGCGCCACCATGCCCAGCTGATGTTTTGTATTTTTAGTAGAGACAGGGTTTCACCATATTGACCAGGATGGTCTTGATCTCTTGACCTCGTGATCCACCCGCCTCGGCCTCCCTATACTCATTTCTTAAGGCTGTTGTGAAGATCTCCTTCCTTTTCCATCTCTATCCAGACACTTAGATTAAACTATTTCATTTCATGTGATACTGATCTTCTACATATCAAGGATTCTACCTTTAGTTGGGCATAAGTGGAGACCAAAAATGTCTCAAACTATTGACAAAGTGGAAGTCCATTTCAGAAGTTAGGATAGCCTGGGCTGTGAATACATGGCATTCTTCTGGCTGACAGGAGAGAACAGATGGAAACTGTTAACGCGGCAATGAGAAGAAAAACTCACATGTCTGATTGTACAGGTAAGAACTGGCCCACATAAGAAGGGAAGAATAACCTGTCTCCTAAAGACCCGCATCCACCTCTGCCTCATTCTACTGCCTCTTTGAGAAAGGATATGGCCATATCTCTTTATTTTCCATTCTAACACTTGCTAGTTTATATTAGCTCTTGGCCTAAAACTTTCTGAGCCTTCCCCTTTGAGTTTCACAGTTCTAGACCTTATGTAAAACAAGGCAAGAAAAACTAAAACAAATTCTCAGTTGCTCTTTCATTTTGACTTCCTCTCTAAAACTCTAAAATCATTTTCAGGCTTTGTGCGTACCTCTTTGTGAGAGGTTGTTTTTTGCTAATTCCAATAAGGCAATAGCTCAATATAAAACCTTATTCTAGGCATTTGCCTCCTCTATACTCCCTCTCTCCATCTTTAAAAAAGCATTTTAATTGTTGTTTTGTTTCTCTTTCCAGTGTTTATATTTTCAAATATTATAAACACTGTTCTGCCCTTTTTTTTCCTTACTCAAAAGTACAATCCAAAGATCACTTCATATCAGTACACAGATATTTTCTTCTTTTTGAGGCTACATGATATTCAGTTTTATAGATGTCTCATATTGTATTTGGACTTTACCCTGTTGATGAACATTTTACTTTTTTTAAGGGTTTGCTTTTGGAAATAATGCCACAATAAAGGCTTTATTATTTTATACTTCAGCCTTATTTGGAACTGTGGGTAAACATTTAAAATCTACTTATTTATAAACATTTAAAATCTACTGTCTCAGTAATTTTTAAGAATACAATATATTGCTCTAACTACAGTCACCGTAAGTAAATTCACATGTTCATCTTTCTCATGATGTATGTAGCAGTTTCTTCACATATGTTTTATGCTTGAACATGTAAAACAATGTTTGTTTTACTTGCTTTGATACTTATTAATAAGGAATATGAAACTAATTTAAATATTTTAAACATGAGTAAAACTCACTTTTCTATGAGTAGCTGTAGTTCATTTGTTTTGGTACTCTGAAATACTGTTTATATGAACATTGTTGTGCCTGTGTCCTGGTATATTTATACAAAAGTTATTTTATGAATATGTGTATATATGTGTGTGTATGTGTGTACGTAGGTATATGTTTGTGTATATATAATATATATTCATAGATATGTATTAATATACTATTAGTAGGTTTTAGGCTATATGAATGCTCAATTTCAATATCTAATCTCAAAATCATTGTCAAAGTGGTTGTAAGTTTAATCATCAATTAATTTTCTTATTGATAAACATTCTCTCCAATGCTTATTTCTTGACATTTTTTTAATAAAAATTGGCATATAATGACAACGTTTCATTGTAATCTCAAATATATTTATCAAATTAATTAAGGAAAAAAGATATTTATTCATGTACTTATTGGCCATAGCATGTGAGCTTCCTCTTCTGTGAAATGTGTTTATGTCTTTTATCTGGTATTCTACATTGGGGTTTCTGATTCAGACAGTACCAATATTAATGCACTGTAGGTAATATGGATGTTATTACCTTCTCCCAGTATGGTAGCCATATTTCCATTTTTATTGAATTATCTTCTGATAAACAGAATTTCTTGATTTTATAAAATCTGCTAATAAAAATATGAAAACATATGAAGGAAGATGAGAGTTCCAAAAGGAATAAACTCAGTGTCAGTATAATAATTGCAAAATAATATTTATTAATATTATTCTTCTTCCTATTAACCCCCATAAAACAGCTCTTCAGCACTGGAAGAAGACACTTTCTAGATCACAGTAGACAGTCCTGGAGTTTTAGAGAAAGCTGTAGATAAACCTCTATTTGAGGCTTAGTCAGTGTGCACCTGATTTCTTTTATATGAGGCACTTTTGCCCTTTCCTGGTTTTATTTCTACGGTTACTTCTCCAGAGATGTGTCCATTGGCCCCAACTTCTGCAGTGAGGGACAGTCAGTGATTAAACCAAGCCACAGCTGGCAATGAGGCATGAGCAGAAATAATGGTCTTCACTTACCTGCTGCCAAAACCGCAGACACCCCAGAGCCCACCACCACATACTTGCAAATGCTGATTAGCCTCCTTATGACTCCTCTATCCTTCCCTTTGCTTTTCTGTTGCTCTTTCAATGGAGGTAATGTCCTAAGTCTATTTTTAAATGAATATTCCAGACTTTTTCTTGGCGTGGGAAGTCAGTAGCATATGATTGTCATTTTAGGAGTCAGGTTAATTATCTTTCAAAAACTAAAGAATAAAATAGTATATATTATGGTGTACACCATGTTTTTATTATATATACACATTAATAAACAGGTAAATCAAATTAACTAGCACATATATTCCTCACGTATTTATCTTTTTTGGAGTGGTAAAAAACATTTAAAATCTATCTTAGCAATTTTCCTGAATACTATCCATTGCTCTTAACTACAGTCAGCATGTTGCACAACAGATGTCCTGAACTTATTCCTCCTATCTAAATGAAATTTTGTATGCTTTGGCCAACATCTTTCCAATCCCCTTGCCCACTTATGTACCTGGTATCTACCATTCTACTCTCTGCTTCTGAGTTTGACTTTTTTAGATTTTACACATAGGTGAGATCATGCAGTATTTGTCTTTCTGGGCCTAGCTTATTTCACTTAACGTAGTATCCTCTAGGTTTATTTATATTGTCACAAATGATAGAATTTCTTTCTTCTTTAAGACTGAATAATATTCCATTTTGTATACATACAACATATTATGTATCCATTCATCTATTGATGGAAAGTGAGGTTGAATCTTTCTCTTGGCTATTGTGAACAGTGCTTCAATGAACATGAGGGTGCAGATATGTCTTAGACATACTGATTTTATTCCTTTTAGATATATATCCAGAAGTGAAATTAATAGATTATGTGGTAGTTTTGTTTACAATTTCTGAAGAAATCTCCATAGAGTTTTCCATTCTATCCGTACTGATCTGCACACTGAAAACTATTAAGCATTGATGAAAGAACAGCATAGCACTGGCATAAAAACAGACATAAAAACTGAGGGAACAGAATAGGAAGCTCATAAATAAATCCATGCATGTGCAGTCAGTTGATACTGGACAGAGATACCAAGAACACACAATGGGAAAGAACAATCTCTTCAATAAATGCAGGTTTTGGGAAAACTGCATGTCCCCATGCAGAAGAATGAAATGAAGCCCTTATCTCAAACCAAATGCAAAATGAACTCAAAATGGATTAAAGACTTCAATGTAAGACCTGAAATTGTACAACCCAACTACTAAAGAAAATGGGAGAAATCTCCTTGATATTGGTCTGGGAAAGATTGTTGGCCCCAAAGTCACAGACAATGAAAACAAAAACAGAGAAGTGGGACTGCATTGAACCAAAAATCTTCTCCACATGCCTCTGACATGTTTAATTTCCAAAAGTTGTAAGGAACTCAAATAGCTCAACAAATAATCCAATTAAAAAGTGGGCAAATAACCTGAAAAGCTATTTCTTAAAGAATACAAATGGGCAACACATATATCCAAAAGTGCTGAAAACATCACTAACCATCACGTGGATGCAAGTCAAAACCACAATGAAATGTCATTTTACACTTGTTATTATGGCCATTATTTAAAAGACAAGAGATGACAAGTATAGGCAAGGGTGTGTGTAGGGAACCCTTTTGCACAAGATATTATGTGACACCTAATGTTTTATTGTGTACATTTTGTATTTTATTCTACAAAGTCTCCATCTTATTTGAATTGAAAATATATTGTACCATTTAAGCTTTTTCTCTAAATTACTGAATAAAATTGACCTTCAAAAAGGTGAGATTGTTTTATTCTATGGTTTAAAATACTGAAACTCTTTACAGTAACTGCATCACCATAACTGGACTCAATAAAGCATTAAGCCCTCAGGAGTCCTTAGTTGAAATCAGCTGATTAATGAACAGTGCTCTCTGTGAAACCACCTAGTAATGTCAATGAACTGGATCAAAAAAAGTGAAGTTCAGCACAGAAAACAGAACCTAAGTTCTAATCCTATGTGCATTGTTCCTTCTACCAACATAGTCCAGTTGGAAGACAGCAATCCCTCTTGTGTTGTTCCTTGGGGAATTATATCAAAATCCTATGTATGGGCCAGGCACCATGGCTCACATCTGTAATCTCAGCACTTTGGGAGGCCAAGGCAGATGGACCACTTGAGGTCAGGAGCTTGAAACAAACCTGACCAACATGGCCAAACCCTGTGTCTACTAAAAGACACAAAAATTTGGTGGTGCATACCTGTAATCCCAGCAACTGGGGAGGCTGAGGCACAAATATCACTTGGACCTGGGAAGCAGAAGTTGCAGTGAGCCAAGATCACACTACCGCACTCTAGCATGGGTGACAGAGCAAGACTCTGTCTCAAAATAAAATAAAATAAAAATTCTATATACAAATATGACATAAAAAACAATAAAATATACTTGTAAAAGAAATAAATTCCATTAATATTTTAGAATATTAGATTGAAGAGAGGTCTCATAGTTTATCAAGGACTACATCATATTATGGAAAGAAAACATGTTGTAGAAAGAAGAGTTTTATGATTGATAATCCTATGGTGTGCCTGGGAAAGTTTAAGGTACATACATTATTTCAGTTGAGCTTCATTCCATTCTTATATTCATTCATTCTATCTTAATTTTACATATGAGAAGACTCGAGAAAGATTCTCTAACATCACATCAAGTCGAGGCTAGAATTAAATGCCTTCAACTGCAGTCATTTTTCCTTCAGGTACTTCATGGATACTCTCACCTAGAAATTTTCATATGACTAACTGTGCTATGCATTTCTCTCAGATTTAGTTGCTTTTTGCCAATATCTTAAATTCTTTGCCTTATCCCTCCAATGTGAACCAACTTTTTCTCTGTAGCACTAAAATGTTGACTGATTGTGCTATTCATTTCTTTCAGATTTTAGTTGCTTTTTGCCAGTATCTTGAATTCTTTGCCTTATCCCCTCCTTAATGTGAACCAACATTTTCTCTGTGGCACTAAAATGTTGGCTACACCTCTGTTGTCTTTCAAGCATATTTAATGCAAAAATGACTACAATGTCTATTCTCAAATTTAAGATATAAAATCTTAAAACTATGTAAATAGGGTGGCATTCCCTCAAAACTTCAATAAATTCATATTTATCATTTATAAATAATCATACAAATTTCTGTTAAAAACAGCATTCTCAGCTTCTTACACAGCATGCTGAATAATTTTCTACTGAAGAACTAAAATACTGCAGTTCAGAATCATTGACACATTCATAAAATACACACAATGCCTCAAGCAGAGCAAAAAAGTTTCCCACATCCATATTTGGTGTTCAAGTTCTGTGAACAAGTTCCCAAAGCAATGAAAGGCTATAGAATATGGCTTAGAAATACTTTAGAGACACATGTTCATATTCTGACAATTATTTATATGCTTAGTGAATAATTGAAAAGAAAAAGCTAATAGAAGACCCAGGAGAACATGGTTATTATAATGCAAGGATTGTTCTTTTCGAAAGCTTTGTTCCTTTAAAATTCTGGTGGCCTTCTCATCTGTATCAGCCAGCCTAAGACACAAGAAAAAACCCGCAATTCACCACTGTTCCCTTCTCACATATCCTTTGTAGAGTCCATCAGTCATGCACTAAAGTTGATTCTCAGGAGATACAGGCAAATTTTCTATTCTGACACCACTATAAATTCTATTATTAGTTTGCTGCAACAGTGATTGCGGTCTTTGCCATTACTTTTAATGTGGTAAAAACTGCAATAACTTTTGCACCAACCTAATCAATCCAGTCATACCATACCCAAGAATTTTTACTAAACCCTACGCTACTATTTCATCAACATCTTTTCTGCTGATTTCTCTAATGTATCCTTCTGAACAAATCAAGAAAATCTCATGTAGCCCATATCTTGTGTTTCTTCCATGTTTTCAACTCCAACTTCTCATTTGCTTTAATCAGTTCAATTTAATTCAACTGACCAGACATTACTGAGCAGCTGATATATATCAGGTGCTCTGCTAGGTTTCAATGAAGTAGCTACACAAAAGCAAATACTGGTATCTGAATATTCAGACCTATAAAAGTGAATAGATGCTTTAACTTATCTCCTTCTCACTTAATTCATTGACTCCTTTCTTCTGCCACCACCTCGCTCACTTGTAAGTGCATAGAAGAAAGGCTTCTACACCAAATATATAGGCTCTTGTTTCCATCACCTACCTGCCAGATCCTCCGCTAGTCTCTAAATATGTTCCTTCTTTATGCCCTTGAGATGTAGCGGTTTAAGTATCTTCTTCACAAGATTGATTGCGGAAGTGCCTGGGGCTGTGTTTATTCATAAAGGGAAGTAAAGAGGGAGATACAGATACCAAAGATGAACTAAACATTCACTGGCAAGTGACGAAAAGGACCATTGACCTCTGAGTTTTTACTAGCTACCAATGCTGCTGGGACTCAGTCCCTGATCAAATGTCGCACACCCACAAGACGACCAATAAACATGATATTGGTGAAATAATCATGGGACTGTTTGAAAAACGGCACCACCATAAAATAGCTTCTGGGCCTTTGGCTAAGATCAAGTGAAAAATGGCACCACCATAAAATAGCTTCTGGGCCTTTGGCTAAGATCAAGTGAAAAATGGCACCATCAAGATCAGGGCATGTCACAGAAGCCTCATGCTGGAGACCAGACCTTGACTCTTTGCCTTCCTCCTGCTGAGAAACCTAAGCATTCCTGCATGGGCTTCTTCCATCTGGAATTATGCTGGGAGCCACATGGTCACACTGGGGTTGTGTGGCTCCACCACCTCTCACTGCACATGAGCAGCTCATCTGTGCAGAGAACACAGAATGGCCTCAGCCCTGCCTCTAAGAAAGTTACTTTCTAGACAGCATGGCCCCGAGGCTACATGAAAAATCACATTTTTTAGAAGCACCAAGAACACTATCACTTATTGAAATACACTATCACTAAACCAGCAATGAAGAAACATATCCTGACAAATGAGTAAATATTAAACACAGGCTACTCATTATTACATTATGATTAACATTTACTTTGTTGGCTGTTATGACGACATTATTTTTAGGTTCTGATATGTTAGAGCTACTTACTCAAATATTAATCAAATTAAATGTTAGTAATTTGCTTTAAAATGTTCTGGTCAAAAATAAAAGCAGGGGCATTAGATGAAATTAGAATGGCAGAATTAACGATGGTTGTAAAAGCTGTAAAGCTGGGTGATGGATACATAGGGGTTCAAAATCTTATTCTATTTTTGAGATACTTGAGTTTTAAAAAGTTAAAAATAAATGGACTGATCACACCAACAACTGCATTATAATGGGGTAAAATCTATACTCAAGGTATGCACCAAATCTATTGGATGACCAAGGAAAGAGTAAAGAATTCTTCTTGGGATTTCAAAGAAAGCCTCACAAAAGGGTGAATGTTTTGTACTTTTTTGGTCTGAATGTTTTCTATATTGCTTTGTCACTGTAATTCTGGGGATTCTTTATCACTATTTTAAAACAATTGAGTTTAATTTGCTAGTACTTTATAGTCACACTGATATATAAAATTGATTTATACATGTGATTCTGTTCTGTTATTGTGTGTGTCTGGGCTCTTTGTACCAAATGTATTCAGCTATGAAACTCTAGTCTTGGAGAAAAAAAATCCTTCTCATCTATATTTGGTCTCTAGAACAATTTAAAGAACATATAAATAGCATATTTGTTCTTTGCGATTTAGCAGAACTCACCTGCAAAATTATCTAAGTATGCTGCTTTTTCTCTTTTGGTAATAGATTTGGACTGTTAATCTCACATTACTCTATGAATTTATTCCCTATCTTGCTAGGCATATTGTTAACATACAGAAAGCAAATACATTTTTTGTGTGGCATCCATTAGAAATGTTATATAAATATTCATCCAGTAGGCACTAAATAAACAATGCAGTGGTGCCAATTTTCATTATTCACAGAAACAACTTTATATATGTCCATGTGTATGTTGCATATCTTTGTAACGTGAACTCATTATAGACATTTTTTAAAAGATAGAAAGTAGATTAAAATAAAAGTCTCACACAATCTAACCTCCTGGAAAGAATAACTTTTAATAATTTTATATATGCCCTTTCAATTGACATCTATTTTAACAAATTTAAAGATCATACTGAAATCTGTTAAAAAGCATATAGGGAGTATATTGGGCAGAATGATACCACTGAAAGATAACAGGTCGTAACCCCTGAAAACTGTAAATGTTACCATATAAGATAAAGTTTTTGCAGATGTGGTTAAGGATTTTGAGACAAAATTATCCTGGATTATGCAGGCTGGCTCAAAATGCTGTGAAATGTATCCTATGAGAGTGAGGCAGAGGGAGATTAGTCACACACACACACAGACACACACACAGAGCGCACAAAGTACAGCCAGAGGCAGAGCTTGGAGTGATGTGGTCACAAGTCAAGGAGGCCAAGAAATGCCAACAGCTATCAGATGCTAGAAGAGACCAGGAACAATTTTTTTTTCCTGAATTTATCCCTACAGCCTCCAGAAAGAAGCTCACAACTTGATTTGAGATGTCTGGCCTCCGGAATTGTAAGAAACTATATCTCAATGATTTCAGATCACCAAGGTTGTGTTAATTTGTTACAGTAGCCACAAGGAAAAAACAGAGAGCAATATCTTACAGCTGTAAGCATGCCTCAAGGATATGAATAGCTGCCTAGCAGTCCTTCATCTCTTTATATTTAACCAACAAATATTTTATTAGGCACTTAAGCTACTTTTTGTTTTGTTTTGTTTTGTTTTGTTTCATTTTTCTGAGACAGGGTCTGGCTCTGTTGCCCAGACTGGAGTACAGTGGTGTGATCTCCTCTCACTGCAACCTCCACCGCCTGGGCTCAAGCAATCCTCCCATCTGAGCTACTTCTAAGTGCTCTTTATTATTTTTTTAAATGCTTAGATGAACAAACTTCACCTGCTCTGTATCTCGTTAACACCAGCTGCATATTAGACTAAACAGGGGACTTTAGAACATCAGTGCCGGCAGAAGCCGTGGCTCAGTCTGTAATCCCAGAATTTTGGGAGGCCAAGGTGGGCAGATCATGAGGTCAGGGGTTTGAGAGCAGCCTGGCCAACATGGTGAAACCCCATCTCTACTAAAAATACAAAAATTAGCCAGGCATCTTGGCACATGTCTGTAATCCCACCTACTCGGGAGGCTGAGGCTGAAGAATCATTTGAACCCAGGAAACGGAGATAGCAGTGAGTCTAGATGGTTCCCCTGCACTCCAGCCTGGGCAACAGAGGAAGACTGTCTTCAAACAAACAAGAAAACCCAGCAGTGTCTGGCCCACACCTGTAGCTATTTTGATCTAATTTCTCTGGCCTGGATCTAAAACATCAGCAATGTTAAAACTCCACAGGTGATTCTGCTGAGCAGTAAGAAGTAAGAACATCTGATCTACCTAATGATGTGCCTTGTACTAAGGATTGTATAGAACAAAATAGGTGTTAAGTCGATTGAATACCCATGTGACTAGCACGCTCATTCCAATTACATAAAATTTATAAACATTGTTAAACTGGAAGAAAATATTAAAATCATTAAAATAGTTAATTTTAATAATTTAATAAAAAATAATTTTAAATATTAATACATGTAAGATTAGCTATAATGTGAGAACTAAATTATTTTTCAAAAATTATATGACTACGAAACACAGATTATGAGAAAATACAAGATTTGACTATTAATGACATGATGACGAATATATCCAAAAAATTACCTTTATATGCATCATTTGCCTCGAGTTCCTTAACTTACAGAAAATATAACTAAATGTTCAATTTATCCAGGTGAGGTGGCTCATGCCTGTAATCTCAGCACTTTGGGATGCTGAGGCAGGTGGATCACCTGAGGTCAGGAGTTCAAGACCAGTCTAGCCAACACGGTGAAACCCAGTCTCTACTAAAAATACAAAAAAAAAAAAAAAAAAAAGCCAAGCGTTGTGGTGGGCTCCTGTAATTCCAGCAATTTGGGAGGCTGAGGCAGGAGAATCACTTGAACCTGGGAGGCAGAGGTTTCGGTAAGCCGAGATCGTGCCATTGCACTCCAGCCTGGACGACAGAGTGAGACTGTGTCTCAAGTAATAATAATTATATATATAACTAAATGTTCAATTCCACATAGTTTTAAAAATTATACTTAATCTAGTGTTTTGAATTTTTGTACATCCCATTATTTTACACATGGGTAAACATAGTAATAGAACTATGGAGTCGGAAGTGTACTTATTTAGCTATAAAAGATGTGAACACATGGAAGTAATGTTCATCAACTTTGTAATTTAATTTTTTTCAGTATCATATGCACAATTAAAATATGACACTTGGAGCCTCCTATTTCTCTCCACTAGTTCTGGATTTACTGAGAGCAATGATGACATACTCTTTCACATGCTGGATTGGGTTCATCCTGGAACACAAAACCAAGGAAATGCCTGCATTCAACATGATCAAATGTGCTACCTCATCAAGTCAAGCATGTCCAGACGCCAAGTCACTGAAGGCACCTCTTCCAATGGCAGCATCTGGCATCTTGGCATGCTTGACTGGCTTCCCCATGTGCATTACGTTTGTTTTTTATTCATTCTCTTTCCTAAAGAAACAAGCATCTCCCATTTACTTAGAACATTCCCATGAGACTTTAAGGAAGGTTTCCCATAATGATATGAGACAAGGGCTTTGTAATAAACAACATTTGAATTTCTATGTGATTATCTTTCAAAGAAATATTAATGTTTTAAAGAGTTTTCATTTGTTCTACAAACGTGAAGTTAAAATAAATGAGCAGCTAAAACTATTATGTTTTCATTAGAAAAAAAACTGTGATAGAAATCATTATATTTTTGTGGTGAGAATGGTTAAAATCTATTTTCCTAGTAATTTTCAAGTGTATAATACATTTTTATTGACTATAGTCACCATGCTTTAAATTAGTTCCTTGAAAGTATTCTTCCTGTTTTACTGAAATTTTGTATTTTTTGACCATCATCTGCCCAATCCCCACCCTGCCTCCCAACATCACCCTAACCTCTTGTAACCACTATTTTAGCCTCTGTTTCCATGGATTTGTCCTTTTTATATTTCACAAATAATATGACTTAAAATTTCCCAGAGTTGAATTTAGGTGTTCTCATCATACACACACACACACACACACACACACACACACACACAGACATGCAAGGTAAGAATGTGAGGTAATGCACATGTCAGTTTACTTCATTTAGCTATTACACATATCAAAACAGAATTTTGTACTCCCTAAATATATACAATTTTAATTAGAAAAATGAATTCTTACTATGTAGTAAGTATATTAGGAGCAAATGTAAGACAAATTGTCAGAGCATTTTATAAATTCCAAAAAATTATATTCATATACCACAGTTACTTTGTGATAAGATTGCATAAAATATCAATTGCTATTTCATTATAATAATGTAAAATAGATTGAGCTCTTGGAAGGTTGTTACAGATTGTTCCTGTTTATATAAATCTTTGCATGTCTATATGTATCCAACTCTGAGAATAAAATTATTAAACAGTAAAACCTTGCACTATTACATAAAGTGGATTTTATTGGTGATATATAATGGATTTATATTTTTTAGGTATAATTTTTAGGTGCAAATCCAATATATATATTTTTGTGGTAGAAAATTTTAATTACTAACAATTTAAAAACTTTTATAATTCACAACTTTTTTCCAAAAGAAATGTCATGTATAGATCACATCCAGACCGAGAGATGTGAACTGAGTCCACTGAACCCTACTCTGAGGGCAAGGCTTTCTCTCCACGTTCCACACCTGCCTCACTTATCTAGAGCACCCATTCCTTGTCTTTGAAGCTTATACATACCCTGGACTTATGGCTGAGATTGGATCAGTTGGGGGATTGGAATCAGAGGTGCAAATTAGATCTCTAATTCACTCCAAATCCAAAAATAAACTCCAGGCAGATTTTTATGCTCTGGAGGAACTGGAAGAAAACATAAGCCAAAACTGGCATAATCTCTTACATAGCAGATTGATGGCAAAAGACATTAACAAAATATTGATACGTTTAAGTACATAATAATATGAAACTCTCATACCACAAAAAAAAACATTTAAAAACGAAGAGTGGGGAGAATTGTGTGAAACATATTTAACAAAAGTCTGATGTCTATAGTAAATGAATAACCTTTAAAAATGCAGGAAAATAACCATTACAGTAGAAGATTCATAATAGTAATAACTCAAAAAGAAAAATTTTCCTGGATAATTTGACAAGTCTATCAATCAAAAATATTCATATATTTTATTACACTATATTCACTTTTGGAAATCATTTCTGCAAAAATACTCTGCATAGTGCATAGCGTCAAAAAAATTTTAAAGTTATCTCTATAATTAAGAAAATCTTTAATATGTTGTAAGCCATGAAATCTATAAAGGGAGAATTAAAATTCATTGTCTGCAGCAACATGGAGCAAACTGGAAGTCATTATGTTAAGTGGGATAAGTCAGACCACAAAAAGACAAATATTGTATGTTCTCACTCATATGTGGGAGCTAAAAAAGTTGATTTCATGGAGGTAGAAAGCAAAATGATGGACACGATAGGCTGGAAATGATGAGAGCATCGTCGGGAGAAATAAAACAAGTTGGTTAATGGGTACAAACCTTCAGTTAGATAGAAAAAACTTAAGTTCTAGTGTTAGATAAAAGAACAGGGTGACTATATTTAATAACAACATATTGTATACTTTAAAACAGCTAGAAGATAGGACTTGAAATATTCCCAACACATAGATACTCTAAATACCCTGACTTGGTTATCACATACTCTACATGTGTAAAAAATATCAAATGTACCCCATAAATATATGCAAATTTTATGTATCAATAAAAATGAATAAAACCCATCATTTATATGATGATCTGTAAGATACAATGAAAGAAGTATATGTCTCATCTAGAAAAAATATGATTAGTTCAAGAACATGTTAAAATACAAGATGTTCACTCCATCATTGCCTAATGGATACTAACTACCCTGCTGGGGTCTCTCTCAAACCTGTAAAATGCAGAAAAAAATGTCATGAGAGAGGCCATGCATGTGGAATTAGGGAGATATATTTTCTGTACAAATTTTAAGTCTACTGTTATTTGCTTTGTATTAGAAACTAAGGCAAGAGAGACAAAACAAAAAAAGAGTAATTAGTCATTAGTTCATTCACTAATTACTCCCTGTGTAATAAAAACTTAAATTTTAAGAAAGAAAATAAAAACAGGTCACAAATAACTACGACATAAAGCTGCACGAAATGATCTTGAGAGAGAAACCACACCTAGCTGGGTTTCCTGAAGGAGATAGCATTTTAGCCAGGACTTGAGTGATGGCTAAAAATCTGAAAGGCTGGGACAGAGCGCGCAGAGATTTCAGATGAAGGGAACAGCATGGGCTGAGCTGCGACACGTCGGGTGTGTGGTTAGAACAGGGTGTTGCCTATTCCTGCCGGAGCACTGAGTATGCAAAGCAGTGGAAGGCAAAGCTACAAAAGGGAGGCTGATGTTCTCTGATATTCAGGGTCACCAACATCGCAAACATTCACAGCTTAACACAGCAGGTGCATTTATGAAGATCGCGTTTTTCTCAGCTTAGGATGAATTTAGCAAAAGGCAGAGCTCCAGCAAGTGGGAGGGAGGGGCAGTACTATCTAATTAGCAGACCCAGCATCCTTTGCCCTCCTCCCCTCCCAGACACCATTTTTTTTCCTAATTTTTCCCACCAATTTTACTTCTAGGCACTTAAAAAAATCTTGATCTGCATTTTTTCATATTTCCCAAAAAAATACCTTGTATATCTCTAATCAGAGTCTTTAAACACCACACAGTACATAGAATAACTATGGTTTATATGTGTTTTTTAAAAATAAAAGCCTTAAAGATCATGCAATGGAATGTACTTCTCTTACAGATGAGGCAACTGAGGCATATTTCTTGATAAAATGATTAGCAATGAGGATTAACAATCATGAGATTTTCCTAAGATAGCAGAGAGGTCTCTAGTATTATGTGAGACAAAGTAGAGCTTTTTGTTTCATAGGAATTTACTCTGAACTACAAGCAAATGATAAATAAGGGTGTGGATTATTTAGACTTACTGCAATAAAATATAAGGTTTTGACAGGAGACTTGTCAAGCTATATTGAAGCAGAACATCTTGTACCAATTGGGCTTACTAATGTACAAAATACATTGGTTTCTTGGAAGCTGGCTATTTGTAATTATTCCTTTACATTTAAACAAGCAGACAGCTAATTCTGTAGAAGGGAGAAAAAAGATACATGGATTATTAGTGAATAAAAAGATTAACTGTGATGGCAAGTTCAGTTTCCATTTGGGAGAGCAAGAAAAAGTAAGTTAAAAATATTTCTTTCATTGAAAATCAAAGTATGTTATTCAAGAAGAATGGCTTTGTATTCGATTGGCAAAGAAATAAAGGATGAGAGGCAATGCATGGTAGCAGGTCTGAATTAGAATAAAAAATTCTCAGCTAGATTCACTAGGGAAGTTTTACTTCTCTCAAGGATTTTTTAAATCTTGAACTTGTATTTTTAGTAGAGACGGGGTTTCACCATGTTGACCAGAATGGTCTTGATCTCTTGAGCTCGTGATCCACACGCCTCAGCCTCCCAAAGTGCTGGGATTACAGGCTTGAGCCACCGCGCCTGGCCACAGCTTTTCTTTTTTAAACTTTTCATCTTTATTCCCATACCATGCCAAGAAAATCCAATAATTAAGCCCATAGAGCTAATACAAAATCAGAGATTATGCAATGAGTTTGACAACTGAACATTCCATCAGACACGTAGTTTGCCCTATCTATTTCCATTCCAAAGTCCAACAGTTACTTAGCCTTGTACAGACACAGAAGTCAGGACTGTACCTCAACCACTTCACTATGCATAATTGAAACCACATGGCAATATATAAAGAAGAAACTAACAGCTCTGATTGTGTTTTCTACAGATCAATACACATTTTGAGAATCCTAGTGTTCTTTCTCACAAATTTTCCCCAAAACGTAAAATAACTTTGGAATCTTAATCTTTAAAATAATGTGAAACTACAAATTGTCATTAAACTAATGGCAAAGATGGACTCATAAAATACACTAAATGTGCTGTGTCACAAATACCTATTTATTTATTAGTAATAACCCCACCTGATTTTAAATAGAATTTAAGGTATTTTATTTACAGTAACAACCACACATACATACTGTATGGAAAAGTGCTCCTACAAACAGAAAGATTAAGAGAATGCAGTAAGATGTAATTAAACTACATGCATTAACATCAGCAGCACAGGTAAATGGAAAACTGGAAGTACCTAACACTGGAATCAATAGCTTCGTTTTCCAAAGACTTGGAGTTGCTCTTTATGCAAATACGAGTTCAGAATGGCCTGCACTCAGGCACTGCTGTTGTAGCATAGGCCTCTCTCCTCCACACAGAAACACTGACTCCTCAGTAAGCTTCTGTACTAGTTTGTTCTCACTCTGCTTATAAGTCCCAGTAATAGCAATGAACAATACCAATAGTATATGCTTAAGCACCAGCAGGTGAGGGGGGCTCCAATTTAAATCAGATTTCCTGATTTACTAATTTCTGTGATATCAATACTCCCATCAGGGCCAATTTCAACTACTAAATATCCAACAACCAGCTTGCAAAATTCCTGATAAGTTAAGGCCCAGGACTGGGTAATTTGTAAAGGAAAGAGGTTTAATTGACTCACTGTTCCACATGGCTGAAGAGACCTCACAATCATGGCAGAAAGTGCAGGGGAAGCAAGTCACATCTTACACGACAGCAGGCAAGAAAGGGTTTGTACAGGGGAACTCCCATTTATAGAACCATCAGATCTCGCGAGACTTACTACCAGGAGAACAGTATGGGGGAAGCTGCCCCCATCAGTCAATAATCTCCACCTGGCCTCACTCTTGACAGCTGGAGATTATTACAATTCAAGGTAAGATTTGGGTGAAGACACAGCTTAACCATAGCAGCTTCTTTACATTGTTTGTCAGCTTTTGCAGGACTTAAGAAAAACAATATACCTTGAAATCAACTCAAAACACGAGTTGAGACAAATCAAAGGAGGATTATCTTTTCATCTAAGAGTCAGAAATCTATTATCCTTGCTTCTGCAATAAGATTTAATACAACTCTTTGCTCCTAATGGTGTACAAGCCTCCATATTTTCACAAAATACCTTCTAAGTATCCAAATAAATGAAATCATGTTCAATGTCATTTTAATGTTATTTTTATTTTACTGTATGTTTTTGCCAAACACTTATGGATGAACAGTGTATGTTAGACTTAATTAATCACATAATTTCTGGATGTATTCAAGAAAAATTAATTATTTTTAAAAGTACATGAATGATTTACCACCTATAAAAAAAATGAAGACAATGGTAGTCTTTCCTGTCCTTTTTTTCTGGTTTCAAAATGATGTGAGGATACCAAATTGTGCTTGAGCATTCTGTGGTGTAGCTCTGCTTTTCAAAGGTGAGTAATGATTTCTGCCAAGAAAGTAGAGGAGATAGGTGATGGAATTCATGCCAACACTTCCTTAGTTCCTGGAAGAAGGTGTAAGCTAATAACCACACACATACACAAATACGCACAGAGAACTCACGAGCTAGAAACATATGTTACTTGTTAGCAGGGGTGTTTAATGACAAGGTCACATAAAAGGTCAAGATTTATATTCCTGTGAGTTTGTAGTAGGAGTCACTTAACTTGGTGATAAAATTAAAATAATGGATACTAACTAATCTCAAGGGTGATTTACTCCCCAAGTAGTAAATATTTATAAAGACCTGGGGGCTCCTTATTACAAGAAAGGAACTAACAATTATTTATTTTGTCATATCAAGAGTGTTCTCTCAATAAAAGGTATAGCTAAACAAGAAACCACAAGTATTTTTTATTATTATTTACTCACCTAAAAATAAGTGACATTATGGACAATGAGTCATTTTCTTACCCCTGCATTTATAATTCTCCTATATAAATAGGACTATGTAACAAGAGTAGTCTCAGATTGAATTGTGTTGTAGATTTTGACTTAGAAAGAAAAAAGCAGCTCCTGACCTCCATGAACTGATCTGACTCTCACAGCTCAGTCATGTTGTCTTTTATTGCACATAAATAATCTCACAGAACTTCCACTTCAGGCAAGGGCACTGTGCAACTGATAACAGCCAAATTGCTCCCTCTCACACTAAATGAGGGGCAACTACTTCTTTATCAATTGCATGAATTGCATCTGCCCCTCCTATAGATAAGATTTATAGAAAGGCTCCATCATTTTTTTCTGAAAACACCAAATACAGAATGAATGTCCACTTACATGACCCTCTCAAATCACCCAAACACTTATGTTATATCCCAAATGTTATAAGAGATTCTTTCTCACACCCTCTCACTGAAACACCTCATGATTCTCCAGGTGTGTGTTCTTTCTGCCTGCAAGGAGTATTTAACCAAAGGTGTATGCTAGTAGTCTTCAGCTGGAAAGCATTGACACTATTCCTATATTTAATCCTCATGCAGGTGCCAACAATATTTTCTTCACACTCAGAACATAAAGGAAGAGCTCCTATCATATTAATAAATACAATAATTTTCCTCATTTTCTTTTTTTTCCTTTTTATTGCATTTTAAGTTTTGGGGTATGTGTGCAGAACATGCAAGATAGTTGCATAGGTACACACATGGTAGTGTGATTTACTGTCTTCCTCCCCTTCACCCACATCTGGCATTTCTCCCCCTGCTATCCTCCCCAGCTGCCCTCCCCCGCTGTCCCTCCCCTATTCCCCCCAATAGACCCCAGTGTGTAGTGCTCCCCTCCCTGTGTCCATGTGTTCTCACTGTTCATCACCCACCTATGAGTGAGAACATGCAAAATTTCATTTTCTGTTCTTGTGTCAGTTTGCTGAGAATGATGTTCTCAAGATTCATCCATGTCCCTACAAAGGACACGAACTCATCGTTTTTTATTACTGCATAATATTCCATGGTGTATATGTGCCACATTTTCCCAGTCCGGTCTATCATCGATGGGTATTTCGGTTGGTTCCAGGTCTTTGCTATTGTAAACAGTGCTGCAATGAACATTCCTGTGCATGTGTCCTTATAGTAGAATGAGTTATAGTCCTTTGGATATATATCCAGTAATGGGATTGCTGGGTAAAATGGAATTTCTATTTCTAGGTCCTTAAGGAATTGCCACACTGTCTTCCACAATGGTTGAACTAATTTACACTCCCACCAGCAGTGTAAGAGTGTTCCTATTTCTCCACATCCTCTCCAGCATCTGTTGTCTCCAGATTTTTTAACGATCGCCATTCTAACTGGCGTGAGATGGTATCTCAATGTGGTTTTGATTTGCATCTCTCTAATGACCAGTGATGATGAGCATTTTTTCATGTTTGTTGGCCTCATGTATGTCTTCTTTTGTAAAGTGTCTGTTCATATCCTTGGCCCATTTTTTAATGGTTTTGGTTTTTTTCCTGGAAATCTGTTCGAGTTCTTTGTAAATTCTGGATATCAGCCCTTCGTCAGATAGGTAAACTGCAAAAATTTTTTCCCATTCTGTTGGTTGCCAATTCACCCTAATGACTGTTTCTTTTGCCATGCAGAAGCTGTGGAGTTTGATTAGGTCCCATTTGTCTATTTTGGCTTTTGTTGCCAATGCTTTTGGTGTTTTGGTCATGAAGTCCTTGCCTACGCCTATGTCCTGAATGGTTTTGCCTAGATTTTCTTATAGGGTTTTTATGGTTCCAGGTCTTATGTTTAAGTCTTTAATCCATCTGGAGTTAATTTTAGTGTAAGGTGTCAGGAAGGGGTCCAGTTTCTGCTTTCGGCACATGGCTAGCCAGTTTTCTCAACACCATTTATTAAACAGGGAATCCTTTCCCCATTGCTTGTTTTTGTCAGGTTTATCAAAGATTGTATGGTAGTAGGCATGTTGTATTGCCTCCGATGCCTCTGTTCTGCTCCATTGGTTTATATCTCTGTTTTGGTACGAGTATCATGTTGTTTTGATTACTGTAGCCTTGTAGCATAGTTTGAAGTTGGTAGTGTGATGCCTCCCGCTGTGTTTTTTTTTTGCTTAGAATTGACTTGGCTATGTGGGCTCTCTTTTGGTTCCATATGAAGTTTAAGGTGTTTTTTTCCATTTCTGTCAAGAAGGTCATTGGTAGCTTGATGGGAATAGTGTTGAGTCTCTAAATAACTTGGGGCAGTATGGCCATTTTCACGATATTGATTCTTCCTAACCATGAACATGGAATGTTTCTCCATCTGTTTGTGTCCTCTCTTATTTTGTTGAGCAGTGTTTTGTAGTTCTCCTTGAAGAGGTCCTTTACGTTCCTTGTTAGTTGTATTCCTAGGTATTTTATTCTCTTTATAGCAATTGTGAATTGACCACATAACTGGAAGTAAAGCACTCCTCAGCAAATGCAAAACAACAGAAATCATAACAAACAGTCTCTCAGACCATAGTGCAATCAAGTTAGAACTCAGAATTCAGAAACTAACTCAGAATGGCACAGCTTCATGGACACTGAACAACTGGCTCTTGAATGTTGACTGGATAAACAATAAAATAAAAGCAGAAATAAAGAAGTTCT
>CM052661.1:98306078-98326176 GCA_028533165.1 Leontopithecus rosalia
TCTAGAAGACCCCATTGTCTCAACCCAAAAGCTCCTGAAACTGATAAGCAACTTCAGCAAAGTCTCAGGATACAAAATCAATGTGCAAAAATCACAAGCATTCCTATACACCAATAACAGACTGAAAGAGAGCCAAATCAAGAATTTTCCTTGTTTTCTTATGACAAGAGGAGAGAAGTACAGATATTTGGTTCCAACTTTTACAAATACAAGAGTCCATTTAAACCTAGATGACAGGTTGATGGGTGCATCAAACCACCAGTGCACATGAATATCTATGTAACAAAACTGCATGTTCTGCACATATATCCCAAAACTTAAAGTACGATTTAAAAAAAAAAAAAGAGTCCATTTAAAATTCTAGATGCTGAGACGGCCAAATAGAACCCTCCAAGGATTATTCTCCCTGATGGAACATCAAATCAAACAACTATCCACATAAAGTATCTTTGTAAGAGCCAAAAAATAGGTGAGCTACCACAGTACCTGGTTTTAACATCAGAGCAAGTGAAAAGGCACTGAAGAGGGTAGGAAAGACAGTCTAAATTATTACACCTCCCCTCCCTGACACCAGCAGTGACTGTAGCGTGCAGAGAGAGAATCTATGTACTCAGGAGAGTTCAGTGACTGCAGGACCTGGCTCCCAGATGGCATTCCTGGACCCACTCAGGGTTCAAGGGGAGCTCATTGCCCTTAAGGGAAGAACACAAGTCCGGCTAGATTTGCCATCTGCTGACTAAAGAGCTCTTGGGCCTTGAATGAATATTTGTGGTAGCCAGGCAGTGGTTGCTGTGAGTCTGGAGTATGAGCCAGTGCTGTGATGGCTTCGGGTCTGAACCTATTGACAAGGATGCAGAATCATACACCGGGAAGAGGACAGTCTCTTCAATAAACGGTGTGGAGAAAACTGGATATTCATCTATGGAAGAACAAAAGTGGACCCCTATCTCTTGACACATAGAAAAACAAAATCAAAATGTAGAAAAGACTTAAATCTAAGAAATTAAACTATGAAACGACTCAAAGAAAACTCTGAGGAAACTCTTCAGGATGCTGGTCTGAGCAACGATATTTTGAGTGATACCCCACAAGCACAGGCAACTGAGACAAAAATGGACAAATGGTGCCATATTGGGTTAAAAAGCATCAGCACAGCAAAGGAAACAAGCCACAAAGTGAAGAGCCAACCCACAGAATGGGAGAAAGTATTTGCAAAGTATCCATCTGACAGGGGAATAAAAACCAAAATATATAGGAATCTCAAACAACTTAATATAAAGAAATCTAATAATCCGCTTAAAAATTTGATGGAAGATCTGAATAAACATTTCTCAAAAAAAGACATACAAATGGAGCAAGACTCTGTCTCCTAAATTTTAAAAAAAAAATCTCATGTGTCCCAGGAATATATATGCTTACCATGTACCCACAACACAAAAGGTAAAAAGAAAAAGAAAAAAGCTTTAGGTACTAAATTGAGACTTTGTTGCTTGGTCTTGATTCCAGTGCCAATCATTGGTCTCCAGGCTAAGAAGCAGAGTGACACCTGCAATAATTGTGCAGATTATGTCCTATATGTTATAAGACATATGTATATGTTATAGCTTAGATGTTATGTTTTCATTTTTTGATGTGACGATTTTTAAAAAACCTGTCCCTTGGGGCAATTGAGTGTCATCAGAAAAGAGAATAAACAAGGACGGTGAGTACACAGATATCTGAGAACCTGACATGGAAAAGTTTGATCATTTCCTGAACACAAGGTGTTTGTTCCACATACATTTTAGGTAGCTGAAAGCTAGAAGTGTGTTTCACATTGAGAAAAGAACTCCTTTGAGCCATCTACCCAGAGTCATGAGATCAGAAACTGGAAGACAGGAGGAGTCTATTGTGACTAATGTATAACAAACAGAATCTAGGGGAAATTAACAGCAAGATAGTGTTTTGACTCCGGATTTATTTTAACAATTGTGTACATTGTTGATTTTTCAAAGCGTAGTCATCACAGGTGGCATTGGCATCCTCCCTGAGCTTGTGAGATATGTAAATAAATGGGCACCACACTAACCTACTTCATCAGAATCTCAGGGGATGGGGCTCAGGAATTGTGCTTCAGCCACTTCTCCAAGTAATGCCAATGCATATAAAAGTTTGAAAACATGGTATAGATGTGGTTTGATTCTCTCAGAACTTACAAATCACTTAAAGTCTGGCTCAAATCGATGAATCTGCAGCACTTTAGGTATATGCCTGAAGTGCCACTGGAGAAGCTCTCTCTCTCTTTCTTTCTCTCTCTCTCCCTTTCCTCCTTAAATATACCTCAACGGGAAACTATTGAAAAAGTAGCAGATAGCACTGAGTTCATGATAATATCTTTCTATATTTCTAATATTTCCTTCTTAAAAATGAACTAGAACCAAAAGAAAAAAATAAGCAATAAATACAAAAATATTGTTTAAAAGGAAGGTAAATAAAAACATATTTTACATGAAAAATCAAAGCCTTTAATGGCATTTTTTATTTTAAAAAAAGTTCTAAAAATAAAAATGCCAGTGAGAATGATACACCCCCTCCTCGGAGAATGATTTCTCCTGGAAGCAAGATGAAGGAAAAAGAATTCTAGGATTCAGTTTTATTGTATTAGTAACATTTTAGTTTTCAAGAAAAGGTTATATAAATCAACATGAAAATAGTATTACTTCTGATAAATTCTGAAAAGTGAGCAGATGAGAAAATGTTGTATCATACTCCAAATTCTTGAAGTATTGCAATAATAAAATAACTCATGTATTTTAAAATCCAAAACAAAATATAATTTCCCAATTTAAAAAATGTTTATTTTTTAGAACAATGATAAAGTGAATATAAAGAGCAAAATGTTTTTATATATTACTGATAAAGATGTAAATTGGTAATGCATATTATATGAGAAACTGTAGTTGGAATCATACAGATATTCCAAAATAGCTTCTTTCACCTACCCATATGTATTTAAGGTTTCTCCGTTTCTTTCCATGGCTTGATAATACATTTGTTTTTAGGACAGAATAATATTCCATTGCATGATTACCACAATTTATCTATGCATTCACCTATTATAGGACATCTTGGCTGCTTGCTTTTTGGCAATGATTAAAGCTGAAATAAACATATGTGTGCAGGTTTCTGTGTGGTCACATGTTTTCAACTCCTTCTCAATATTTTGTGTTGGTGTTTTGGATTCAGACCACACTAACAGGTGTGTAGTGGTATGTCACTGCTTCCATTTGCAATTCCCTAACGAGAATCTTGACTGACTTGCCTTCCATTGTCAATTTTTTTTAACCTTGTCAAAATTCCCTCTTTCAAACATCACTCTCCCCTGTATGGAAATCATTCCTCCTGAGGTTTAGGTAACTAAATGAGGAAGATAAGAGGAGATCATATAATGAGAAATTTAAGTAAATATGCTTGAGAACATGGACTGGAAAGCTATATCATAACAGTTTATGTAATTTAATAAATATAGTTTATGTGCTCTTTTAGGTGTTAAATTCATATACAGAGATACATTAATTAAGCATTTCTCACCTGCCTTAGCTGAGAACATCATAGATTAAATGTTAGAGCCAAATATCACCCTGTGAGAAACTAACTGTAATTTGAGAGGTTTTTTTTTTTAATAGGAAGGAGAAACGAAGAGAGTTACAAAAAAATAGGAAAAAGAAAGTATGTGTTTTGTGTGTTATCCACAAAACAAATATATGTGAACACTATCTTGTTCTGGTTTCAATAATTGTATTACATTTTGCATTAAAAATAGATATCTTCCCACATGTTCATGGCTTTCAAATAAAAAAATACCTTCCCACATGTTTATGGCTTTCAAATAAAGAATACATTTCTTTAATTTATCTGATGATGTATTAGAAACAGCCACATCTAATATCTTAGAAATATAAGAGAAAAATATCTCTTGTATTTCTACCAATACCTCATCTTTTATCTGAGTCCCAAGATTTATAAAGGATGAGAGGTCTCCCAGGCATCGACCTGTCTGTCTATGCTCACGGCACAACACTTGCACCTACATACAGGCTATAACAGAAAGACTGATTTGGACTAATTGGGTAGCAACTCGTGTGTGTTCCTCCAGCAGTTCAAGCCTGTGCTTTACCAAAAGGAAAGCTAAACTCAGTCTCATTGGATTCACTAAGACTTGATCCTTTTTAGAAAATAAAATATATCAAACTAAAAAAAATAGTATTTCTCTTTGAAATATTATGGCTTGAAGCAATTTCAACACTCAACACTGATGGGATCAGGAATGATTGACCATTTTCATAGGAGATAATGACATACATTACTTATTTTCATTGGAGGAATTTATGAAGTGTGAAAATATTGCTTATCCATAGGCATGTAAGACAGACATCAAGAGAGAAAGACATAGGAGAAAATTGCCTTCTTAGAGGATGGCTATAGCTATTATCAAGAGGATGATGGATTCACAAAGAGTGACTGAGGGACTGCAGACACTGGCTAGGATAATCATGATGATAATGATTATAAAAATAATTACTTACATTGTCTTTAGCTGTTGGCACAATTCTTCCCCAGACATTTTCAGAATGGGAAGATCAGAGTATATGAACATTTCTCCCTCAAAAATGAATGTAACCAAGAAAAATTTCAACTGTCTCTAAAATAAATACTTGCCTTGGTTCTCAGCCCACTTCCAGTTGGAAATAAACATAATTCAACACCTATTTGTCTCCGAATCAGCCTGTTTATATCACACCCATCATGTTGGTTGAGTGCTTTGTGTAATTTTCAGAGTAATTTAATCCCAGTCTTCTACTTAACATGTACAGGAAAAGAAACACTTTCGGGGGAAAGGAACCACCTATTCTCCACAACTGAACACTTGGAGTGACTGACACATAGTATATGTGGAATAAATATTTACTGAGTCTTACAAAAAGACAAAAAAAACAACACACAATGAAACCATAGTTGTATCTGGTAAGTTTGTATAACTTGTGTGTATGTAAATGGGAATTCGTACCTGCTCATCTGAAGTGTTCGGGTGTCAGTAGCACCCTGAAATTTTTACATTCTGCCATAGGCATTGTTACATAAATAAACTCCAACATACTTATTGGTGGTTTTGGATGTGTTGAGAGGAGTATCCAGCTCCGGATGAAACATTGTAACATCACTCAGTGGAGCCTGTGTGACTCTTGGACTATTTTCTCTTTTTCTTCTTGCCTTCCTTCATTCTGCCATAACTTTTTTACACAGACAGAACCATATATACCTGACATTTTCTCCCATGAGAGTGATTTAAATGTTAAGTGTACAGTGCTGCAATAAACACAGGAGTGCAGTTAGAATGGAAGGGCATTATGTTACATAAAATAAGTCAGGCACAGAAAGAGAAACTGCATCATCTCACTCATTTGAGGAAGCCAAAAATTGAAACAACTGAACTCGTGGAGATAGAGTAGAATTATAGTTACTAGAGGTTGGTAAGCGTAGCAGTGAGTGGAAGAAGTGGGATGGTTAATGAGCACAAAAACATGATTAGATAGAATGAAGGAGATCCAGTATTTGATAGAACAACAGGGCCACTACAGTCAAAAATAACTTATTGTATACTTCAAAATAACTTAAAGAGTATAACTGAAATGTTTGTAGCACAGAGACATGATGAATGCTTGAGGTGATTCATACATTTACTCTGATGTGATCATGACACATTATATGCCTGTATCAAAGTATCTTATGTATTCCATAAATATATGCATCCACTATGTCCCCACAAAAACTGAAAAGTTCAGTGCTAAGTGTTCCATGGCCGAACAAAACCAAGGCTCTCACATAGTAAATGGAAGAATGAAGGCCTTCAAAGGTTCATTTTTTTTACAAAAGGACCCATATTTAATTACTGGCTGTACTATTATCTATTGCTCTATAACAAAAGCTTAGACACTAAAAGTAACAAATATTTCTTATCTCACAAAATGTTTCAAGGGTCAGGCCTCCAGGAACAGTTTAGTTCTGGTTCTAGGTCTCCCACAAAGTTGTAGTTCATATATTGGTCAGGGCTGCAGGCATCTGATTCCAAGATCACCAAGTGGCTGTGGGCCAGTGGCCTCCAATCCTCACTATGTGGCCAGCTGGATTTCCTCAAAGCAAATGCTCTGAGACAGTGAACGAGAAAGAAAGAGGAGGAGGAGGAAGGGAATGAGGAAAGGAAGAAAGAAAACCTGAAATGTCCCTTGTAATCTAATCTTAGACAAGATATACCATTGTATCTGATATATTCTACGGGAAACACAGATCAATTTTGATAAATGGAAGTGGGGGTATTCACACAAGAGAATGTGGATACCTAGAGGTGAAGATCATTGGGGGTCATCCTGGAAGCTGGATACCATAGTGACCTAGCAAGAATTACACACCAGGCATTCTGACTTAAGTCCACACTCGTTTTTACCACCTTACACTGTTTATTATCCCCTTATTTTATGGAATGTTTCATAATTTTCTTATTTTATATATCAGATGATATCTATATAAATTCCAATTATCTTTTTGTGATTAAAACTTAAAGATTATAATAAAAATACTTTTATAATAATAGCTCAATTCTTAGCATAATTTTCAATGAACTTGATAATAAATTAACCAAAAAATAACTTTCTTATTGAAACAAAAAGGATAATAGATGGATTATATATAGTCTAGTTATAAAGAGAGAATTAGTATGTAATAATTTAGATGGAAAAAAATACCACAATGTTACACACAGAAGTAAAAAAAGATATTCAAAAAATTTCAATTTAGAGAAATACAACAGATCAAAAAGCCTCAATATTTAAGAGGCATTCCAAAAATAAAAGAATTGAGAGTATTAAAGAGAGTCAATATTTGGTTGTGAATTTTCCAGAATTAGAGCAAGATATGACTACTCAAATCAGGGAAAATAATAAAGTTCTTCATTTAACTCTCAAAATAATCACCTTAATTAAGGATGATTTCAGGTAAATAAAAATAAGCACAAAGTAGTTAAAAATAAACTGGTTAAATCTACCCAGTAACAAGCACCGGAACAGTCATCCTGATCCCCAAGTTTATTCCCATGAGCACCTACATCTTGGTCATTTACATTACCACCTTCCCACAGTGGTACCTGTACCTAGTTCAAAATGCTGCCCCTTCCCAACTACCTACTTTCTGAGATCACCTGGGCAGATCAAATAAACTCCAGAGACACAGCATTTGGAAGGACAGATGAGACTGAACATCCATCCTAAGCAAATAAAAAGCCAACAGCATAAACCAATCCATTTTTTCAGATCAGTAAGTAAATTTAGTTTGAAAAAATCGTCAATTTCAGGCGCATCTTGAACAAAGACTAGGATGTTTGAATTCAACTTTGAACATTGAGCATGAATTATTTCTTTACTGTGCCATAAGGTTCTTGAGCCAAAGGTATGTTTTATTCCTCCTGTATCTTCCACAGCAGCCATAAGGTGGCATGCACAGGACAGACTCTTCCTAGATTTGTGGTAAGTTCTGGAACTAGACCCTGAAGAACACTCACATTTAGGGTACGGAAACAGGAAAAGAAGGCAATTAGGGAGACAGAGGAGAGTTCAGTGAGATAAAAGAATAACATTGTTAAGGACGGTGAAGTAGCACCTAGAAAAGAAGGGGTAACAATCAATGTCCAGTGTTTCCGAGAGGCTAAAAAAAATCAAAGATCTATAAAAGGCTATTGGGTGTGGTAACTGAGAGATGAGTAGTAAATTTTTCAGAATAAACTTTCAGAATGTATAAGGAGGAAAATCAGGTACAAGATGTAATTTTTGAACTCTGAGAATTTGGAAGACAAGATATAATCAAATATAATAAGCGATAAGAGTTATGAGTAACTAAATTTTCAGAATTTCAGCTGTATGTCTTTGTTGTTTGATTGCATAAAATCATCTCTACCAACTCACAAAAGATAAAAATAATCTAATTCTGAGAGTATTCTGAGATAGTCAAAGATACTTAGCACTAGAGAGATAGAATGTTCTAATTAAACTCATATTGTTTGTTATAATTAAGTAAAACAATACCCTTTGTTATTAAATAATCTCTTAGATTTGAAGTCAGAATCTATCCCTTGCATACGTAGAAATAACATTCATGTGGTCATTTTAGAAATAGTATTTTTCTCTCTTCAAACTTAAAGAAGAATTTAATGAGTACAATGTTACTGCTTACTAAGTTTAAATTTTAGAGCAAAATTCTCTTAGAAATGTTATTTTTTTTCTCTAAGGCAGAAAGACATTGATTCCTTTTTCTATTTCTTTCTTTAAATGTCAATCTTTGCTCACTCCTGTTTATTAATTACAAAAATATTATATATATTTAATTATAAGATACATGTAGTATATGTATGTATCGATATGACAATCCACACAAAGAAGGAGGGATTTACCTCCTGGAGCCTGAGCAGGACATTTTTAAGCAGTCTGCTAACCTTTTCAACCCAAGCCAAGAACAAGAGGTCAAGAAATGTGTATAATTGTCAATATTATTGAGGATTAGTCTAGTTGTCTTTGTTGCAAGGCAAATGAGTTTAATTAGTTCAATCTCCTTACAAGTAAGAATTGTTTATATTCCCAAATGCTTTCTTTGAAAATGAAAGTTCTCTTGAAAGGAGCAGTTAACAGCTACACTCCAGTCTGAGAGAACTACAGAAAACTAATTACAACTGAAGTTTACTTTTATAGAGAAAAATAACTGTACTCTAATGTTTGGAAATGCACATGCATTTGAACAATCTCTAGTCATTTCCTTGTTAAAAACAAAAGGACTTCTAAGCCCTACTGGTCCGCCCAGTCAGCCATTCCTCCCCATTTTTCTATTTCTAACAGGTCTAAAGAACGTTTTCTATCTCATATTTACTTCTAAATCTTCGAGACATTTAAAAATGGCCTCTGTCATCGCATCTTTACCATTTTCCTATATCCATGTATTTTCATAGTAAATTTATGGATGTCATGTGGAAAAATCATAGATAAAACGCAGAAGACCATGTAGTAACTGAGTGGTAGTTACTGGTATTTAGGGTAGCTGCTCCTATTCAGCAGGACCTAGGATTTGAGAGGCTGGATTGGAGACAATGGAGCAGATGCCCAGAAAAACTTGCTGGTATAAACCCCTATGACATTTTTCATCATCTTGACAATTATTTCCCGTTAGGTCTCAGATTATGGTCCAATCTTATGCTTGATGGAGTTATCCCGATACTGACAGAGAATACTTGAACTAAAATGCAGCCTCCAAAGTATGACAGGTCTGTCTTTGCTGATATTTAATGCACAGCTAGTTGCCCTGGAAGACAAAACTTTGCCTTATTGCTGATTTTTATATCAGGTGGCATGTTGAAACCAAACAAGAGAGGAAGAGGGTGGGGATAACGTCAAATGTCTGAGGAAAGACATTAGACCAGGGTAGGAAAAAACAGTAAAGATAAGCTTGATTTCAGCACATGGAAAATTCCTTCATCCTTCCTAATTTAAATCATCAATCTGCTTCATCTGTTGATGATCTGTGATTCCCAGCAACTTATTCTTATACATTGTGATATATATATTTTTGCACATATGAGAAAGGAATAGTAAGATTAACTCTGGTCCTCTGGTGATGGGAAAGATAAATCAGTTAATATTTCAAAAAGGGTAAAAAGCTTCTTTAGAAGAAAATGATTATATCAACCCAAGCTACAAATGTAATTGCAAGACAATTTTCTTTTTATTAATTGACCTAGGAACAGTATTGTTACTGGAAAGGGGTCCCAATCCAGACCCCAAAAGGGGGTTCTTGGATCTGGTGCAAAAAAGAATGTGGGGCAAGTCCATAGAGTAAAGTGAATGCAAGTTTATTAAGAAAGTAAAGAAAGAAACAAAAGAATGGCTACTCCATAGGCAGAGCAGTCTTGAGGGCTGCTAGTTGGCTATTTTCATGGCTAAATCATGGGTGGATTATTCATGAGTTTTCCAGGAAAGAGATGGGAAATTCCCAGAACTGAGGATTCCTCTCTCTTTTAGACCATATAGCATAACTTCTGGGCGCTGCTATAGCATTTGTAAACTGTCATCGCGCTGATGGGAGTGTCTCTTAGCATGCTAACACATTACAATTAGCCTGTAATAAGCAGTGAGGATGACCAGAGGTAGCTTTCATTGCCTTCTTGGTTTTGGTGGGTTTTGGCTGGTTTCTTTACAGCATCCTCATTTATCAGCATGGTCTTTATAAAGTGCATCTTGTAACCTCCTATCTCATCCTATGACTAAGAATGCCTAACCTCCTGGAAATGCAGCCCAGCAGGTCTTATTCTTATTTTGCCGAGCCCATTAAAGATGGAGTCACTTTGGTTCACATGCCTCTAACAATATCTAAGTCTTGGGAAAGGATTTGGCATTGTTGATATCGAGCTAGTGAAAACCAAGGGAGGACAAAGCACTTGTCTTACAGTGTTTTATTCAGTAACTCACCTTATGTATATTAGTAGATGTAGATACAGATAAGGATGTAGATTTATATAGAGAAATATAGCAACTCTTATGTATGGCACTATGATAGTTATTAAAGGATACTTTTAAAAATGTTGCTTTCCAGAGTTTAAAATAATGTTAGCAAAACAAGTTAATAATACAGTATCATTGTTTAAAACAGAAGGGTTTAATTTTTTCTCTAAAGATTATATACTAACAAATACTACTGTTCTTAATTCAACAGATTAAATTATCATAAAGACTGACTATGCTTGAAAATAGGACTTTTCCAAAAATTTGAATGTGGCTTTAAAGAATGTCTGTGCAGCAGCTTTCACATTTATTAAACAAATAGATTAATGCCAACAGAAACAATTAGTATTATAGACTTTTTATTTTGTAAATTAGTCAGACTAAATAACTTACTAAATCTGGGTCTACTTTAAAAACTCTTACTGCTCAAACAGTTTTGTAAATATAAACCATATTGAGAGGGGATAGTCCCCTTGATCTTGACCCACTTCATGGGCAGTGTAAGGTCTTTTAGGCAGACTGATGGCACCATGGACACCATGGTAACCTCTGAGACCTGCATGGACATACCAGATGAGTTCTTGGAACTAGAAAGTCTGAAGTAACTGGAAGACCACGAAAAGGGGAAGAATGATCAACTCATGTGATGTCAAATTAACTTGGTACATTCTTCTATTGTTCCTTATTCCTGCCTCAACTGACAAGGCAATTGAACTTTGTAACCTATCTTGGTCAACCTCATGACTCTAGACCCTACAATCGCCTCCCAGCTTGCAAAAACTGCCCTAAAATGTAACTTCCATAACTTTACACTGCCTGCCCCAAACCTCTAAAACCAACTCCTATCCCAGGGCCTTCCACTGACTCTCTTTTCTGACTCAGCCTGCTGGCTTCCAGGGTGAATAAACAGTGATGTTGCTCACACAAAGCCTGTTTGGGGGGGGTCTCTTCATTCACGATGTGCATTTTAACAGGCAGGAACTGGAGTGGCTCATTTCACTCAGTCCAGCACTGGCCACTCTCCTTGTGAGAGGGAGCAGGCAAGCGAGTGTGGGAACCAAAGGGAATGAATGCTGAAACCAGCCAGTCACTCCTCTCTGGCAGAAGCAGGTGCTATGCAGGCTCTCCCAGCAGCATCCAAGCCCTTGCCCTCTTGGTACCTGGGTTCTTGTCTGGCCTCCAGGAAGAATCAGGTCACACAAACGGATTGAAGGGCAGTGTATGCAGAGGATTTTATCCAGTGATAAGCATGGCTCTCGGAGGGATGGGGAGTTGGAAAGGGGATGGTGCAGGAAGAAGGTGATCTATCCCTGGGGCCATACTATCTGTAGTCTCTGATGCTAAGTTGCTGCTTCTCTGCTTGCTCCTCAGCAGCTCATATCCCTGTGCTGGCTGAAGTCCTTTTATGGGCACAAGGTAGGGGCATGGCAGGACAAAAAAAAAAGCAACATTTGGGTGGAAAAATGGGGTCAGCTGTTTTCTTTTCTTTTTCTATTTTCTTTTTATTTTTATTTTTATTGCATTTTAGGTTTTGGGGTACATGTGCAGAACATGCAAGATAGTTGCATAGGTACACACGTGGCAGTGTGTTTTGTTGCCTTCTGCCCCTTCTCCCATATTTGGCATTTCTCCCCATGCCATCCCTCCCCCACTCCCCGTCCCCCGCTGTCCCTCCCCTATTTCCCCCAATAGACTTCAGTTTATGGTACTCCCATCCCTGTGTCCATGTGTTCTCATTGTTCATCACCCGCCTATGAGTGAGTATATACGGTGTTTTCACTTAGAACTGCAGTTCCAGACTTCAAGGGCTGGGGTTTAGCCAGGAGCCCAGCTGTTCTGTATCAATATCATTGTCTAATTTCATCACACCACTTTAAAATGATACAAAAAAACCTCTCTATATAAAATTTTATATACATAACTGGGCACAGTGGCATGCATCTGTAGTCCCAGCTACTCAAGAGGCTAAGGCAGGAAGGTCTTGAGCCCAGGAGTTTGAAGTTGTGGTGTGCTATGATCATACCTGTGAATAGCTACTGTACTCCAGCCTGGGCAACACAGGAGACTCCATTACTAAAACAAACATATGGCAACAGGAAAAAACCCACCTCATATATATCTAATACACACACACACATGAATTTCATGTTTAGGGTGAGGAACAGTAATTATAAAGGGAATGGACTTGGATGAGTGTTGCCGAAAGTAACCAGTGTGAAATGAATGAAAGTCTGAGGCTCAGGGGGTAAGTCCAAGGGTTTTGTTAGCAACATTTGAGAGGGGAAAAGGCTCAGGCCCAGGATTTAATCACAAGAGCAGCAGAACTGGAGAAAATCTTGGATTCTCAGCTCTGGAAGGTCTTGTATACGAAAGTCAGAACACTGAGCAATTAAGAGTGGCAGCATGAAATAAAAGCTGGAGCATGAGTTAATGCACCTGAAAATGTGAATGCTCCGATGTCTATGAGCCTCTAGGCCTACAGAATCAGCCAACTGCTTTGGATTAAAGGAGAATGCCACCCCTCTGCCCCCCATTTCTTGAAGACAAGGACTGTCTTAACAGTAAATATGTGACACTTAAGGGCAAACACATATTAAAAATAAGAGGCTTAATTCTGGCTGTTAAAATAAGGGACAAAACTCCCCCACTCCCTTTTCTTAGAGCCTTGACTTTAGAAAATGTGTTAAGTTCTCTCTTTGAAATGTATGTAAATCTTTTAAGAAGTGAAATAAGCCTCTTGCCCACTTTATAGCCAAGGAATGTCTTTTTTAAGAACCTGCGAATCATCTCTGAAATGTGACCATCAGGGAAGACAGCCATCCTAGCTCCCAGTTTCTAAAGAATGTAGGAAATTTAACCTCATGGCACCTTGTTTCAAGTTGCAAAACTGTAATACCTCTAGTCATAAAGATGTGAGACATTTATTTTTCCTTTGGATAAAGTCAATTAGCAAACACAGATGGCCACCCTAATTACCAGATAAGCTTAGGATGAACTACATGTGACAAATGGTGGTGTCACGTCCTTTTACTTGAGGAGTAGTTATTCATCTTGAAAACTTGTGCATAATGATTTGCGTTTGCTTGCTATATCAAAGGGTGAGATTTCTTTCTGGTTTTGCAATCTCTTAGCAGATTTCCTGTAATGTGAATCACATTATGGTTTAATGATTATCCAATAATGAAACTGTTTTTTTTCTTTTCTACTTTTGTGAAGAGGTTTTCCATGTTCAAAGGAAACTACGTTTTAATTGTATTTCCCCAATAACCCCATCTCCAGGTCAGCCCCTCTCTTCTGGCCACCAGATCAATAACTGACAAGAGAACTTCTGGCGTCCTGAGAAGCAGGTGGGGCCACAGGCCAAAGGAGTTGCAGGACAAGGCTAACATGAACCCCAGGAACTGTGTGCAGCTGGAATGTATCCAAGGGTGGCGGGTCAATAGAATAAGAACATAGAGATGGATATGAGAATTCTCAATCTGGGAACAGTCCCGGAAGATAGGATTTAATACCCTAGTAGGGGGTGCCAGGAGGCCATTCTAGTATTACCGCTGGATAATTTTGAAGCTTAGAAAAGGGATGCCTCATATCAACTGTAGTTAAAATAGAATCACAGTGGCATACTCTACAGGATGACTTCAAATTACTTATGGGGGTTTGCTAAATTGGTTCTGTATCTGAGACAAAATACCCCTGCCTACTCTGTTTCTCAGGAAGACCTGCCTGAAACTCTCCATATCAAAGCAATAAGGAACGTTGATCTCAGTTTATCAGAACAATAAGGAATGTGTATCTTACCAGCATCATTATCAAGTGATAGCCATCTTCTATAGACCAGGGATGATGGTAGGATCGGCTCTTATAGAAATGTGCTCCCTGATAGCAATGAGAATAATAGAAACCTCAAATAAGAAGGGAAAGGCAGAGGACCTTTATGGGTACAGTAATCATAATGAGCAGCCAAAATGGGAGCTGAGCACAGGAGTGTTGGGAATAGTTAACAGAAGATGACTTTCCCAGAAGCAAGATATATGGGCATCAAAAAAGAATATTGTTCTATCTATATAATCAAACTAATTCAGAATGGACGATTAGGAGCTGAGAGCAGTCACCCCTAAGAAAGCTCACAAACTTTTGACTAGTTTCAGGACATAAGACAGTTTTCCTGGATCCCATATCTTGGAAATAGAAGCTGGATCCCAAGAAGGTTGTACTCTGAAATGCCATGGTAAGTGAATAAGGCAATAATTCCCAAAGTTCTTCCCCAAAAGACCCATGGCCATTTACTCAGGCAAAGTATGTATTCTGAATAAGGGGAATACTCTACATTTTGAGTTTACTGGGTACAGAGTCTGAATAATCATAGACAACTGGAAACGCAAAGCATCATCATGTACCTCTCTGAAAGAGCGCAGGTTATATAAGGGCCATGTAATAGAATATTTCGCCCAGGACCAACTCACATTGGGTCCACTGGGACCATGGACTCTATTAGTGATTGGACATATTTAGTGGCTGGCAGAACCTTCAGGGTCCTTGGTTTGGTAGGGTAAGACTTCTCATAAGAGGAAAGACCAGTTGGAAGCCTCTGCAATCATCTTTACCCCCTGCAGTCAAGACAGCAGATCAAACACTATGTTGCATCCTAGAGTCTAGGGTAAAGATTAGAACCAGCATTCAGGACCTAAAGGTTACTGAAGTGGTGGTGGCCATTTTATCTCCATTTAATTCATTGATCGGAGATTGGCAAACCTTTTCTGTAAAAAGGTAGAGAGTAGATACTTTAGGTTTTGTGGGATATTCAGTCTCTGTCCCAACCATTCAACTCTGCCTTTGTAGCACAAGCAGATATAGACAAATACCTAAGTTAATTAGTGTAGCTGAGTTTCAATGAAACTTTATTTACAAAAACAGGCAGAGAGACAGATTTAGCCTAGACACTATAGTTTGCTGACCCATGATAGAAACAATTACTTAATAGCTCATATTTATGGAGAATTTATTACATTCCAGGCATGATAAAGTTTACAAATTATTTATTCCCAGCACTTTGGGAAGCCGAGATGGGTGGATCACCGGAAGTCAGGAGTTCAAGACCAGCCTGGCCAACATGGTGAAACCCCATCTCTACTAAAAATACAAAAATTAGCTGAGCATAGTGACAGGCACCTGTAATCACAGCTACCTGGGAGGCTGAGGCAGGAGAACTGCTTTAACCTGGAAGGTAGAGGTTGCAGTGAGCTGAAATTGTGCCATTACACTCCAGCCTAGGTAACAAGAGTGAGACTGTATCTCAAAAAGTAATAATAATGATAATTATATACATATATATATTAAGCTATGTCTTACTGTAGCCCTATAGTTAATTATTCCTTCATTTAAAAAATATAGTCATATTTCTTTTGCATAAAATAGTAAAAAAAAATTTATCTTCAATAAGGAAAGAAGAAAGCAAACCAATAGAAAAATGGGGAAATGATATCACTGGGTGAGTCACAGAAGACAAAATTCCAAACGTGTTTAAACATGTAAAAATACACTCAATGAGCTATTGCTTCATACCTGTAAGTATCACAAGAATAACAAACTATATTCCTGTTTAAAATATATATTTTTCATCCCTGGAAGAAGGGTCCACTTCTCTACCACATTGATATCTCTGTCACGTTGATATTTCATTCCTGGAAGAAGAGCCTACTTCTTTACTACGTTGATATTGTGACTTAAAAATGTTATCAGGGAGTGTTTCTCCCTTTATATGGAGCTTGGCTAATTTGCAATTTACTTTGGCTAAATTCACCCTGAGGGAGAATTATATATGATCAAACTGTTGAATCTATGTGACTTGCTTTGAACAATAAAATGTAGACAAAACTTAGATGTGTTACTTCTGAGCAGGCGCTTTAGGAGCCAGCTTACAGTTATGAAGTCCTGAATCTGGAGAACATCATTCTCAGCAAAGTGACACAAGAACAGAAAAGGAAACACCGTATATACTCACTCATAGGCGGGTGATGAACAATGAGAACACATGGACACAGGGAAGGGAGCACCACACACTGAGATCTATTGGGGGAAATAGGGGAGGGACAGCGTTGGGGGGGAGTGGGGGAGGGATGGCATGGGGAGAAATGCCAAATATGGGTGAGGGGGCAGAAGGCAGCAAAACACACTGCCACGTGTGTACCTATGCAACTATCTTGCATGTTCTGCACATGTACCCCAAAACCTAAAATGCAATAAAAATTAAAAAAAAAAAAAAAAAGACTGACAACGTCCTACAGAGAGGAAGTTCTGTCAGCCTCGAGTGGAATGAACACGGTGTGGTGTAAAGCAGCAGATTATAGATAATGGTTTTGCAACACAAGGCCTGTGGGGGAAAAAAGTTGCTTTATGTATTTGCAAGAGCTGTATAAGTTGGTTATCGACACCTGGACAGGATTTGAACGTTGTCAGGCTCCTTGTTAGACACATCACCTTGGCCAAGTTGCTAAACCTCTCTTCTGCCTTCCTTTCCTAATCCAATGTTGATAATGACAGTGTTTTTAGAAACAAGTTTGTTTTGAAGATTAAATGAATGAGTACCTGTAGAATACACAGAATCGTGCTTAGTGCTTGGCAGAGAGTCAATGCTATCTCCATGATTCCTTGTACTTTGGGAAATCAGCGCGACCTTTGCCGAAAAGCTGATATGGGCTTATAGTGTTGGCAACGACTGATAAAACTTTGTTGCCTTTCTTTATTCTTGAACCTTCCCCTGATGTCATTTTGCATCAGGATATTCGTTTTGAATATGAGATCCCAAAAGAGCAAAGAATGATTTGGCAAGCCAAAGAAAGTTCCGTTAGCATTTTCATCAAGTTTGGCAGATGGCACCTCAGACAGCATAAGAAGGGGAGATGTTAGGGGCCAGTAGACTGGAAAGATATTTCCCACTAAGCAGAATATCTATTTGAAAGAAAAAGTAAAAGAAGAGATATGATTGTCCACTGGAAAGAATAAAAGAAATCTGAAAGTCATACTAATTTTATCTAATCTTTGAATCTTCATGCAGAGAGTATTCATTCCTTGTGATGCCCAGTGAAGTTTGGTATTATAGTCACTGTGATATTTACATATGAAAAGCATCTAGTTAATTATATTCTGACTGTTCCACCTGTGTGAAAAAGATAATCAAAACAAAGAAGAGTCAGGAAGAACATACAACATTCAGAAGCCAACTGAAGGAGCTCAGCTTCTACACAGAGAATAGGGAATAATAAAATTGAAGTGTCTTGTTGTTTGTAATATCACAGAGCATTAGGGCTTAAAGTGACTTTAGCATTCAGTTTAGTTCAACAGCACTCCTGACACTGCTAATGTGTGCCAGGCTCAGCTGATTACTGGAGATGGAAAGGAGAATGATGGTGAGTGTGGCTGCCTTGAGGAACCACAACCTTCCCAGAGAAGTCAGGACATATAAACATAGTTTCAGGAGAAGGAGACATGCCTGTGTATAAAAGTAACTAAGAAAAAAAAACTACACAAAGGAGGAAGTGATTCAGTCTACCTTTTTGAATCAGAAAGAAAATTCCAGAAAAGAGTAAGTCCCTGTTTATTATAAGTTCAAGAGAAATAAATTATCCAAGGTTAGGTAGTCTGTTCATGTCAGCAGTGGAATTTGAACTACAGACTAACTCTTCATTTCACTGAAATCTGAAGGTTTTATATTTTTATCTTTTTAAATAGTTTTGTTCATTCTAGTGCCATTATCATTCAAAATGTAAATGAGAAATATTCTCATTTTAAAAAATACCATTAGATCTGAATTTTCATTAGAATAGAGAATTACTCTGTCAATGTAAGGATTAGAATGTCTCTATCAAATTCAAACCTGGGGAAATACAGGCTATATTAGCAGGATTAAATTTCCAACACACAAAATGTGTAGTGCAGAATATTTAGTATCTCACACATATTGAAATATCCTCATCTGTCAGAAAAATGCCAGTATTCAAAAACATTTCCTCCTCAAAAGAACATGCACACAAAATTAACATGTGAATTCCTTTGAGCATATTTAAATTATTTTAAAATTATTTGATAATAATGTTCGCTACTCTGGCAGTGCTTGGGACTTGGCCATCTTGTCAATTGCTCTGTGCCTAACTTCTAACAACAACAACTACAATAACAAACCTGATATATGAGAGTTTTCCAGAGAAAAAGAAACAACAGGATGAATATTGTATTGTCTTTTCTCATGCTGCTAGTAAAGACATACCTGAGACTGGGTAATTTATAAAAGAAAAAGGATTTGGGGAGGATAACATGGGGCGAAATGCAGATATAGGTGATGGGGAGGAAGGTAGCAAACCACATTGCCGTGTATGTACCTATGCAACAATCTTGCATGTTCTTCACATGTACCCCCAAACCTAAAACACAATAAAATATATATATATTAAAAAAAAGAAAAAGAGGTTTAATGGACTCACAGTTCCGCATGTCTGGAGAGGCCTCACAATCATGGTGGAAAAGAAAGAAGAATGAAGTCATGTCTTACATGGCGGCAGACAAGAGAGTTTGTGCAGGGGACCTCCCATTTATAAAACCACCAGATCTCCTGAGACTTAGTCACTATCACAAGACCAGTATGGAGGAAACTGCTCCTATGATTCAATAGTTATCTCCACCTGGCCCCACCCTTGACACATGGGGATTATTACAACTCAAAGTGAGATTTGGGTGGGGACACAGGCAAACCATATCAAATATATTATATGGAAAGAGATTTATTATAAGGAATTTGCTCACACAATTATGGAGGCTGAGAAGTTCTCTTATCTAAGGCTGACCAATGACAGCAATGACATGCAGAACAGCCCATAACATAGTTTCAATCGGAGTCTGAAGGCCTAAGAACCAGGAGAGCTCATGTTATTGTTCCAGTCCAAAAGCAAGCAGGCTCAAAACTCAGGAAGAGCTAATGTTTTGTTCAAGTCTGAAAGCAGGAAATGAAAACAAACACAGCAACAAAATGCTGTCTCAGCTCAAAGCAGTCAGGTGGGAGAAATCCCCTCTTATGCTCAAGAATCAGCCTTTTGGTTTCACTTAGGCCTTCAATGATAAGATGAAATGCACCCACGCTGAGGAGGGCAATCCCGTTTATTCAGTCTGCCCATTTAAATGCTAATCATTCAAAAACACCTTCCCAGACACACTGAGGGTAATGCTTCACCAAATGTTTAAGCACCTGAGAGCCCAGTCAAGTTGACACAAAAATAAATAAATAAAAAGCAGGAGATGCAACTCTCGTATTGGGTAAAATAGATTTTAAAGCAACATAGATACAGTGGTAAAAGGATCAATGCAACAACAAGAGCTAACGATCCTAACACCCAGATACATAGAGACTTAGATTCAATGTAACAGAAAATTAATAAGGGTATCAAGGACTCGAACTCAGATCCGGAACAAGTAAACTTAATAAATATTTACAGAGCTCTCCACTTCAAATACACAAAATATACATTCCTGTCAATACC
>CM052661.1:98326276-98341752 GCA_028533165.1 Leontopithecus rosalia
TGATTTCCTTCCTTCCCTTCCCTCCCTCCCTCCCTTCCTCCCTTCCTCCCTTCCTTCCTCCCTCCCTTCCTCCTTCCCTCCCTTCCTGCCTTCCTCCCTTCCTCCCCCCCCCAAAAAAAGTAATCTTCACATATGTTAAATAATAAGACCCACTCTATAATGCATCAATGAATGAAGAAAGCTTTGAAAAGAGGCAAGTCAAGAAAATGTATAATATACAGACTTGTATTTAGGTGCTAGATTAGAAAACTGTAATTTCTCCATAATGGAAGAAAAAGGATCTCTAATCACAGGAAACTAGTGAAAAACACTAATTGAACCTTGATAGCCTGAGCTTCCTGATTCTTCCTACTCATGATGACGAGACTTGGGAGTTTGACTTTTCCTCCCTGGGCTCATGAGTTATACTGCCTTTCCGTTTGTTTGCTTCTATCCCAGGCAGCATGTAGTTATGAGGTATCAAACTTACACTGAAGAACTGAACACGACCAGAACATAATTTACCAGTCTCTTCACGTACAACTGGCTGCCTTCCTCAGTAACAAGTCAGGGAGCATTGTAATTAAAACTGCTTTCAATTTATTTCCACTTGAGAGCCTTGCCTCCCATGGGATTCTGCAGTAACCTAGGAATGGCTGGGACTCCACACACAGTGAGAAACCTGGCTTATTTGCAAAACTTTTAGGTTGTCTTCTAACATTGTGATCCTGTGTTAACTAAAAGGTCTGTTTAATCCTTCCCATTCCTGGTTATTGTTTCTTCGTTTTCAACATATGACTAATTCCTATCTCTGTATCACATTTTCTACTCAAACCCATTGCATTTTACCTGAAAGATAAAAAAATATATAACTTTCCACGTAACTTTTGGGGTTGCTGTAAATAAGAAATGAAATAATGACTTGTAAGAACTCATTATCTCCCAGTTATGCTGTCAGCAGTATTCTTTTCAATAAAAAACAATATTGCTTTTAAAATAAAAATGTCATCTGGATGCCTGTAATCCCAGCACTTTAGGAGACCAACGTGGGCAGATCACCTGAGGTCAGGAGTTTGCAACCAGACTGGCCAACATGGTGAAACCCCATGTCTACTAAAAGTACAAAATGTAGCTGGGCATGGTGGCAAGCACCTGCAATCCCAGCTACTGGGGTGCCTGAGGCAGGAGAATCACTTAAACCCAGGAGGATTTCATGATTAAATTAGCCACCTTTGGCTGGGTGCTGTGGTCCACACCCGTAATCCTAGCACTTTGGGAGGCCAAGGTGGGTGGATCACCACCAAGGAGTTCAGGAGTTCAAGATCAATGTGGCCAACATGGTGAAAGCCCATCTCTACTAAAAATACAAAAACTAGCCGGGATGGTGGCATCTCCCTATAATCCCAGCTACTGGGTGGCAAAGGCAGGAGAATGGTGTGCTCAGGAAGTGAAGGTTGACAGAGTGAGACTCCATCTCAAAAAAAAAAATTAGCCACTTTAACGAGTGACTGGTTTCTCACTTTCTTGAGACTTTCTACAGAGCTATAAAAATGTGTTTCTGTTTGTAGGGAGAAGAGAGGAGGAAATGTTCATTCATCGACTCCTGCACCCCAGTTGTCAAAGTCTTAAGCCCAAAGAGTGTTAATTGCCCTATTCTTTGAGGTTGGAGCGTCTGGGTATGAGGCACGCACTAGTGCCATCCCATACTCTGACCAGAGCAGTGAAGCTCTGAGCTGGGAGAAGATAAGCAGTGTGACCCCAAGACAATAGTTGTGTTGCGAAATCCTCTCCTTGCTTTGTCCCACCTCTGGTGCCCTGTAACAGTTTCCCCATGCCATTCTACATGGTAGTGAAATTCTCATTTCACTGCCATTGCATAATGTAACTTGTACAATTAAACTGCCTTTGCCCTGTAACATGTCCCCATGCCATTCTACATGGCACTTTCTCATTTCACTGCCTTTGCACAATGCCAAAGGGCAGAGTTGCATAGTGTTAAGAGCACACACTCAGGAGTTAGAGTGCCAGAGTTTAAATCTCAGCCTCAACTTTTTTTTTTTTTTTTTTGAGGCGGAGTCTTACTCTTTCACCCAGGCTGGAGTGCAATGGTATGATCTCAGCTCACTGCAACCTCCGCCTCCTGGGTCCAAGCAATTCTTCTGCCTCAGCCTCCTGGATAGCTGGATTATAGGAATGTGTCACCATGCCCAGCTAACTTTTTGTATTTTTAGTAGAAACGGGGTTTCGTCATGTTGGTCAGGCTGGTCTCAAATTCCCGACCTTGTGATCTACCTGCCTCTGCCTCCCACAGTGTTGGGATTACAGGCTTGAGCCACACGCCCGGCCAGCCTCAACTTTTAACACTATATACCAGCAATGTCATTGCTCCTTAGTTCCCTAGTGTTAAACAATTACAGATAATAAAAGTACCACACCCTAAAGCCTTTTTGTGAGGCTTAAAGAAGTAAAATGCCTAGGAGAGTGCCTATCATATAGTCAGCTGTATATATTTGCAATTATTTTGTTTTAAATTTTTGCTTCTTCAGATATTCAAATTTATCATAAACACAATCTAAAATTGAGACACTTCTTCCTAACATAAGCTACAAAATGTTTACTGTTGTTTTAATTATTTACCCTGCTCAGGTGTCTTTCTGTTTACTTGACCCTGCAGTATCCTTGAATTTGAATATTTCATTTTTGTTCCCTCTGCCACAAACAACATTTCACTTGGGATATGATAACGGAGTAAACTTTAAACTTCATTACTTAGAAAAACACATGCTTTCTCCCCTTGTTTCTGTCTCTCTCCATCTCTGTGTTTCTGTGTTTTTCTCTCTGTACTCTCTCTCTCTCTTTCTCTCTGTCTCTCACACACACAGACACACACACCCACCCTTCAATCTTAAGCAAACAGGTTCAAACTCAAGCTGAAATGAGGAAAATAGAGAGAAGGGGCTTTGAATAAAACAAGAGACTGAAATTTTCAACCACACCGGACTAATATTTAATAAACCAAAGTGACTGGAATGTTTTTACACCTTCCCTGAGATAATGTGAAGTAATGGGGAAAAGATGCATCTCTGGAACATAATAAATTATTTAAAACAATAAAATCAGTACATATCTATGTATACTCCCAATGAACTGAGACGCCTCAACAAACTTGTAATTCGTAAGTACTTCCAACTTAGTTTCAATTACTATATTATCTGCATCTACAAAATCTGGTTGAATATAATAGGGAAATGAATATTATATGATCTACTCTTTTTCCAGTGAGAAGGTTTCTTGGTCAATTTGAATGGATTAAATTCCAGGGATATTGATGAAATATAATGCCACTTTATAGTGTTTATTGCATAATATTAGGAATATGTACCTACATTGTAAGATATAGACAGTCTTAACTTACAATGGCTTTGAGGTATAATTTTCCAATTATATGGTACAGAAGTCATATGCATTGGTACGCTTTTCAACTTACAATAGGGTTGGAGACAATCTACTTGTCAGTCTTTGGGGTAAAAGGCTAAATGAGAGGAGTGGATGCACAGTTTGTAATGTACCATGAGTTAGAAAAAAGGACTAGATGAACCCAGTAATATGGCCAGATTTTAAAATTATATTAATACCATCCTAATTGAAAACAGTAAGAAACATAATGAAGTCTTTATCACAGTCTTATATTTTCATTACAAATACATGCACACCTGCCCACATTTTTTATGAGGAAAACTTTAAAACACATCTAAAAGACTAAAATAAATGTGAACAAATGAAAATATATGTTTGTACTTAGATGGGACAGCTCAAATTACAAAGAAATATTGAATTCAGTTGGTCTATGATGAATAATGTGGTGGTGGTAACTCTGAAATTATATTTTTATATTGTATTGTTGAACAAATACAAAAATACATTGCTTTGCCTGAGCCCAGGAATTCGAGGCTGCAGTGAGCAATTATCAGGCCACTGTACTCCAGCCTGGGTGACAGGTTGAGACCTCAACTGTAACTATATATGTATACATATATACACACACTCATACACATACATACATATGTGGTGTAAATGTATGTGTGTGTGTGTGTGTGTGTGTGTATATATATATACATATATATATATATGTATATATACACACACCTATATATATATAGGTGTTGTTGAGAATGAGAGTTTTGTTGGGAAGGAAGGAGATACAAATATGGAATGAAAGAACTAGTACTGAATTATATTTACAGATATTAGTATGAACTCCTATTTTCTAAAATGTGTGTATATCTCAGTTCTGGTCACAGAAATGAAATCTGGTCACAGCAATAAAATCCCAGTGACCACAAACAAACCCAGCAGCCAGATCTAAATGCTTATGCCCATTTCTCACCAAAAATAACCAGGGCTCCTTGGATACATGATGGATTTCAGGTCTGGGGCAAAGATAGTGCAAGTGAATACCTGAAAGTACCACATGTTAAGCCAGAAAGCTAAAGAGTGCCTAAAAGATAAGAAGGCACGTCAAAAGCACCTAAGAGTCAGCCTGAGGGGATTCCACATGCCAAATTTAGATAATTTTCAACATCAAAAAAGAAAAATGATAGCAAAGGATTGTGATACATTGGATTAAAAAGAAATCAGTGGATCAAAGATGAGGGAGTAATAAAAGGCTAAACTCCTCTTTGCAGATTAAATGAAACAGCAAAGTATTTGTAGCTTTATAACTTGAAAATATAAAACATTTAAAAAAACATACACACAAAGGGCCATCAGATTTTTCAAGCACACATGGAAATACAAGGACCCAGATCAAACATTTTATAATGGTTGTTTATGATGGCACAAGGAAAATATTAGCAAGGAGGGAGGATAAAAGAGAATAAATAAATGAAACAGGAAAGAAAGAACATATCTTACTGTAATTTGAAATGACACTAACATATGATTATTTTATTTTGCTAGTAGAGAACAAAAATAAAGAAAAAAAAGAACCATATTTTAAGATAAACCAAATACCTAAAAACTTTTGTTTCTCTTTAACTCTTTCTTATTTAGCCCTTTATCTAATCTAAAGCTCATTTTTGTACAGAAAATATCATAGGAAAATATTTTCTTTTGTATTGGCCAAGAATGTAATACTTATGTATTCAGATCCATAATTGCACAGTGAATGCTCTTTGCATTTTTATTAATTATCATACAAAATTTTAGCAAGAGAGTATAAGTTGGAATGATCTGAAGACAGATAAATTTTTATCAATTGATATCATTATATTAAAAAGTTAATTTGCTCACAGAGGGTTTGAAGTCTTATTATTTTATCCAGCTTTTCAAATTATACATTTCTTTCCAGAATAAATGTAACACATGATGTAGTAATCAAGTACATATTTGCATATGAAAAGCATCTACTTAATTATATTTTGACTGTCAAACCTGTCCTAAATAGAAAACTGTAAACCTCAAAATTAAGTGGTACCAGACCATCAAAACAATAGGTAGTCCAGACATTACTAACAGGGAAAGTTCCAGTAAGACAAACTATGTTAGCATTCTGGATTCACATCTCAATAGAATCACATTTTTTTTAATGCAAAACAGAAGGATAAGATCCAACCATCTGCTGTCTACAAAAGACCTGCATAACAGGAAAAGATACCATGCAAACAGAAAACAAAAATGAACCAAGTAGCTATATTTAACTCAGAGGAAAAAAAACTAAATCAACCATAATAATTAAAAAAAAAGGTCATTATGTAATGATATAGCATTCAGTTCAACAAGAAGATATAACTATCCTAAATATATATGCACCCAACACTGGAGCACCTGGATTCATAAAACGCTTCTGCCAGACCTATGAAAAGAGAACACAAGAATGGTAGGAGGCTTCGATACCCCACTGACAGTGCTGGACAGATCATGAAGAGCTCAAGTTTTAGAAACCCTCCAGTTCCATGTGCCCTTTCCAAGTCCCATGCATAGTTTTGTTTTTGAAAAATGTGAATATTGTTTCTTGAAGACACCACAAAATTACATCAGCTTTCGTCAGGACAAAACTAGGGTCCATTCATGTGTCTTCTTCTTCAAAGCCAAGATAATCACTCAACAATAATACTTGCCACCCATCCTTAATAAGTTTCTTCTGCCACTTTTGCCAGTTGACCTACACAAGTGTCATGAAACATAGGCTAACATTCTGAACACTTTTGGTACACAGTGTGCCAAATATACTAGGACACATATTTCACAGATTATATAGGGGCTCTTAATAGGTATAGTAATAGCTATTTCACTCAAGTTGTGGGCATTAAATGAGTTAATATACAAGTTGTATTTAATATAGCAACCTGTTACATATTAAGCAATCAATACCTGTTAGCTTTATTTTCTTGTGATTGTTTCTGTCATTCTTGCTATTTTTAGTCTCTCAGCATTTTTTTTACATGCAAACAAATTAGGTTTGATCAAGTAGTTTGAAGAATGAGAGACAAAAAAGGAAAATAAATACATTATACTGCAGTGAGCTAATGCTGTAGAAGCCCAGTAGAGGTAGCTTCTAATTCAAGAAAATAGAAGCAAACACATCAACTTTTAGAGGAAACCAAGGACTGAATGCTTCATTTGACTGGAGAAGTATGAAGCATAAAAGGAATTATAAGAAAGGTAAAAAATTAATTAGTACAGTAACAATGACAAGAAATAATTCAAAACAAAACAATGCAAATGAGAGCTACATGTCAGCAAATGTATGGAAAATAGAAGACAAATTTTAAAGAGTGGATTTACATTGAGATTTTGAGCCTGTGTACCAAAAAAAAGAAAACAATTATTGTTATTTTTCTTTCTTTTCAGGACTGCAAAGACATTAATGTATGACTATTTCATGAGTGCTTACTACTTACCACGTGCTGTTACAGGCCATGGAACGCCACCTGGGAGTCACCAGGTGATTTTATGATGAGGGGAGTCACCATCCATGCATGCATGCATCCATCCATCCATCCATGCATCATCCATCCATCCATGCATCATCCATCCATCCATCCATGCATCCATCCATCCACCCTTTCTACCTTCCTCCATTATTTCTCTTTATCACAATGTCTCTCCCTCCTTCCCTTTCTTCCCTTTCTCCCTCCTCTCCCTTCCTCCTTCATACCTCCTTTTCTTTTTTCCTTTATTTGTTTCTTCCTATCCAGTGCTTATCACATGTGAAACATATGTTCTAGCCATTGGGGACTTTGCGGTAAATAAAGCAAAGTCCTTGCTTGCATTCTGTGAAAGACTGAGCTAAAATGGGTAATTAATAAATACAACCACACACACACACACACACACACACACACACATTTATTTCTACTATATCAGTTACTGCATTAATCAGGATCCATTTAGAAGATAGAAACTACATAATAATTTTAACAGAGAAAGTCTAATACTAAGAATTATTAGACACAACAGGGTTCTGGCTACTAAAGGGTAGAGAATCAGTCCAGGAAGGGGCACTCACACTTGTAATCCCAGCACTCTGGGAGGCTGAGGCGGGAGGACTGCTTGAGCCCAGGAGTTCAAGATCAGCTTGGGTAACATATGGAGACTCTGTCTCTATAAAAAATAGAATAAAATAAAAAGTAGCTGAACATGGTGGAGCACACTGGTGGGCCCAGCTCCTGGAAAGGCTGAGACAGGAGGATCGCTTGATCTCAGAAGGTTGAGGCCTGCAGTGAGCTATAGTCTCACCACTACACTCCAGCCTGGGTGACAGAGAGAGTCCCTGTCTTTAAAAAATAAATAAATATTTAAGTTAAATTAAATAAAGAGTAAAGAACTCTAAAGAATCCAGGAATACAGATTTGGGAGAAGCCATTACCATGAGGGCTGGGGCAGTGGTCCTAAGGAAGGAACAAATCTAGGGCCCCCACTGGCCAGGACTGGGATCTGGGCCAGGTCATCACCCACTGGATGGCAAAGAGGTTCTCACTGGAGCCCATGAAAGTGAGACCCACTGGGAATAAAACCATGATTTAAAAGACAAATTAGAGCACCCAAAGATTACTTTTAGAGGGAAAATGAAGAGCATGTGATGGTGGACTTACTGGAGAGGGCACAAAATCTGCTGGAAGAGAGAAATGAATTCTGGAGACCACCAGGCTAGAGATGGAGGTGGGATATAAGTGATGGATAAAAAATGATCTCTCAAATTAGGTTAGAGGTAATTTTACTCATTAATGGAATACAAGACAAATTCAAATGAAAACCTTAGAGAAACAGATTTTTGGGATGCAAGAAAAAAGAACAGCAAGTGAAAGTTACCAAGAAACAGTGGAAAAGAGGAAAAAGAAGTTACTGAAGTGAGTTTAGAAAAATAATGCATTAAGACTGAAGAGAAGCCAAGGATAAGGACACTAAGAAAGAACCTTTGAATTTAGGGATGAGACCAGCTGGGAAATTTAAGAAAGCAATTTCTATAGAGAGGTGTGGGTGAAAGTTAAATTGCTTAGCATATAAGGAAAGGCAGAGGTCATGTGGTAAGGAATTTTGGTAAAGAAATGGAGATAAAGCTATTATCCAGACATAATTTTATTTAATCTCAATGAAGTATACTGAGATAATTCTCTAAATTGTCTCACATACTCCAAACTCTTCTCATTTGAATTTGTTCTAAATATGTCATTTTATGAATCAAATTTTATGAAGATCAAATAGTAACATTCCCTTGCTCAAAACATCAATAACCTCATTTTAATTGTTAAACTATCCAATTCTTTAGACCGTCAGGTCCTCTAACACTTAAACTAAACAATACTTTGTGTTTGTTCTCTGACTGCTCCCCAATTTATCTTCTATTATAACAAAATTATAAAATTAATCTGCAAGCATGCCTGAACTTTCAAGCCTCTATACCAGGGTGTCCAACCTTTGGCTTTTTTTGTGTCATACTGAAAGAAGGAGTGCCTTGGGTCACACATAAAATACAATAAAACTAATAATAGCTGACGGGCTTTTTAAAAAATTTCAAAAAAGTGTCATAATGTTTTAAGACAGTTTAAGAATTTGCATTGGGCCACATCCAAAGCCGTCCTGGACCGTATGCGACCTGTGGACCATGAGTTAGACAAACTTGCTGTATATATTTATGATCTCCCTTACACTTAATTCAGAGTATGACTTCCACCTCAATGTTCTGAGTCCTTACACAGACTTCCATCCCATCCCAAGCTCTGCTTTCTTTATCAAAATTGCCCTGATTGCTGTGATCTGAATTGTGCCCCCTCCATACATCTTTGAAACCCTAAACCCCAATTTGGAGACAGGGTGTTTAGGATGTAACTGAGGTTAAATAAGGTCATAAGGGTGGGGCCGTATTCCAATAGAACTGGTGGCTTTATAAAAAGAAACATCTCTCTTTTCTCTCTCTCTGCCTCTCTCTCTCTCTCAGTCAGTCTTTCTCTCTTTCACTCTTGCTTTCTCTCTCTCTCTCTCTCTCTCTCTCTCTCTCTCTCTCTCTCTCTCTCTCTCTCTCTCTCTCTCTCTCTCGCTCTCTCTCTCTCTCATTCTTTCTTCCTTCCTCCTTCCACAGTCAGAGGAAAGGACTTTTGAGGAGAAAATGGCCATCTACTATCCAGGAAAGGAGCCCTTGCTGGAAACCCAATCCTGCCAGAAAATTCATCTTGGACTTTCCAGCCCCTAGAACTGTGGAGAAAATAAATGTCTCTTAAGCCACTAGATCTGTGGCAGCTGGAGCTGAATAATATGAGATTTTATCACTTGCTATTTTTAAAATTTTTTTACCATCTAAAAATTTATTTTTGCAAAACCAAATGATAATGATTATAGTGTGAAGAGCATTATATCTATTTTGTAGCCAACTTATCATAGATACTTTGATAAAATTCATTGAAAGGAAGAAATATAAAATTTATTTTTATATATTCTGTAAACAACTGGCCCATTAGAGTATACACTGTACACTCAATATATAATTATTATATTGAATTGAAATTGTAAAAATTCTAACCAACTCAGATTCTATTAATAGATTTACCTTTGTGTGTGAGTTTCTGTGTGTGTGTGTGTGCATGTGTGTGTGTCAGAGAGAGAGAGAGAGAGAGAGAGAGAGAGAGAGAATTGGCATAGCAGTCTCCTCTTTGAAAAGTTAAGAGTACATGCTCAAGCCTAACTTTCTAAAGGTTTTATGTTTTAAACATTTCTCTTCATATCACAAACATGTCTGAAAATTTCTACGACTTTTTGGGTATTAAAAATAAACTGGAAACTACCAAGAAATGTATATGTAAGTGTGTGATATAGTTTGTATATATGAATATAGTTTGTATGCAAATATGCTTTACATATACACTTACGGTCTGTATATTTGTCCCCATTCAAATTTCATGTTGAATTGTAATTCTCAGTATTGAAGGTGGGGCCTGATGGAGGTGATTGCATCAGGGGGATGGACTTTCCACTAATGGTTTAGCATCATCTTCTTGGTGCTGTCCTCATGATAGTGAGCGAGTTCTCACAGTATCTGGTCATTTAAAGCATGCAGCACCTCCCCCTTCACTCTTTTTCTTGCTTCTGCTTTCACCACATGCTTTCCCCACCTCTTTGCCTTCTGCCGTAATTGTAAACTTCTTGAGGCGTCCCCAGAAACAGATACCAGCATTGTGCTTCCTGTACAGGCTGCAAAGCTATGAGCCACTTAAACCTCTTTTCTTATAAATTACCCAGAGTCAAGGTTTTTTTTTTGTTTTTTTTTTTTTTTGTTTTTTTTTTTTTTTTTTTTGTAGCAATGCAAGGACAGCCCAATACAGTGTGAAACTGGGAAGTCGATTTCTGGGCCACACTTCACAGATCCAAAAATGAAAGAAGTGGAATTTTATCTCTAATACTCTCAACGATTCTCACCTATTCATCAATACCTTTGAGATAAACAAATACATACAGACAATTTATGATGTTTACATTGTAGCTGCGTCTTCAGAGCTATGACTTCATCAATACAGTATGCAAGGGCACTTAACTTACTAATATGGTGATTACAGGTCAAAATTGTTTGTGACACTATATATAGAATCAAGAATTAAATATAAGAAGCATCACAATACACTGATTATGCTCCTGGGATTAGGTAATGCATCATATCACTTCAATACATTCTTGTAATTTCACAGTGATTCATTTAGGTTGGTAGTAGTACCCTACTTTGAGATATAAAGTTCAGAGCATTGTAGCTAAATTTCTTAAGAATATATATTTGATATATAACATCACATAATTATATATTGTATTGTGTATTACATAACATATTATGTTAGTACAACCTAATCTAATATATATATGCATATATACAGAGTTAGTGAAGGAATCAGAACACTAAAGTCTGTTGCTTTCAATATCCTGTGTTGACTAAAACTTTAAAATAGCATTTTTTAATTCAAAAAAATATAAAGAAATTAGAGAAAACTGTGTGTACATATAACTATGTAAGGTAATGGATATGTTAATTAACCTGATTTAACCATTTTATTATCTACACATACCTGTATATCAAGCATTATGTTGCAGGCCACAAATATATACACGTTTATTTGTCAATTTAAAAAAGTAAAAATGTCAAAAAAGAAATTAGAGAAAAAAGTCACTTGAAATTATAAGGTATTTGAAACTATAAGCTATTGTTATATTTATAATGAAAAATATAAAAGAAAAATGCAATATTGTTTAAACTATCTCTTGCTATCCTATGTATAAATGTCAATTATCCTACATCTAAATTTTTTTATTTTGATTTTTTAATACCTGTTGTATATTTCCACACTAAGAATACACTGAATTCCACATATGTTTAATTTAACCTTGAAATATGATATATTGGCCAGGCACGGTTGCTCACGCCTGTAATCTCAGAACTTTGGGAGGCTGAGGTGGGTGGATCATGAGGTCAAGCAATTGAGACCATCTGGCCAACATGGTGAAACCCTGTCTCTACTACTAAAAATACAAAATTAGCTGGGTGTGGTGACAAGCACCTGTAGTCCCAACTACTTGGGAGGCTGAGGCAAGGAGAATCGCTTGAACCTAGGAGGTGGAGGTTGCAGTGAGCCGAGATTGCACCACTGCACTCTAGCCTGGTCTCAAAAACAAATATATATATATATATATATATATATATATATATATCTTATATTGAATTTCATTTGCTTCCAAGTAAAGCACAGTATAAACCTGGTTCACTGAATTATGAAATACAATTTTTTTTCTTCAAGGTAACAGAAGATTTTTAAATAAATAACATTTTATTCCACTACATTACACTTGGTGTTATGCCATAGATAAGTATGGGGGGAAAAGCAAAAATTTAAATCATTTATATTTTTTAAAAGCCTGCTGTGTAATCTCTGTAACCTCCAAGGTATATTTTTTACTAAAAAAAAAATTCCTCAAGTTTGCACTGTGTATGTTAACTATTTTAAGATGATAAGCATTTTATATATTAGACATTTAGCATAGCTAAAAACCAACACTTTAAAAAATGGACTGAGGGGTTTGCCTACCAATTAAAATGTATTATGCAAAAGTTAATGGCAAAAGTTGAGATGTAATTGGCTCAGAGCATAAAGCTGTTAGAGAAACCTGTCAATACACACCCCCTCATTCCTCCTACCTCCACTCTAGTTAAAGCTGTGAATACTCACTCTTAACTATTTTGCAACTTCCTACGCTTTCCTACCATGTGAGATCCACATCTGTTCAGTTTCTCCATGTATCTTTCCAACCTCTATCTTTAATCATTTTTAAATTAATTACTCATTCTGATCAACTCCTCTTTGTGGGCTACCAACCAATGGATGGAAAAGATCCCTTCCCTGCAACACGTCATGTTAGTAAATCCACAAAGTAAGTAAATCTTTATGATTGCATGGAACTCTTACAATTCGAACATTGCATATATATTACATTTGTAAATCTAAATTTCCTTCATCACTTTCTCTAAAACCTTGGATATAGAGAGGTACGCACATGGTGCCATTCCAAGGACAGACAGACAACAGTTACTGTCTGTCACCATTGGATAGCTCTACTTCCCAGGAGAGGGAAATTTCACTTTCCACCCACCATTCCACTTTCTTATCTCTTGTGCACATTTCTGCATTTTCTTCATCTCCCCATCTCTAAGCTCATCATCCTTCAGTTCATGGCAACACCACTGCCACAGCCTTCTTCCTAAAATACCTCTTTGTATATGCTAATCTTCAGCACCAGAACTCCATGTTTTATCATTACCTATAGAATACACTTCTAAAATTCACTCCAGATGGAATAAAGACTTAAACATGAGACCTAACACCATAAAAACTCTAGGAAAACACCTAGGCAAAACCACTCAGGACATAGGCATAGGCAAGGACTTCATGACTAAAATACCAAAAGCATTGGCAACAAAAGCCAAAATAGACAAATGGGACCTAATTAAACTCCAGGGCTTCTGCACAGCAAAAGAAATAATCATTAGAGTGAAGCAGCAACCAACAGAAAGGGAAACAATTTTGCAAATTACCCATCTGACAAAGGGCTAATATCCAGAATCTACAAAGAACTAAAACAGATTTACAAAAAAAAAAACAAACATTCAAAAGTGGGTGAAGGATATGAACAGACACTTTTTAAAGAAGACATGTATGAGGCCAACAAACATATGAAAAATGCTCATCATCACTGGTCATTAGATTAATGTACATCAAAACCACATTGAGATACCATCTCACACCAGTTAGAATCATTAAAAAATCTGGAGACAACAGATGCTAGAGAGGATGTGGAGAAATAGGAACACTTTTTCACGGTTGGTGGGAGTGTAAATTAGTTCAACCATTGTGGAAGACAGTGTGGCAATTCCTCAAGGACCTAGAAATAGAAATTCCATTTTACCCAGCAATCCCATTACTGGGTATATATCCAAAGGATTATAAATTGTTCTATTATAAAGACACATGCACGTGATTGCTCAGTACAGCACTAATTACAATAGCAAAGACCTGACTGAACAGGGAAAATTTGGCACATATACACTATGAAATACTATGTAGCCACAAAAAAGGATGAGTCTGTGTCCTTTGTAGGGACATGGATGAACCTGGAAGCCATCATTCTCAGCAAACTGACACAAGAACAGAAAATCAAACACCACATGTTCTCACTCATAGGCCGGTGTTGAACAATAACACATGGACACAGGGAGGGGAGCATCACACACTGGGGTCTGTTGTGGGGAATTAGTGGAGGGACAATGAGGGGTAGGGAGTTGGGGAGGGATAACATAGGGAGAAATGCCAGATATAGGTGATAGGGATGGAGGCAGCAAACAACCTTGCCATGTATGTACCTATGCAATAATCCTGCATGTTCTTCACATATACCCCAGAACCTAAAGTGCAATAAAATATATATTTTAAAAAAACACACTTCTAATTGCTAAACTAGATGTTCACAGCTCTCCAATGATCAAGTCAAAAGTTATTTGTTAAACTATTTCTACTATTCTCCTAAAACCAGTCTTCATAATTCTGAGCTGGTCATTTTAGCAAACATTGAAACAATGTTATATATTTTTCCAGGCCCTCAAAATTTTAAGTTTAAATTATCTTTCTCCTCGTCTACATGGACATTTCCTTCAAAGCTCAAACCAGTTCTCACATTGCCCAAGAAGGTTATGGCCACAGCTTTTAGCCATATCTTCCCTGTTGAACTCTTATAAACACTGTTCTCTGCCTTGATCACTTGACTTTTGGTAAATGCTGTCTCACAATGCTAATTTTTATGTATATGCATTTTTCCTTACTATTAGCTTAGTGAGAGTAGAAAGTATACTTAATAAATTTGTTTCAATTTTGATAGAAAAATTAAGATTATATGGTCATATTTGCAATCAAGGACCTTGAGGATTAGGTTCTTAATAATCAATCAATCAACAAACCAATATTCATCAGTGACTACTTTGTTTATGAAAGACATTAGATGGCAGGAATTTTACAACTGAATAAGAAATAGCTTTTGTTCTATACTCAAGGGAATAACAATGTATTCTTAATAACATACATGAATATAAATTATTATACTTCAAAAAGTGCAAGTTATTATAAGGTGCTATAAAGAAAGAATTAATTACTTTGAGATACATTCCATCAATACCGAGTTTGTTGAGGGTTTTTAGCATAAAGGGCTGTTGAATTTTGTCAAAGGCTTTCTCTGCATCGATTGAGATGATCATGTGGTTTTTGTTTTTGGTTCTGTTTATGTGGTGAATTATGTTTATAGACTTGCGTATGTTGAACCAGCCCTGCATCCCCGGGATGAATCCTACTTGATCATGATGGATAAGCTTTTTGATGTGCTGTTGCAATCGGCTTGCCAGTATTTTATTGAAGATTTTTGCATCTATGTTCATCATGGATATTGGCCTGAAGTTTTCTTTTCTTGTAGAGTCTCTGCCA
>CM052661.1:98342252-98377722 GCA_028533165.1 Leontopithecus rosalia
GGTGAGGGGGCAGAAGGCAGCAAAACACACTGCCACGTGTGTACCTATGCAACTATCTTGCATGTTCTGCACATGTACCCCAAATCCTAAAATGCAATAAAAATTAAAAAAAAAAAAAAAAAAAAAAAAGAAAGAATTAATAATGTACCTTGTATTTCATGTTAAACTTCAGTTTACATATCAAAATCTCTTTCAATGGTAGATGTCTCCTTGATATGTGAAGAATCTGGGGCAGCATTTACATAAAAAAGCATGAAAATTACAAATCCTTCTCTTTAATGAACCATCCACACAAACTGTTAGACGCTGCCAGGTGCTTAGAAAAATTTTAAATCTTGATTCCCAGGAGATTATATCCATGTAAATAAATTTAGATGCTTTAGTGTTAGATTTTATTTTCCTTAATATAATACTATTAGGGTCTGTTCTCATAAATATTCCTAAGACCCCTGCTAATTGACAAGATCCTGCAATTTGGGTGTATAACCTCTATCCTTCCTCACCATACTACGTAGATCAGGATAATTCTGGACTCCATGGAAAGTAGGGGGTGTGGAGGGAGGTTCGGCCCAGTTGCAATCGTTTCATGAAATACTGTCCAAATGTACCCATTGGAACAGGGGCGGTAGAGGGTGGAAGAATTGGTAGGGGAAGGTGTTAGGTATCTTTGTCTAGCATGGAAAATTTTGAAAATGTGGAATTTTGGAGTTATCAGCCTTACTTGTGTCTACCCACCTTCCTCATCTTATAATTGAGATTCTGACTCCTGGCCCATCAAGACCCTTCATGCCCTGGGCTCAGACACCCAGTAATGGTCTGCATGAATCGAAATAGTGGGCATGTCTGCAGGGGTTTCCATCAAGCCCTGAGCCTGAGACTCTAACATAACTGATATTCAGCTGTGTGAGTTACGGAACATTTTTGAAGCTGTCACAGAAGATTTCTGATTTTCTTCTTGTTGTTATGTGATTAGGGAAATGTTAAAATCTCAATTGTCCTTTTCTCAGTGTACTCTTTCTAGGGCAATTAGAAGCAGCCAGCCACTTTACGGCCATGATAACCTCACCTTTACCATCACAAACACGGTGGCAACGTTCTCTCCTCCTGTGTTACCCTTCATTCCATGCCAACCACAGTGACAACGGAAGTAAATGTGCACTACTACAAGACACAGGCTAACATCGTGTCACTTCTCCTAGCAAGTTATTCGCATGCTAATGTTATCAAATATTTGCATAATGCAACTCCAGAATCCCACTTTGAGATTCCAGCCCTGCCCACTTAAGGCTACTCTTAGTACTCATTCCCACCCCATCCACTTACGGCTACTCTTAATACTTATTATATTATTCAAGGTTCCCACAGAAAGTATATGTCAATACAAAATTAGTGATTAACAATAGTGACTAATTGTAACAGTGTAAAAGGGTTAGGAGAAACCACTAAAGTGAAGCAACCCAAGGTTAGAACATAAGAGACTTTTTTCCCTAGGACTGAATGGGCAGCAGCTCCCTCAATGTGAATCTGAGCTCCTGCCTTCCACACCCAACCCTCAGCCTCCCTCTTGCCAGGGGATGGAGCAGGCTCCTCATCTGTAGATCATTTGCAGACACTGAGCCCTGATGAGCAGGGTTGCACCTTCCCTATCTGCTTATTGGGGCCAATGGCCTCCCACTCCTCACTCTCACAGCTCCAGGGTCCCTGTGGCCGCAGATACATCCTGCTGAAACTGAGGTGGGGGATGAGCCAGACCCCAAGAACAACTGTGATTTTGTTTTTTAAATATGTTGACACTTCCTACTTGTGCAGTATTGAAGACCAGATTCTGTGGCGCCGCCTCAGTGAGATGGTGAGAGTTCCCCATGCTGGCAAAGGAACTTCACACTGACCTCGGGGATGGATTCTTGGGACAGAATCCATTAGATTAGTTAGGAGAGCACAGAGTGCCTTAACTACTCTTCCCACCCCCCTGCCCTCTCAGAATTATCCAGTTCTTGAAGCCTCGAAGTTCGCCTTTTCATTTCAAGCATAACTGCATAAATGCCTGCAGCAATGGTGGGAGAAAGCAGTTGTCGGTCAAAAAGGAAAGGCAGTTTCAAAGCCAATTCATTTGAAGAAAGTACAATTTCCACCTTAGGTTTTGAACATTCACAGTCTGTGTCTGTCTCTGGGCATAAGCTGATCCTCATCTATTCAGGAAAATAACGTGCCTGGGTTTGTAGAGACACAGTGTATATGCCTGTTTGAAGCCTGAAACGTGTTTGCTTTTTCCTTTTGGGTCCAGTGGAGGTACTAGGTTGAGGTAGCAAAACCTTAACTCTTCTGGGTTTCTTTGTTTTTTTCACTGCGAGTTCTGCCCCGACTTTGGACTTGGGAATTATTCTTATTCGTACTTGAAGCTGTCTCCTAGCACCTTACCTCAAAGCAACTCTTATGTCATTGGAAAAAAGATTTTCAGACCATAGATCAAAAATTACTTCTTAAGGTGGTGCTAATGGGTGCCAAGAGGAAAAGGTACCTGCAGTGTATTCTGGGTCAGTGATGTTGAAAACAGCCCTTTTCTTGGCTTCCTGTCAAGAAGTATGTGTTTGTGTCTTGTCTCTTGTGACATTTGTTTTCTTTCCTGCCCCTGGGGATTAGCTTTGAGCTATTGATATCTGGTATGTGCAGATTTTGCAATGTGGTTCTACTTCTTTTTGTCTGTAGGTTATTTCTCCAGGAGCAAAGATAATAATTTCCTAAACCTATGCACATATGAAGAAATGTGATATATTACTAATTTTTATTCTTGTTGTTTATAGAGCAAAATAGAAATAGAAAAAGGAAAAAAAGGACTCAACCTTTGAATTCACAGAGCAGGTCGGAGAAAGTTAGACATTAGCCATGCTGTGGAAAATAAGGAACAAACACACATCAGAACTTCAAGTACACCCAAAAAGCAACCCTAATGTCTCCTTCCATTACAACTTTCAACAGTCATTAAGCCATATAATAGAATATATACATATGTTTTACCGTAAATTCTCACTCTTTTATCCATTAAGTGAATAAAAGCATTGCTTTATGTAAAAGGAATCCCTGATGCAGGTAACTTTTATGGTTGAAGAGAAATCTCCAGGATAAAGAGTAAGTTTCTAAATAATTAAGAAGCAATGAAATAAAATTGTACCTAAGACTGCCTTCTACATTTAAGATTCACGTAATATCTGAAGCTGAAGCATTTAGAGTTGTGTTTTTAATATTAAAAAAAAACCCTTGTGAGTCCATAAACCTTTGAGAATAGATGATGATAAGGCACTTGAAATTATTAGAAGAGCCAGATACAAGTGGGTCAGCACTAGGGAGCTCACATGACCAGGTCTGGGGTTAGAGCCAAAAAGGATTAAGTGATACAAACAGAAGAGTGAAAACCAGGGACAACTCATTTACTAAGGGCTGAACTAATTTCTGCCCTACGTTTCTTAGGTAGAGGATACATACCACAAATTCTTAACCTTTTGGATGTTGTGTATATAATAATTGTTCTTAGGTGTGTTACAGCAATGGAAATTGTAGATAAACTAATGCATATTTAGAGAATCAAGTGCAAAGAAAGTGGAAAGCGGCCATCAACACTATACCCTATCCGAGATGCTGGGAAAGGCAGGCATTGATGTTACTATTCCATAAGAAAATCAAAATTCCAAAACAAAAACAAAAGGGAAGAAGTTTTGGATCTCCATTTCCACAAATCAGTATGTGTCTTCTGACTATTTTTTAAAGTTTCATTTTCAAGTGACTTCTTTTCTAGAGCCTCTACAGTCAGGCTATGTAGATTTGGGTCTCAGCTCCACCTTTGACCAATGATATAAACTTCAACAATTTCTTTAACATCTCTGTGTCTCGACCGGAGTAATAATCATGCCTCTTGAGACTGTCACTCTGCAAACAATGTGGGTAGAAAACACTTAAGATAGAAGAGAAATGAGCACATATTAAGTGCTTTATGTGTTAGCTATTTTTACTATTACATGTAAATACAGTAGAAGTAAAAAGCAAACAAGTACACATCTTTCGTTAAAGCTTATAAGGAGGAAGCAATGTGAACAGAAGGAAAGAATACAGCACTAATATATACAATGGCCATATTACAAAGTATTACATTATTTAAATATTTATAATAATGTCTATATTTACTTCTATTGAAAGCAGTAAAAATGTATACATGACACAAGGAAAAACTAGGTAGAAATTAAGGAAGCAGTATATTTTAAAGTCAATAACTAATAATAAATCTGGTTTCTATCTTGAATATTTAACATAAATTTAAAACATATCATTAATGCTAGTGGCCAACAACACTTACAGATATTAAGAAAAAGTAAAGGGAATAATCTGTATTACCATAATTGATGATAGCCAGAAAAGGCTATATTTAAAAGAAAATGTATAATCTTGTAATGTATAATAAATAATAATATAAAGAATTGTAATATTAAATATATAATCTTAGGAAAGAATAAAGATGAAAACTAAATTCATCTTTAAACTCAATTTATTAGTTTTCATCTTTACAATTGCAAAAAACAGTGTTTTTAAAAAGCAAGGGAAATTAGGTATAGGAAATGAATAAATAAAACATACGTCAATTGAAATGTAAAACAAAAACTTGTTGAAAAAATAAATGTCTGAAATCTGATACTTCAAAAGATTGGCAAAATTGAGTAATTCCACTCAAGCCTTACTAAGGCAAAAAGAGAATAAGCATAAATAACTAGATGAAAAATAAAATAGAAATCATAATAGATACAGGAGAAAGTAAGGGGATTATAGGCAAATACTAAGTAAACTATATAGTAGCAAGTTTTTAAATTTAGAAAAAATTATGATCTATTAGCAAAATACAAATTGCCAATATCAAAACAAGAAAATGGGAGAATGTGGATAACAATTTACCGTTGACAAAATTGGAACGTGCTTATAGTGCTAACATTGAAAAAAAGCACCCAGGAACAGATTCACCAATTTTTTTTCTATCTGTTGAACAACAGGAAATTACAATATTGTTTACAATGGTCCAGGCTAGGGAAAAGATTCTAATTTGTTTTATGAGTATAGCTTACTCAAATAACTGACAAATTTGTTTTAGGAGTATAGCTTACTCAAATAACTGACAAATCATTCCAAAAGCTGATTGAAGAGTAGATATAACAAATAAATACTAGCAAAAAGACCCAAGAAGATACAAAAGTATAATATTTATATTATTCAGTATTTATATCAGAACGGCAAGATTTGTTCAGTATCAGATTATTTGCATATTTTACCTCAGCAAAAAGAAAAACTAAAGAAGTAAAACCATATAAACATATTAATAGATACTGAGAAGTACTTGATAAAAATCCCATAACTATTAATAAAATCTCTACATAAAACAGAAAAAAAAATCCTTGGGAAATTTAATAGAATTCTCACAATATTTTCTGCTAAAGAGACCTTCACTTTATTAGATAATACGTGTTGCTCCTGGAAGTAAAGGATGTCATTACAAAAGACTATTGGAGCTTTTAGCTCTATTTCAACATCACTTAAAATATTAAAGATGAAACATTAATTAAACATAGAGAGAGAAGATTTAAATATTAACTTGCAGAAAACTAAGAGTTATGCTTAAATGAGAATGAGAGTCATTATCTAGTGTCTGCTTGGAGAGAGCTCAGTTCACCCTCCGCATTGTACTTCAAGACAGTGTCTTTCCCACATAGGTATGAGTTAACCACAAATTCTTCAGCAAATTACAGTGTGAGAGCCAAGGGAGTTTCCATTAAAATGTGTAGCTCTGATGTTTTTTCACAGTCTGATTTAGTATATTATCTAAGATCTGAGGTGGAGCAAATTATTACTCAACGGTTGATATTTATTATCAGAGAATGTTCCCCTGAATTGGACTACAGGCATTGTAGTTTAATATGAACCCTGGAGTTCTTTTTTAAAGTTTCTACAAGTTTTGTTTCAGTTTATTATTGTATATATTCTGCTAATTAAAGGGAAATTGGGACCTTATTCGTGTCTTTGTGCATTCAAAAAAGGGGGAGGGAATAATTAGTTGGTAATGCCAGCTTAAGATTTTAGAAAATATCTATAAGCGCTATCAATTGAAGTCAGCTGAAAGTAATGGTGCCTTCATTATTAATTGCATTTCATTTTGACCGAGGAGACTTGCACATCCATCTGCTGTAATGTAAGTACGCTAGAACCCTATTTGTAACCACAAAAATATTTATGAATTAAATATGAAAAAGTGAACTTCTGCTTTTTCATGGCATTAAAAAAACATTTTAACTACACTTTTCAGAAGATGCTATATCTAGGACAGACTATTCCAACAAATTGAGGGGGATATCACCCTACCCCATTCAAAAAGCCTAATCTTTCTACCAATTTAATTAGTAAAATTTAAACTTCCAAGTTGCATATACACTATTAGCATTATCTACTTCAGTATGAAATCACTCTCCTAAAAATAATGACTCCTAAATCACTTTTCTAAAAATAATTACCCAATGGCACCAATCATGTATTCATAATGTGAATGGATTAGACGTGAGGTTTTTTATAAAAACCATCTTATCCCAACATAACTTACAAGAAGAAAAGCAGCGAGTCTTTAGTTTCAGAAATCTTCATTTAACAATGATTTTGTTTCAGGATGTTTGCTCAGCCCTAGAAACGAGAAGTAGAAACACTCTTCTTTTCCTGGAGAAAGGTCCTAGCTGAGACCTTTAGTTCGTACAGACACATAAATCAAAACCTGAGCGATAAAAGCTGTGGTATAGAACCGGCACAGTTGCTCATGTCTGTAACACCAGCACTTCGGGAGGCCAAGGCAGGTAGATCACAGGGTCAGGAGATCGAGACCATCCTGGCCAATATGGTAAAACCCCATCTCTACTAAAATACAAACAAATAGCTGGGTGTGGTAGCACGTGCCTGTAGTCCCAGCTACTCGGGAGGCTGAGGGAGGAGAATCCCTTGAACCCAGGAGGTAGAGGTTGCAGTGAGCCAAAATCATGCCACTGCAGCCTAGCAACAGAGGGAGACTCTGTCTAAAAAAAAATAGCTGTGGTATACATTGGAGTGCTATGAATTTATAGAGCAGGGGCATTTCATTCAGCTGTGAGTAAAAGGAGACATCTAGGAGGAGAACATTTGGGGTAAGAGCAGAAAGAAAAGATAATTAGCAAGGTAGAAAATGGCATTTCAGGCAGGGAGAATCTCTTGTTCAAAGACCCAGCTAATGAGACAGTATGAGCATGCAGAAAATAGTTCTGATACCATAGCAACAGTAGAGGAAAGGGATAATGATCACCCAAGCTAAGCAGTGGCAACTGGTGAGAAGAAAAGAGAACAGAGATCTAGAGCTATTTCAAAGTATAACTTGTAAGACTTTCTGGCTAGTTGGATGGGAGAAGGAAGTTGGAAAAGGGCTCATCTAAAATAACTAATTGAAAAACTGGTTAAAGAGCAGAGCAGTGCTACTCACTGAGACATGGAATACAAGAAGAATATGGGCTCATTGGGAGAAATGACAAGCTCAGTTTGCATTGTGTTGAGTTTGAGACTCACCATCTGGCAAGAGATGATCATAGGGAGATAGACAGACCTGGAGAAAATACTTTGGAGATGAGGGAATAATAGCCAAAGCCATAGACGAAATGTCTATAAACTGTGAGAAGAATAAGAAATCACAATAAAATTATTGAAGGTCACCAAGTCTAACCATCTATATAACGTTTTAATCTGCTTTTAAGTATTTACTTATAACAAATCCAAAAAACAAAGCATCCTATCTCCAAAACCAGTCTGTTGAAATTTTTTGTTATGGTCCATTAAAATCACTATCTAGATTGATATTTCCTTGATATTCTATTTTTATCCACACCCATTCATTCAGGGACTCCAATTACACATATTTTGTGTGCTTGAAGGAGATGCACAACTCAGTGGTGCTCTGTGTATTTTTTGTGTTGTTTCCCGTGTTTCATTTTGGATAGCTTCTATTGCTATGTCTTCAAGTCAACTAATATTTTCTTATCAAATGTCTATTTTGCAGTAAAACCAACAAGTGTGTGCGTTTTTATCTCAGAAAGTGCAATACCTATCTCTAAAACTTCAATTTGAGTCTTTTTTTTTTTTTGAGACAGAGTTTTACTCTTGTTGCCCAGGCTGGAGTGCTATGGTGCAATCTCTACTCATCGCAACCTCTGCCTCCTGGGTTCAATCGATTCTCCTGCCTCAGCCTCCTGCGTATCTGGGATTACAGGTGCATGCCACCATGCCCAGCCAATTTTGTATTTTTAGTAGAGACAGGGTTTCTCCATGTTTGTCAGGCTGGTCTTGAACTCCCTACCCCAGGTGATTTGCCCACCTTGGCCTCCCAAAGTGCCAGGATTAGAGGTGTGAGTCACCGTACCTGGCTGGGTCTTTTTTTTTAAAGCCTTTGATGTTCTACATGACCTGTCTAATCCTTCTCTTAGTTATTTCATATGTAATGTAGTTAAAATAACTGTCTTAATGTTCTTGTCTGCTAATTCTTACGTATGTGTCCATTGGACATTATTTTCAATTAATTAGCTTTTATCTTTATTTTGGTCAATTTTCCTGCTTTTGTCGTGGGCTAGTAACTTTTACCTGGATACCAGACGCTGTATGTTACCTTGCCAGGTATTAGATATTTTTGCGGCCCTATATTGTTCTTGAACTTTCTTCTGGGAAACAGTTAAATTACTTGGAAACAGTTTGATCCTCTAGGGTCTTACTTTTAAGATTTGTTAGGCAAGACTAATGCAGCACACACCTAAGGGGAAATTATTCATAGGGTTGCCAAATTCAGAAATAGAATTATTGTACATACAGTTAAATTTGAATTTCAGATAAACTACAAATAATATTTTAGTATAAGTATATGTTTGAGTTACGTTTGGGATGTACTGCCCTAGAGCAGCCTGCTTGCACTCCAAGTTGCACTGTTTGTAATGGCTGTGAAATATTGGGGACATATTTATACTAAATAGTTATTTGCTATTTATCTGAAATTTAGCTGGGTACACTGTAGTTTATCTGGTAATTCAAATTATTCTTTATTACCAAGGCAAAACTTTTCTGAATTATATGCTGTGAGTTATAAAATTTTTTGCAGTCTGGCTGGTGGGGACAGGCCCTGTCATTTTACCCTGTGTGAGCACCAGGTACTGTTTTGTCTCATGCTTTTTTTGTGTTTTTTCCTGTTTCTCAGGAAGCTTTCTCACATGAATGCATTGATCAGTGCTGAATACTTGAGACCCTTTGAAAATCTGGACAATTCTCTTTGCTGCTCTGTTCTCTCTGGTACTCTGCCCAAAGTCTCTAGCCACTTTATGATTCCAGATTCTCTCCTGAACTCATGGAGTCTTCCAGGTTCTTCTCAGCTTTGCCCTCCCTATAAAAGATCCTGGAAATTTAAGACAGCAAACTGTGCCACTTTTGACTTCATTGCCTGATGCCCAGTGTCTTCAAGTGTTTTTGTTGTTAGCCAGAAGTACCCACATAGCCTAAATACATTAGTAAGATCATAAAAAAAGAGGTTATAGTGAAGAGCAAGTCAATAAGTAAAAAGTGTGTAATATCTAGAATACAAATGAACTCCTACAAATCAAAGACGAAAGCACAGACAACCCAATATTAACAAATGGGTAAAAGACACTTGACAAAACAGACTGTTTAAAGGGAATATCACCATATGAAAAATTTCTAGACATTTTATAACTTATCATGAAAATGAAAATTAAAACCACAGTGTGATTCTATTTACACTACCAGAAAGACTTAATTTTAAAAGAATCTCACCAAAACTACAGAGCAACTGATATTCATAGATTACTGGTGGGAGTGTAAGTCACAAAACGATTTGACATTGTCCACTGGAGACCGAGCTAGAAATTTAACTTGTGGATAAACAAATACAAACGCATGTGTGCACCAAGAGACAGACAAAGAATGTTGAAAAAAGCATTGTTTGTAATGGCCTGACACTAGAGAAAAATTCAAAATTCACTAACCACAGACTGAAGGAACAAGTTTGTTATTTTTACGCAAAGGAATGCTTTATCACAATGCATACACATTGATATAAAACAACATGGATGAATTCACCAGATAAGGAACAGAAACTAGACATAATACAGTAAGAGTCTATGACAGGAAATACTAATCTAGAGTGTTTACGAGTGATAAGTAGATAGAAAAATTATAAAGAAAGTCAAGAAAAAAATCATCATAGGAAACAGGCTAGTAGTTATCTTTACGAGGGAGGGATGTGGCTGTATTGAGACAGGGAACACGGGGGGTTTCTGACGTGCTGGTAGCATTGTATTCCTCACTATGACACAATCCATTAAACTGTACATTCATGCATTTTTCTGTGTTTTTAATTTCACTGAAAGAAAAAAGTTTAAATAAAAAATAAAAAGCTCTTCATCTAGCACAGAAGCCATGAATCAGTTTCTATTTCATAAGGTGAGCACCATAATCATTATATAATAATTAGATCTATTGATTGATAAAAAATAATTTTTTCTATGATACTTTCAAATATCTTCTAAAGATACAAATTGAGAAACAAAAATTTTAAAAAAAAAACAAATGTTTTTCTTGTCTTCCCTCCAGAGTGGACAACCGAACAAGAAATAATAGTACGGTACCGACTGAAAACATCATGCATATGCTCCATACACTCAGAAGGAAAAACATTATTCAGAGATGTTTCACATCATGGATCTACACATTTTTCTAATTCCTCCTTTTGTATTTTAATAAAAAGCAGAAGTTTTGGGTGAGCTCAGTAAAGAGAAAAACATTTTGAAGGAAGAACTAGGCTTTAAATTTCAGCTCCGCTAATCACCAATTGTGTGATCTTGTGCAAATCATCCAGCATCTATGAATTTATTTTATTGCTTGAAAAATGAGCTTTATGGTTTTCTGAGACTTAAAATGTATATAGCATCCAACACACTGGCCTGGAATTCAGCCTTTCTTCTAAGCCATCTCATATCCAGAACTCAGGTACATGGACATCCAAGCAGCAAAGGATATCTCGCCCATGCTCTCAGCTACCCAACCAAAAACTGGGATCCTATTAAACAGAAACAGTGGGGAGTGGATGTTTGGAACAAAATTGGCATTCGCTTTCTTTTTGAGATGGAGTCTTACTGTGTCACCCAGGCTGAAGTACAATAGCATGATCTCAGCTCACTGCAACCTCTGCCTCCCGGATCCAAGTGATTCTCTTCCCTCAGCCTCCTGAGTTGCTGGGATTACAGGCATGCAACACCACACCCAGCTAATTTGGTATTTTTACCACGTTGGTAAGGCTGGTCTCTAACTCCCATCCTCAGGTGATCTGCCTGCCTCAACCTCCCAAAGTCCTGGGATTACAGCCATGAGCCACTGCGCCCGGCCAATCTCTGCTTTAAGATATTGCTGCTTAATGTAAAAGGAAAAGGAAGACAACAGGCTGATGTAGAGATTGGTAACTGCTGATCAGATAAATGGCTTTTTAAAACATGAAGCTTTCACGAAAATTCAGTTCATTTATTTATTTGTTAAACAAGTGTTCACGAATCTCAAATGTCCTGGTAGGGACTTGGGAGATTGGAGAAGTGTATAATGAAGTAGGACATAATGTTTTGTTCCTTGAGGAATTTATAATGTAGGTCAAAGACACACAAGAAACAATTAGAAAATAACATTCGGCAGCAGATGAACAAATAGTGAAACTATTTTAGAAATTTGGTTCAGTGCCAAAAAAAGGTAAGAACAAATATCTTTACAAATATAAACCTCTTGCTTATAATGCATATCGTTTTAAGGCACATTCCATAGCATATCATTAGAGTTTGACCTGGCTAAAGAACACAAACCACAATGCTCGGCACAGTGTGGATTTTTAATGAATTGATGATGACATTTGCCCCAGGCAACTTATAGAAGCTCAGTTCTGCATGCAAGTGCCTTGGTTGCGTTAGAGCCTTTTCCTCAGACTTACCACCATTCTAAGAGTGCACTGTGCAATAGGATCCACTCACTCTCTTCAGACAGAAGCAGGAATCTCACAAACAAAATTACTCCTCATTATTAAGCAAATTAAGAGCAATAATTTTTTTAAAAATCCGTGATTTAATTTCCAAATGTTTTTCCCTCAAGCCACTGAAATTGAGTAATAATTGAACTGTATATATCTCCTGTTAATTTGGCTTCTTGGACACTTAAATAGTGATGTGGGAAAGGAACATTATTTATTCAAAACTGTATAAATTAATACAGAAAGATGAACATGACATGTATTAGTTATACTCCAATGGCTCATTTAACTTTGAATTAATCCCACCAAATTTAGGATCAGCTGAAATTAATCATGGACCTTTACATGAAACATAATTACCAAAAAAAAAAAACTGCAAGTTTAACAAATGTCTTACAGGATAATAACATTTTATAAAATTAAACATATATATGATATATAAACATATATGTCAATGTTTCTATAATATATACATTCAATTTTATGTGTTTGTGTTAGACACACAAATACACACACACACACACACACACACACGTGTGTGTATGTGTGATTAGGTGGGGATTATGGTTTAATGCAGGATATATCCAAATCTAAAATAATGTGACTTTTAACAGAGGTCCTTTCCTCAAGACAATCACTAGTGCTTTAAGCAATTAATCTTGTATATTTCAGAGCAAGATTCATTTCTATTGCAGAAACTTTAAAGGACTGTCTTCGGTTCAGAAAATTATATTTCACTTACTAGGAAAGATAAACATTTGGCTTATAATATTTAAATGGTCAAATACTTATTTTCCTCATATTGTTACCTGCTAGGTTTCTGGTGAGATTGCTATTCACTGGGCAGTGACAGGTAGCACAGGAGAGGAGATGCTCGCTCACTGTGGGTATATACAATGTCTAAAAGCATATTAGATGGAAATCCACTAGGAGTTTAAGTAAAGACATAAAAATACTTTCAAACATGTGGCTTTCTAACTTGTTACATTTTCTAGAAAACACAAACTAAGGATAAGCCCCTAAAAAGATATTTTCATTGACATCTCTTTCCTTTACCTACTGAAATAAATGAGTTTGTGATATTCTGCAGATATAAATGCCCAGGTTTTAAAATGTGTCCATTACATTTATAAAAAGATGAAAGAAAAAAACCATAAAACAGTGTGCACAAAGGAATACTTAATATTTCAAATTGCAATGAACATTTCAGATTTAAAGAATCAAAATCTGATGATTCTACTCCTTGGTATTATTTCTCTATTTACATAAACTGAATGTTATTTTTCCACATACAAATCTATATATCCTTTATGAAATACCTAATTTTCACACGCCCCTTTGTTATTTTAGATAAAATACTTCTAAATGCACAATGATTTTTATTTAAAAAAATCTACAACTCTTTAGTTTCTATAATTTTTTTTTTGAGACAGAGTTTTGCTCTTGTTACCCAGGCTGGAGGGCAATGGCGCAATCTTGGCTCACCACAACCTCCGCCTCCTGGGTTCAGGCAATTCTCCTGCCTCAGCCTCCTGAGTAGCTGGGATTACAGGCATGCGCCACCATGCCCAGCTACTTTTTTGTAATTTTAGTAGAGACGGGGTTTCACCATGTTGACCAGGATGGTCTCAATCTCTTGACCTCGTGATCCACCCGCCTTGGCCTCCCAAAGTGTGGGGATTACAGGCATGAGCCACCGCGCCCGGCCCAGTTTCTATAATTTTTGATATTTAACCCCTAACATAGAACCATTTCATTCAGTATGTTGCCTGCAGCAATAGCGAATAACTCGGTAGTAGTCTTAGAAAGAAGATGAAAAGCTCCCAGCAGTATTGTAAGCTACTGCAATAACATCTAGAGAGGGGTGTGGAGAATTGCTTACTGATACTATGGTGATTAACCTATGTAAGAGTTTCCTTCATCATATCACCTTAGTCTACCAAACTTCCAAATATTGCAGCACTTGCATACTTGTAAAATATAATTAAAGCATTGGTGGTATATCTTCCTAATAATTTTAAGTCGTACAGGTTTATTTTTTATTTGAATAAAAAATGCATTCCCTAATTTGCTCTAAATGTATTTTCTAATGTTCGATACAATACATTTTAAAGGCAAAATTGATCATTTAAGCAATTTAATTATCTGTAATATCTCATATGTCCAATAACTATTAAAGCTTCTTTTCAAGCTTTCAAGTTCTTAGAAGCCTAGTTTCATAATCTACCAAATACCTTTTAGTGTCTTCTATGCATTTGTATCAATTCACACTGCAAATTACAAACTTAAAACATCTTTGATTTAAAATGATTTAAAATGAATTACAGGTAAAAATCAATGCTAAAAATAAGTTTAATATCCTATTGTTAATAATGACATATTTTTAAGTTAAACACAATATCGATAGTAACATGCAGACATACACAGAGGTATGTTTATACAGAAGAATACTACACAGCATTAAGAATAATTAGGAATTTTAACATCATGAAAAATGTTGACAATGTAATATATAGTAAAAATAAGTACTTCTCAAAGCAAATGTAATAATTATTTAATTTAAAGAGGAAAAGAACAATTTTATAATAGACCAGCTGGTAAGACATTACCTTAACCAAGTATTCTACTATAAAGGGACAAATCAACCTGTGTGCCACTTACAGGGGCCATCAGGAAACATCTCTACTTTAACCTCCTTCTCAATCAGTCTGCTATGGTTTGAATTTTTGTGTCCACCCCAAATTCATATGTTGAAATCTGTACCCCTAAAGCGATGGTATTAGGAGGTGGAGCCTTTGGGAAATAATTAGGTAACAAGCGTGGAGCTCTCGTAAATGAGAATATTGCCTGTATAAAATGGACCCCTGAGAGTTCTCTTGCCTTCTTTCTGTCATGTGAAGTTACAAGAGAAGTCAGTGCCTACACCCAGAAAAGGAATCTCACCAGAACCCACCCATGCTGGCACCCTGATCTCAGATTTTAGCTTCCAGCATTGTGAAAAATAAATGTCTGTTGTTTAAGGCCCTCAGTTTATTGTATTCTGCTACAGTAGCCTGAACTAAGACCCATATGTAACCTGGATCTCATTATGATGAAACATTAGTCAAACCCAGATTGAGACACACTTATTGAACTGGGCTGTAATATTCAAAATGTCAAGGTCATGAAAATCCAGAAGAAAAAACTGAGGATATGTTATAAATTGAAAACAACTAAAGAAAATTGATACATCTCCTAACAAAAAATTCAGGTCATGGATGTTTTTTTTCTTTTCTTTTGAAAAGGAGTTTCATTCTTGTTGCCTAAGCTGGAATGCAATGGCACTCTCTCGGCTCACTGCAACCTCCACTTCTGGATTCCAGCAATTCTTCTGCTTCAGCCTCCTTAGTAGCTGGGATTACAGGTGCCCACTGTCACACCCAGCTAAGTTTTTGTATTTTTAATAGAGATGGGGTTTCACCACGTTGGCCAGGCTTGTCTCGAACTCCTGACCTCAGGTTATCCACCCGCCTCAGCTTCCCAAAGTGCTGGGATTACAGGCGTGAGCCACTGCAACTGGCTGGATTTTTTTTCTATATAGGACATTATGAAAAATATTGGCAAACCTTACATGATGTCTGAGAACTAGATATTAAGAATGATGTTGATTTCCTGATTTTGATGGCAAAATTGTAGCTATGCAAGAATATGTTTTTGTTTACAGGAAATAACAGCTTTGGAGCATGATAGGGTATCATGTTGCAATGCATCCTGAAATGACTCTGAGGAAAAACGCATTCTCTTTACTGTTCTTGCAGCTTTTCTGTAAGCTTTAGTTTGTTGAAATGAAAAACAAAATTAATAACCACACGCCACCTTGTTACATGGTTGACTCAGAAACAAAATTTGTCTAATGTTTCCTTATGTTTGTTCTATTTTTTACCTCTCCCATGGAAATTTCAATGAATTCTCAAGCATTGCCTTTTTGTTCTGCAAATCCACCCCCATGATCACAGGTCACTTTTCTGGCCAGTGTCTCTCCAAACCTCTGACCAGCTGGACCCAGCAGACTCCTCAGTCTCTTCCAGGCTACAGAGGCTTCTGAAGCATCCATTCCTTCGAGTGTTCTCACCATTACCTTGAGGTATCAACCTGGCTGGACCACAGTGCTCAGATATTTGGTCAAACAGCCTTCTGGATGTTTCTGTGAGGGTGGTTTTGGATTAGATTCACACTTAAATATGTGGACTTTAAGTGAAATATTTTGCCCTCCATAATGAGGGTTGGTCTCATCCAGTGAGATGAAAGCCTTGTTAGCCAACAACTGATCTTACCCCAGCAAAACTCTAGCAGTGGACGACCTTTGGACTTGAACTGCTTGAAACTGAACTTGACCTGCTGCACCTTTTCTCTGGGTCACCAGACTGCCAGTCCACCCTGCAAATCTTAAACTTTCCAGCCTCCATAATTATGTGAGCCAACTCTTCAAAATCTCTCTCTCTCTCACTGTATGCATACAGATGAATGTGTATGTATAAATATATACACATATATAATATATATACACACACAGTAAGATTTATGTGTATATATTGTGTGTGCATGTATATGTATGTATATATATGGAGAGAGAGAGAGAAAAACAAACACACAGAGAGATGGAGATTGAGAGAGATGGAAATGGAGGTGGAAAGAGATGGAAATGGAGATGGAGATGGATATGGGGAGATATGGAGATGAAGATGTAGAGAGATGGAGATAGAGAGGGAGAAAGATGGAGATGATGGAGAAAGATGTTGATGGAGATGGAGAGAGAGGAAGATAGAGAGAGATGGAGATGGAAAGAGATGGAGATGGAGAGAGATGGAGATGGAAAGAGATGGAGATGGAGATGGAGAGAGATGGAGATGGAGATAGTGAGTTAGAGATGGAGATAGAGAGAGTTAGAGATGGAGAGAGATAGAGATGGAGAGAAATGAAGATGGAGCTGGAGAGAGGTGGAGATGGAGAGAGACAGAGAAGGAGAGAGGTAGAGATGGAGAGAGATGAAGATGGAGATGCAGATGGAGAGAGATGCAGATGGAGATGGAGATGGAAATGGAGAGATGGAGATGGACTTGGAAATGGAGATGGAGATGAGGCAGAGATAGAAAGAGAGAGAGAGATACACAAAGCCTGCAGGCTCTGTTTCTCTGGAAGAGCCTGACTAACACAAGTGCTAACAGGGACCCTCCTCTACTTCTCCCTGAGTATATATGAGATGGAACTATTCACAAAGCTTTTCTTAAGAGCAATGAAGTCCAACAATGAAAATGGTTTACAACTACCTATGTGAGGACCTGCTTTGGGGACTTGAGAAGAGCAAATCCCCAGAAGCCCTGTGGAGAGGAAGGCGGGCCTCACTGCACAGAGCGCAGGTTCCACACCGAATGACTCTATCAGCAAATATGTGCATCAGGGATTTCACCTGACAATCAATTTTACTCCAAGGAACAAATGGGGTCTCCTTTCCTCAGTTTTAAGGCACGTTGCCTTTTCTACCTGACTGAAAATTAAGCATTTGTGTTCCTTTGAGGAAAATACCTAGATTGACTGAAAACTGTATTCTAGCCCCTATTTCCCAGGAGGGGTCATCATTTATATTTTCTTCTCTAAAATTTTCTGTATTTCTTAAGTTTTCAACAATAAGCATGTAGTGTATTAGAGTCTTGAAAACGTTATTTTAAATACATTAGTTAGACATTAATTTTGAACACCCTGATCAATAAATGGTGGTGCATAGTTTTGCCACTTTCCCTGCAAAACTAATCACGTTGTAAAATGTGTAACTGCTACCATGTGCTTCACTTCCTGGCACATGTTATCCAGCTATCTCTGCTGAACCATTTGTACTTCATTGGTGTCTAGTATATATTGAAATTCAGAATATTCTCTTAGCAGAAAGCCTGCAGCATTTCTGCTAAATTTCCATTGGTTTATTTTTAAATGCCTAACTAGGCATTTTATTGCCTTATGCTACCATGTAAACTAGAGCCATGTGGAGTCTTTGTCTACATTTTTAATTTTACTTTCTTTTTTTTTTTTTTTGAGACAGAGTCTTAATCTGTCACGAGGCTGAAGTACAGTGGCATGATCTCGACTCACTGGAACCTCTGCCTCCCAGGCTCAAGCAATTCTCCTGCCTCAGCCTGCTGAGTAGCTGGGACTGCAGGCGCACACCACCACACCCAGCTAATTTTAGCATTTTTACTAGAGACGGGGTTTCACCATGTTGGCCAGGATGGTCTCAATCTCTTGACATTGTGATCCACCCACCTCGGCCTCCCAAAGTGCTGGGATTACAGGCATGACCCATCACGCCTGGCTTAATTTTACTTTTCTAAACAGACATCCCATTATGCTGTAATCACCTGAGTAGCTGCATTACACAGGTAGTGATGCTGCAAATCAGAGATGGACCATGGCCTGTCATGGTCAGCTGCTCAGGAACAGCTAAGCATGAGTTATGGATACGCATACACGGAGACACTCTCCCAAATTCAGCCCAAACTCGAGGTAAATGTAGGAGTGTGTGACATGTCCTAGCCTGGAGAAGACTATCCATGCTCAAGACACTCTGGAAAGGGCCATAGTGTCAGAATTGATCCTATCAATCCAAAACCTCAGCCATCCCTTCAGCCCCTCTACTCACTACAGCAAGTGTCAGGACCCATATGGTATTCCTGGGGCAATTAGGCCGTAGCTGTGCCTTCCAAGATAACTTTGATTTAAAGTTGCATCATTAAAATAATTTCTGTAGTAATGTAACACTATTCTTGTGTAACCAATTCTATTTTTACCATCTTAACCCATTTTAAAGGTACAGTTCACTAGTGTTCAGTATAATCACATTGCTGTGAAATGAATTTCCATAATTTTGCATGTTGCAAATTTGAAACTCTGTACCCATTCAACAACAATCTCCCTTTCTCCCCTCTCCCCAACCACTGATAATCACTGCTTTACTTTCTATTTTCATGGATTTGACTACTTTAGATACTTCACATAAGTAGAACCAGGAAGTATTTGTCTTTCTGTGACTGGCTTATTTCACTTAATGTAATACCTCCTAGGTTTATCCATGTTGCTGATAAATGAGTGAGGATTTTCTTCTTTTTTTAAAGTCTCAATATTCCATTGTGAACATATACATATTCCTTTCTTTCTTTTTCTTTCTTTCTTCTTTCTTTCTTCCTTCATTTCTTTCCTTCTTTCTCCTTCCTTCCTCCCTTCATTTTCTTTTTGATGGAGTCTCTCTCTCTTGCCAGATTAGAGTGCAGTGGTGCCATCTCAGCTTATTGTAACCTCTGCCTCCCGGGTTCAATCAATTCTCCCTGCTTCAACCTCCCAAGTAGCTGGGATTAAGGGCTCCTGCCACCATACTCAGCTAACTTTTTGTATTTTTAGTAGATACAGGGTTGTACCATGTTGGCCAGGCTAGTGTTGAACTCCAAAACTCAGGCAATCTCTCCACCTCATCCTCCCAAAGTGCTGGGATTACAGGCATGAGCCACCACACCCCACCATACTACATGTTCTTTACTCATTCATTTGCTGATGAACACTTAGGTTGTTTCCATATCTTTGCTATTGTGAATAATGCTGCAAGGAACATGGGAGTACATATATCTCTTTGACATACTAATTTCATTTCCTTTGTGCATATGTCCAGTAGTGGAGTTGTTGAATCATATGGTAGTTTCCTTCATAATTGTTTCAAGAACCTCTAGACTGTTTCCCTGTGCATTTTGTGTCATATCCTAGAAATTATTGTCAAGGCCAATGTTATGAAGTTTCCACCTTTATTTTCCTCCTGGAGTTTTATAGTTTGGGGACTTACATTTGGGTCTTCAATCTATTTTGACTTAATTTTTGTACATGAGGTAACACAGGGTTCAGCTTCATTCATTTGCATGTGAATATCCAGTTTTCCCAAAGCTATTCATTAAAGAAATTGTCCTTTCCCTAATGAGTTGGAGATCATTTGACTATGTATATGCAAGAGTTAATTTCTGGGCTCTCTATTCTTTTCCATTCATCTGTTTGTCTATCTTCAGGCTGGTATCACACTGTTTTGATTACTGTAGCTTTGTAATATGATTTAATATTAGAAAACATGAACCCTCTTAATTTGCACTTTTTTAAATTGCATTTTAGGTTTTGGGGTACATGTGAAGAACATGCAAGATTGTTGCTTAGGTACACATGTGACAGTGTAATTCGCTGCCTTCCTCCCCTTCACCTATATCTGGCATTTCTCCCCATGCTTTCTCTCCCCAACTCCCCACCCCCAATTGTCCCTCTCCTATTCTCCCCAACAGACCCCAGTGTGTAGTGCTCCCTCCCTGTGTCCATGTGTTCTCATTGTTCACCACCCGCCTATGAGTGAGAACATGCCGTGTTTGATTCTCTGTTCTTGTGTCAGTTTGCTGAGGATTATGGTTTCCAGGTTCATCCATGTCCCTACAAAGGACACGAACTCATTGTTTTTGATTGCTGCATAGTATTCCATGGTGTATATGGGCCACATTTTTACTGTCCAGTCTATCATCAATGGGCATTTGGGGTTGGTTCCGGGTCTTTGCTATTGTCAACTGTACTGCAATGAACATTCGTGTGCATGTGTCCTTATAGTAGAATGATTTATAATCCTTTGGATATATACCCAGTAATGGGATTGCTGGGTCAAATGGAATTTCTATGTCTAGGTCCTTTAGGAATCACCACACTGTCTTCCACAATGGTTGAACTAATTTACACTCCCACCAACAGTGTAAAAGTGTTCCTATTTCTAGCATCTGTTGTCTCCAGATTTTTTAATGATCGCCATTCTAACTGGCGTGAGATGGTATCTCAATGTGGTTTTGATTTGCATCTCTCTAATGACCAGTGATGATGAGCATTTTTTCATATGTTTGTTGGCCTCATGTATGTCTTCTTTTGTAAAGTGTCTGTTCATATCCTTGGCCCATTTTTGAATGGTTTTTTCTTGTAAATCTGTTTTAGTTCTTTGCAAATTCTGAATATCATCCCTTTGTCAGATGGGTAAACTGTAAAATTTTTTCCCATTCTGTTGGTTGCTGATTCACTCTAGTGACTGTTTCTTTTGCTGTGCAGAAGCTGTGGGGTTTGATTAGGTCCCATGTGTCTATTTTGGCTTTTGTTGCCAATGCTTTTGGTGTTTTGGTCATGAAGTCCTTGCCTACGCCTATGTCCTGAATGGTTTTGCCTAGATTTTCTTATAGGATTTTTATGGTTTTAGGTCTTATGTTTAAGTCTTTAATCCATCTGGAGTTAATTTTAGTGTAAGGTATCAGGAAGGGGTCCAGTTTCTGCTTTCTGCACATGGCTAGCCAGTTTTCTCAACACCATTTATTAAACTGGGAATCCTTTCCCCATGGCTTGTTTTTGTCAGGTTTCTCAAAGATCAGATGGTTGTAGATATGTTGTGTTGCCTCTGAGGCCTCTATTCTGTTCCGTTGGTCTATATCTCTGTTTTGGTACCAGTACCATGCTGTTTTGATTACTGTAGCCTTGTAGTATAGTTTGAGGTCCGGTAGTGTGATGCCTCCTGCTTTGTTCTTTTTGCTTAGAACTGACTTGGCTATGCAGGCTCTCTTTTGGTTCCATATGAAGTTTAAGGTAGTTTTATCCAGTTCTTTGAAGAAAGTCATTGGTAGCTTGATGGGGATAGCATTGAATCTGTAAATTACTTTGGGCAGTATAGCCATTTTCATGGTACTGATTCTTCCTAACCATGAACATGGAATGTTTCTCCATCTGTTTGTGTCCTCTCTTATTTTGTTGAGAAGTGGTTTGTAGTTCTCCTTGAAGAGGTCCTTTTCATTCCTTGTTAGTTGTATTCTGAGGTATTTTATTCTCTTTGTAGCAATTGTGAATGGCAGTTCATTCTTGATTTGGCTCTCTTTAAGTCTGTTATTGGTATATAAGAATGCTTGGGAGTTTTGCACATTGATTTTTTTTTCAAAATTGTTTTGGCTATTTGAGGTCCCTTGAGTTTCTACATTAATTTTAGGATGGATTTTTCTATGTCTGCAACAACCACCATTGGAATTTTTGCTGAAATTGCATTGAATCTATAGAACACTTTGGGTAGTATGGGCATCCTCACAATAAAAAATTTTCCAGCTTATGTACATGAGATGTATTTCTTCCATTTGTTTGTATCTTCATTAATTGCTTTAGGTAATATTTATTTTTGTTTTCTCTGTACAAAATCTTTCACCTCCTTAATTACATTTATTCCTAAGTATTTTTGATGCCATTATAAATAAAAATTTTTTAATTTTATTTTCTGATTGTTTATTATTAGTATATACAAATGCAACTGTTTTTTTGAGTGCTGACTTTGTATTCTACCATTAGCTGAATTTGTTTATTAGTTCTAACAGGTCTTTTTTGGGGGCGCAGAAAGGGTTAGAATCTTTAGGGGTTTCCACATGTAAGAAAGATCATGTTATCTATGAAGAGAGGTAGTTTTACTTCTTATTTCACCATTTGGAAGTGTTTCATTTATTTATTTTTTCTTGCTTAATTGCTCTGGCTAAGACTATGTTGAATAAAAGTGGCAAGAGTGGGCATTGTTGCCTTGTACTGGACTTTAAAGAAAAAGCATTCATTCTTCTCTGCAGAGTATGATGATACTCATCAGCTTTTTATATATGGCCTTGACTACATTCAAGTAGTTTGCTTCTTTTCCTAGTTGAGAGCTTTCTTCATGAAAAGTTGTTGACTTTAAACAGTTGCTTTATCTGCATCAATTGACATGATCATTGTTTTTTTTCTTCCTTCTACTGATGTGATGTATTACATTGATTGATTTTTGTATGTTGAATTATCCTTGAATTCCAAGAATAAATCCCACTTTGTCATTGTATATAAGTCATTTAACATGCTGTTGAATTAGGTGTTATAGTATTTTGTTGAGGATTTTTACATCACTATTAACCAAGGATATCAGTTTATAGTTTTCTCTCTCTCTCTCTCTCTCTCTCTCTCTCTCTCTCTCTCTCGGTAGTTTCTGTGGCTTAGTATCAGAATAATTCTGGTCTCATAGAATGAGTTTGGAAGAATTCTCTTCTCTATTTTTTTTGGCAAAGTTTCAGGAGAATTAATGTTAGTTCATTTTTAAGTGTTTGATAGAATAATTCTCCAGTGATGCTATCTGGTTTTGGGCTTTTCTTTGTTGAAAAGGTTTTTATTACTGATTCAATTTTCTTGTTATAGTTTGTTCAGGCTTTCTAATTTCTTAATTTTTTAGTCTTGGTAGGTTGTGTTTTCTTGAAATTTATGCATTTCTTCTAGGTTGTCAAATTTACTGACATATAATTGTTTATAGTAATCTCTTATAATCCTTTTTATTTCTGTGGTATTAGTTGCAATGTCTTCTCTTTTATTTCTGATTTAGTTATTTTAGTTTTCTTTCCTTTTTTTATTATTCTAGCTAAAGGCTTGTCCACTTTGTTGATTTTTTCAAGAAACCAACTCTTAGCTTCATTGATTTTTTCCTACTGTTTTTCTATTCTCTATTTGATCTATTTTTGCTCTAATCTTTATTATTTGTTTTTGTCTTCTACTTTTGGGTTTAGTATGCTTCTTTTTTAGTTTGTTAAGGTATAAAGTTAGATTATTGATTTGAGTTCTTTCTTCTTTGTATTACACATTTGTGGCTACAAATTTCCCTTTCAGTATGCTTTGTGCATCCAGTGTTTGACCCCTTAATATCAGATGCTTTATGAGGTACGTTTATTTATTCTCTTTTTTCCTACCCTGGATCCCCATCCTTTTATGTGACCGTTATTGATTGAGCACCTTCTCTGAGCCAAGCTATGTCCTGTAACTTGTGAACATCATATACAAACAAAACAGTGGTTATCATACACTTAGTATGCTAAAGCTAGCATACTAAGACTCTAAGGAAGGTGGTGTACATTGAAAACAGAATATGTGTAACGAGTCCTGTGTCAATAACAATGTTTTTTTCTGCAAGCACAAAATCTAAGCCATTATGACTTAAACAATAAGCACATGTATTGAACTGAATAATTAGAAGTTCAGAGGAATATCAAGCACTGAGATTGTCTTTGTGCTAAAATTCTGTGTCTCTCTATGTGATTATCCCAGCTCTGCCCTTCTTTGTGTGCTGGGTTCATCTTCCGGCCAGTGACAATGAGGCTGCAACAGTGACGGGGTGCATATTCAAAGGGAACCGTGTTGAAAAGAAGCAGGAAAAAATATTGCTGGTAGGAGGGATGTGATTAGCATCCCTGATTAATGGGTTTCAACAAATGTTTCAAGAGACACTACTCATAATTATGTTTAATGCACTGTTATATTCTACTCAATCTCATTTTAAAAACACTGTTTCACCAGAAACTATTAACAGATTTATTTTATGAATGACCTGCGGAAGATGTGCTACTGGTGATCTATAATTCCTTAGCTTAATCAGGGTGCATCCCTGGGGCTAAGTACAGTAATCCAAACTGTAGGGTGTTGTAGGGTGATGGGAAGATTACAGGAAGTAGGACATTGTGATGTCCACCAGTCTCCTGCCCCAGAAGGATTGTGATGGGAGGTGGAGGTGTTGGGAACAGAGTAACACACATTGAGGTAAAAAGCAGTTCAATAAGGCCAGGATGTGGAATGTGAGAGAAGTATAAAGATAGATATTGAAAAAATTTTAAGAAGTTTGGATGTTTGGAAGCCATTAAAAATTGTAAAGTTGGGTGATAATAAAAAGAAAGGTAACTCTAGCTGTAGTGGTAAAGACTGTCTTGAAAAGCTGTTCCTTCTAGTTAAGTTTGTGATAATATGCAGAGGATGGTTATGTGGATGAAGAGAATAAAAGGATTTTTAAAAAGAGTCTCCAGATCCATAGAGAACAGCTGGGAAAATATTAGCCATGAGTTAAGAAACCCAGAAATACCAGCTGATTTGAAGGAAATAACAGTGAGCTAAAGTTTGGAAATCGTATGTTCCTTTGTCTTTGGGACTTCAGGAGATACATCAGGAGCCTAAAAAGGGATTTGAAAATTAGTAACATACAGAAGGAAATGGGATAAAGTGAAACACGAGGAGAAGTGAGAAGAACCAGCAGTGGAACCCTGAGGCCTGCCAACACCTACATGGTAAGCAGAAAACAGCAGTCACAGGACTGGACGAGGCAGGTGAAGACCTGGAGAAAATGTCCACAAAGACGCTGAGAGAGGCCAGGCGCGGTGGCTCACACCTGTAGTCCCAGCACTTCAGGGGCCAAGGTGGGTGGATCACGAGGTCAGGAGATTGACACCATCTGGCTAACATGGTGAAACCCTATCCCTACTAAAAATACAAAAAATTAGCTGAGCGTGGTGGCACATGCCTATGGTCACAGCTACTTCGGAGGCTGAAGCAGGAGAATCACTTGAACCCGGGAGGCAGAGGTTGCAATGAACTGAGATAGCACCACTGCACTCCAGCCTGGACAACAGAGCAAGAATCTGTCTCAAAAAAAAAAAAAGAAGAAGAAGAACAATCTGAGAGAACAGAATGTAAAAGCAAAATTGAGAAATGCTTTAAAGGATATCAACTAAGATAAGAAACTGTGCATTGTAATCAGAGGGGATGGAGAGAGTGAGAGAGAGAGAGAGAGAGAGAGAGAGAGAGAGAGAGAGAGAGAGCAAGCACATGCAAGCGCTAACCATCTTGGGAGCACATTTCCAGTGAAGCACCACATGACAGGTGATCTGCCCTGTGTTGAAAGAGTGCATTAGTGAGTGAACAAATCATCTCTTTCCATGAACTTAGCTGTGAAAGGAAGGAGTGAGAGAAGCCTCACTGGACAAAGAGGTGGAGTTGAGGAAACACTTTCTTTTTGTTAAGATAGAACAGACATGCAAGTAACTTCAGTGAATATAACAATACTTCATAGCCAGTAAGTAGCTCAGCTTATGGCAGCCAGAAGATACTAAATATGCCCTGAAGAGACATATATTTCAACAGGTCAAAAGCAATTAGTGTTTGGAATTTTCCTCCTTCTTGTGTACTGCACACTCAATGTCATCTACTGCATTTTCACCAAGGTAACACTTCTCCATGCTGATTTTCCACTCAGAACAGTCTGGCCAAGGAGTGCTGTCACACTTCTGCAGAAGCCGTGCCTCCACATTCTTGCAAGGGAGGTGGAGAGGCAGAGTCTGTGAATGTGAGAGTAGGCCTGAGGTCCAGCACAGTTCCTGCTGGCAGTGCATTGCCCAACAGAACACACGTGGTTTAATCTCCCTGTCAGTCCTTCCTCAGAAAAACTGGAACATCAATACTGCAAGGAATCCTTCCTGTAGGCCATAAAGATAAGTCTGCATGGGGTAAGGAAACTACTGCCTTTCCTAGTTTGTTTGAAGGCACTTGGATTATTTTGTGTCTCTGTCTTCTAGAGGGTACTGGGCATCTGCATTAATAAAACACGTAGTCAGATTGCTACAGTACATAGACACAGAACATCTAAAAAGCTTGCTCAAAGAACATCAAAGAAGCTTGCTCCAAAGGCTCTCAGTGGCCATGAAGTTCTTACACTCCTTATTTAGTGTCAGCCCCATAGTCCTCGTCTCTTACAGGATAATGCCAACTCAATTTGATTGCTGCTCAAGGTTGTGGGAAATGAGGTTGCAGACTACCCTCTGACACTGTTTTCTGGCCATATGTAAGAATTACTTACGCCAATTGGTCTACCTTCCTAGTGCCTTATCATTTTAGCTTTATAAAATTCATATAGAAAATCATATGTATTTACTGTGTGGAATGTAATGTTCTGAAGCGTAGATACACTGTAGAATTACTAAATTTCACTCATCAACCTATGCATCACCTCACATAGTTAGTTTTGTGGTAAAAACACTTTATATTCACTCTTCTTGCATTTTTCAAAGAATACGTTGTTAACTACAGTTATTGCATTGTACAATAGATGTCAACGTACTCCTCTTATAACTGAAATTCTGAATCCTTTGGTTATCTCTCTATCCCCACCACCACCGCCACTCCAATCCCTAGGAACCACCCTTCTGCTCTCTGCTTCCATGGGATTGATGTTTTCAGATGCCATATAGGGGTGAGATCATGCAGGTCACCTTGGATATGCAATTCATGGGGCCAAAAATTCTGTTCCATTCTCTTCCCCATTCAGTTGTCCCTGGCCACCAGGTCTTACTATCCATTCCATACTGACTTCCCTCAACGTTCTACCTGTGGTTATTCTTCTTCCATCTTCTCTTCACTCCTTATTGTAGAGGCTTTATATCAACTTTATTTAGAGATCATATGTAGCTTCTGATTATCTTCCATGTATGCATTCAACAGATATTTATTGAGAAGTTGGAGGGGGCCATGGTGTGTGCACAAAAAGTTCCTGCCTTCTTGAAGCAAAAGTTATGGTAGGACATAAAAAAGAATGATTACATAATTGCTTTTCAAGTCTGCATCTTTTGATCCCAACAAAACAGAGAACTCTGGAAGATATTATGTTGTCCTCAGTAAAGCATGGACTTTGAGTTAGATCAACCTACTTCATACATCAACTCTGTGTGAAATAAAGTAAGTGAATTACATTATCTGTGTCCCTCAGTTGTAGAATGAAGCTATTACTACCTGTTTCATAGTTTTATTGAGAGGATTAGCTAAAGTAATATGTAAAGTTTTTACACTAAGCATATTCTCATTAAACAGGTATTCAAAGAATGAAGGAATCTTTAGGTCTGTGTGAAATGATGAAGGTGACATATATAAATAAAAATCAATATCAAAAGAAAATAAATTGTGACTTCCCAAAACAAAAGAAAATAAACACAAAAACATAAGCAGATGAAAAATGTTATGTCAAAAAAATTTAAATAGAAAAATAAATAGCTCTCTTCCTATTATTTATTGAGTGATTACTGTATGCCTATCACTATATTCAGGCATGGTGGCACACGCGTGTAATCCCAGCACTTTGGGAGGCCAAGGCGGATGGACTGCCTGAGGTCAGGAGTTCGAGACTAGCCTGACCAACATGGTGAAATCCCATCTCTACTAAAAATACAAAAAATTAGCCAGGTATGGTGGTGGGTGCCTATAATCCCAGCTACTCAGGAGGCTGAGGCAGGAGAATCATGTGGACCTGGGAGACGGAGGTTGCAGTGAGTCGAGATCAGGCCATTGCACTCCAGGCTGGGCAACAAGAGTGAGACTCTGACTCAAAAAAAAAAAAAAAAAAAGAAATGGACTTTATGAGAAGTTAACATGAGAAATTAACATTATCTCATGTTAATCCATTTTTGCATTGTTATAAAGGAATACCTGGGTAATTTATTTGACAAACAAGTTTATCTTGGCTCATGGTTCTGGAGGCTGTACAAGCATGGGACCAACATCTCAGCTCCTGGTGAAAGCATCAAGAAGCTTCCAGTTATGGCAGAAGGTAAAAGGGGAGCCAGCGTGGTGACAGAGGGGATAGGAGAGAAGGAGGAGCTGCCAGCCACTTTTAAACAGCTAGACCTCATATGAACTCAGAGAGAGAGAACTCACTTATGACCTGGAGGATGGCACTAAGACATTCATGAGGGCTCTACCCAGGTGACCCAGATACAATTCCCACTAGGCCCCACCTCCAACATTGGCGTCCCATTTCAACACAGAATTTGGAGAGGACACGCATCCAAACCATATCATGCACTTACCTCTCAAAACCAGTCTGTGAATAACCTTACTTTACAGCTATCAAGTAGAAGCTAAGAAAGATAAGTAACAGAGCTAATAAATGCTGGACCTGTTTCTGTAAGCTTTACTGCCTAGAATGCTGACCACAACATCACAAGAGATTTATTTGGCATGCATACAAGAATTTTTACAAACATACCAGCATAAACTGCACCAAGGTTGCAACTCAGAATTATTAAATTTTTGCATTTTCTATGTTTGGCTGACTTGTTAGCATTCATTGAATGCACAGTAAGTGTTTAAGAAATAAATGAATAAAGTTTTCTATCTAAATCCATGTTCAATTCAAAGTAGTCCTTTGGAGTGCTAAGGAAGTCATTTGTATTATTTCAAGTATTCCAATACTGTGTTTTTTTAACTCCCAATGTACATTTTCTTTAGAATTTGTGTACTTTTGTTGCATTTGTGAAAGTGATGAATTCTTATATCCTAAAAGTGGATGATTTTTGAAGGTAGTCAAAACTTATTAAAGGCCAATGCTGAAAATAGGAGTGTGACTACGCTGCATACTGCTATTTTGACATTGTTACAAAGCCACACAACAAAGTCTCCCTCTCAGTAGCATTTAGATTAGAAGATTATAAGAAATATCCCTTTTTTACCATACATTTGTCCTCACCTTGATTAATTGAAAGATTTGATTGATGCAAAAAACATGTCATAGAAAGAGTGCAATTTACTTCCATCTTTATTGTCTGTTTCTTCGGAGGAAATGTATAATAAGCCCATGTAGAATCACTAACAGAATCTATCTCAGCATACTACCTTCATCTGACATTGTAAGCTGGAACACCATATTTGCAGAGTGATTTATTATTTCAACCTACCTTGCTGTAAATTAACTTCACAGTGTCTCTAAGGTACAGTAGTTGACATTTTCACTTCCTTTTTCCTCCTTAAGCATTGGAAGAATATTTCTTCCACATAAGGCTTCTGCCACATCACTCAACTGCTAGAAATTAAGTAATTCTCTTTGTGTATTTTTTTTGTAAAATCTACTTGCTTTTAGTCCTTATTTATGTTGCTTTTAACTGGGTTCCAAGTTTTAAATATTCAACATCATAAATGTTCAGAAGAGCTCCTTTCTCCATGCAAAAGTCAGCACACATCGTAACTAAACCAAAAGCTATAAGAGTAAAGATAGACAAACGTAATTGTAAAATTCAAAATTTAAAAATCTTCCCATCACATAAACATCACAAGCAAAGTCAAAAGACAGAAGACAAACTGGTAAAGTTATTCGGCAGCTTTATAAGACACTATGAGTTATAATATGTTATATTTGTATGATGATTTTTTGGTTTTCACACGAGTATATATAAATATATAATTAAAGGTAATCTTTAACATAATTGCCACAGTTACTTCGTAATTTAAGGAATGCTAAATATATGCCCCCCCCACGACATGACACACAAATATTCTTCCATGATCTTGGTAACAAAGCACTGTTGGTATTAAATAGCAGCCATGATCTGTTACCTTGTCTCAAAGCCACAAGGTAGAAACCATGTGTGTGGCATCTGACCATATGACTAATCCATTTTTAAAAGCTTTCACTTTATTTTGAATCACCAGAAAAATCAAGAACAAGGCCAGAATTTCAATAGACAGATGGCTAAAGATATGAACCGTTCACAGAAAGATAAGCATTGAAATATGAAAGGATACTCAACCTCACAAAAAATAAAAGAGAAATAGCAATTAAAACTACACTGCGGTGCCATTTCTCAACAATCAGAGCAGCAAAAATATCCCAGTTTGATAACATGCTTCAATGGTGAGGCAGTGGAGAAACAGGCTCTCTCACATATTGCTGGTACAAAGACAGATGGTACAAAACTCTATGGGAAGAAATTTGGCAGTTTTCACGAAAATTGCATATTCATTTACCCTTTGATCTAGCAATCCTACTTCTGGAAAAATATTTTAAGTGTACATTTGCAATTGTTCAAAATGATACATGTTTAAAGATGCTCATCTCAAAATTATTAGTACTAGAAGATTAAAAACCATCTAAATGCTCCGTCTCTACTAAAGAACACAAAAAGTTAGCCAGGCATGGTGGTGGGTGCCTGTTTCCAGCTACTCACAAGGCTCAGGCAGGAGAATTGCTTGAACCTGGGAAGATAAAGTTTACAGTGAGCCAAGATCACACCACTGCACTCCAGCCTGGGCAACAAGAGTGAAACTCTGTCTCAAAAAAAAAAATCACATGTGCATCAATAGGGATTGAATAAACTTGGTGCATCCACCATATCACTTGAGAAATGATAATTTTTTAATTCTGTCAAAAAGCTCTAGAAACAAAGACATGCTATGAGCAATAAATAACATCAGATTCTATAACTGAATTACCTAAATAATATTTTGAATTATAAAAACTAAGTGTTTCTTGAGAAATGGATGGTAGCAGGTCTACAGCAGAAAATGCATAAAATAAACTCAAGACATGTTTTGTGCCAGAGGTAAGGAAGCTACCACTGACGAACGGAATTATGGTAAAAGACCATATGAAACAACATTAAGCACTCTAAATTCAAGCATCAGAAAGAATAATGATGACAGGGATGAAATAAAACATCAAGGATGTTGAAACAAGTGAGTTATTATTGCTACTTATAATAGTAATGAATAACCAATGGGTCACTACCATTGGTTATTCATTCAGAGATTACCCGGGTACAAAATCATGACTCTGATAATTGTTAAAAGCATCCAGTTGCAATTTCCTTTAGCTAAATCAGTGTGACTAAAAGTCAATGTTTATTCATTTCTATTCCTTTCTGAGGAAAAAATAACTAGGGACCCATGGTGAAATCCCACTGGTATCTTCTCTTGTGTTACATGGAATATAAAGCAAAAGCATCTTCCACTAATGACATTCAAATAAAAAACAGAATCAGGCTGATTCCCAGAAAAGGGGATTTTAAGAAGCAATTCTGAGATTTTGTTCGGTATCAGCGCCTATAGGCCAGGGTTTTTAACATTATACCACAAGAAATTAAAATGGTGATTTTTTTTCCTTTGGCACAAAGATCATGCCAATCTAGCTTAAGACCTTTGGTTATAATTTAGCAATGCTGCTCTACCAAGAAGAAAAATGAAATTCCATGATGGTGTCAGAATTTTCATGCCCTATTCAGAGATTACCAACAAATCTCCCATAAAAACAATCTAGCGGGAAATAATGCCCTATTCCATTGAAATTCTTGTTTCAGTAAAATGATGTAAGAGTCATAAAGAGAAATTTTCAGTGAGTTTTTGGGGATTTGGCTAAAACTTCTTATGGAGTAGTGGACAGACAGGAATCATGGCAAGGCAACATAAGGGATTATCAGAAACTATGAGTGAACAGATGAGAACTGGAAAGAAAAGAAGAGGATGGGGAAGAAATCCATAGGTAGGTAGGTAGGGAGATAGGCTTTTTTAACAAGGGAGACAGAACTAATAAGTTATCTGTCTCTGGATCTCTCTCCATCTGTGCATTTCTGAGGCCTACTTTCTCACATTTTCCAAAGGACATCTGAGAATTCCCTATAACCTAAAAACAACAGTGAAAACAAGAAAACACCTTCCTTCAATTTGATTTAGTTTAAGTGGACTTCTGTCACTGTGAACGCAGAGACATAGTATAAAGACTGGATTGTATTCTAAGTACAATGAACAAAGAGTGAAAACTTGTAGCTGGGGGGAAATACTGCAAAACTGTATCTGCCAGGAGGGGCATCAAATAGAGAGCTGGAGAGTGAAGATTGGCGGTGGACAGGCAGGAATGGCAGAAGCCCAGTCTAGGGTGGAAGAAATACATGCAAGATATATTTTGGAGATTTAGCCAACAAACTTACTGATAAGTTAGATGTGAAGAATTAAGGAAAAAAGAGTAATCAAAGAGGATTTCCAAGTTTCTGATTTTAATGTTTGGAGAGTTGGTGGTACCATTTAGTGAAACACCCAATTCTGGGGGAGGTACATATTGGAAAATTCTATTTTTTGACAAGCTAAATTTGAGATGCCTGTGATTCAGCCAAGTGAAACTGTCAGGCATTTAAATATATGGCTTAGGAACTCAGAGAATTCTAGATGAGAAATATAAATTTGGGTGTTGTTACTGTCTAGAGAATATTTAAAACCAAGGGAATGATAGGATGAAGGCACATCCAGAGAGACAGAGGGAAAGATGGAGACCCAGGGCTGAGCCTCCAGGAACTGAAAGGTCAGATTGATGGCCAACCCATTCATGAGAATGACAAGAGTAGGGTTTAAAAAAAAATCAAGCCAGCATCTTTAATAAATAAAAGGAGATAATAAAAAATTTGGTAGGCTACAGTAATAAAGAGTGTAAAATATCAAGGTTGCATGCCAGGAAATAATGTTTGAACTGGGCTGACAGAGTTCATCTTTTTGGTGGGAGATTGTGTGGAAATTTCTTGAGACTGCTGTCAGGTCACAGCATTCTCAGGGAACAGCTTCAGACATAGCCAAGAGGTAGAAGAGCTACAAAAGGATTGGGGAAGGAAGTATGCTGATCAGTGGAAGCGTTTAGAACAGAATGGTGAAATGGGTCAAAATAAAGGCTGTTCAAAGCTGTATGTTTTAGACACAAGGATGGGAACAAGACACTGGGGACTGCAAGAGGGGGAAAGGAGGGAGGAGACTATGGTTTGAAAAACCTCCTAGGCTGGTGTGGTGGCTCACGTCTGTAATCCTAGTATTTGGGGAGGCCAAGGAGGGTGAATTACAAGGTCAGGAGATTGAGACCAGCCTGGTCAACATGGTGAAACCATGTCTCTACTAAAAATATAAAAATTAGCTGGATATGGTGGCACGTGCCTGTAATCTTAGCTACTCAGGAGGCTGAGGAAGGAGAATCACTTTAATGAGGGAATCGGAGGTTGCAGTGAGCTGAGATCATGCCACTGGATACCAGCCTGGCCACAGAGCGAGACTCCCTCTCAAAAAGAAAAAGAAAAAGAAAAACCTCCTATTGCATACTGTGGTCAATACCCAGGTGACAAGTTCAATCTTACCCCAAACCTCAACATCACACAATATACCCTTGTAACAAACCTACACATGTACCTCCTGAATCTACAATAGAAATTGGAAGGAAAAAAATTAGCTGTGTATATAAGAGAATCTCAGGTGGTTTCCAGGGACACTTGGGTACTTGGCCATCAGTGAGTTACATAGTGATAATCTGAGAATGAATAGAATTGGTCCAGAAGATGGACGAGAGGAGAACAGTGTAATGATTCTAATCTTCATGCCCCCTTACGGTTTTCTCCCTAAGATTCTATATCATTTTTTATGTGAGGGCTAATACCGTAACATAAAATGTATGTATCATTTTGTAGAACATGAGCAATAGAGGCCCAGTACAAAGTTCTTTGAGCCCTAAACCTTCAAACTCTAAATGAGAGCAGCATAAGTGAAAATGCACAGACCCTGAAGACAGAAGACCTATTTTGGAAGGCCGTCCACGCATGTCCCTTTAGACTTGAGTGAAATGCCTAACCTCCAGGTCACATTGTCCTCATCTGTAAACTAGGGTAATAATACCTATCTCAATAAGTTCTTGAGAACAGAAAAATAGGCAAAATATATTACCTACATGTATTGTGGCCAATGTTGAGGAACTACAATTTTAAAAAAAACCCCAAAAACAAAACTCTTTCCAACCTAGAATACCTCTCCACAAATGTGTAAGAGATAAAAACAATATGAAGTTTAAGGTGGTTTTTTCCAGCTCTGTGAAGGTCATTGGTAGCTTGATGGGGTTAGCACTGAATATGTAAATTACTTTGGGCAGTATGGACATTTTCATGATATTGATTCTTCCTAACCATGAACATGGAATGTTTCTCCATCTGTTTGTGTCCTCTCTTATTTTGTTAAGAAGTGGTTTGTAGTTCTCTTTGAAGAGGTCCTTTACATCCTTTGTTAGTTGTATTCCCAGGTATTTTATTCTCTTTGTAGCAATTGTGAATGGCAATTCGGTCTTGATGTGGCTCTCTTTAAGTCTGTTATTGGTGTATAGGAATGCTTGTGATTTTTGCACATTTATTTTGGATCCTGAGACTTTGCTCAAGTTGATTATCAGTTTCAGGAGATTTTGAGCTGATACGATGGAGTCTTCTAGATATACAATCATGTTGTCTGCAAATAGAGACAATTTGACTTCCTCCTTTCCTATTTGAATACACTTTATTTCTTTTTCTTGCCTGAGCAATGGGCAAAGGAGTCCCTGTTTAATAAGTGGTGTTAGGAAAACTGGCTAGCCATGTGCAGAAAGCAGAAACTGGACCCCTTCCTGATACCTTACACTAAAATTAACTCCAGATGGATTAAAGACCTAAACATAAGACCTAAAACCATAAAAACCCTAGAAGAAAATCTAGGCAAAACCATTCAGGACATAGACGTAGGCAAGGACTTCATGACCAAAACACCAAAAGCATTGGCAACAAAAGCCAAAATAGATAAATGGGACCTAATCAAATTCCACAGCTTCTGCACGGCAAAAGAAACAGTCACTAGAGTGAATCAGCAACCAATAGAATGGGAAAAAAATTTTGCAGTTTACCCATATGACAAAGG
>CM052661.1:98378222-98409222 GCA_028533165.1 Leontopithecus rosalia
ATTGTGGAAGACAGTGTGGCGATTCCTCAAGGACCTAGAAATAGAAATTCCATTTGACCCAGCAATCCCATTACTAGGTATATATCCAAAGGACTATAAATCGTTCTACTATAAGGACACATGCACACGAATGTTTATTGCTATTACTAGTTTTCTAAAGTAAATGTTCTAAAAGATGGGATGAAGAAGTCTCTTATCTTTAAAGAAAAAATTTAGCATCAAATTTTAATTAGTATTTGCCCTTTTAAGATCAGTATTATTAATAATAACCACCATCTTCACCATTATCACCATCATCACCATCGTCGTCTCCATTATCATTATCACTACTGTCGTCCTCATCACTGTCATCGTGATCACTGACCAGAGAATGTTTAAAACCAAGGGAATGATAGGGTGACAGCACACCGGGAGGGAGAAGGAAAGGCCATCAAAATCCAGACTTAGATGATGAGAGACTTTATTCAAAAATATTATTGCAATAGACAGAACCCTTCTATCTCAGAAATCTGCTGCAAGTGTCTCATTCAAATAGGAAAGGTTTTTAATTTATGGGGAAAGGGGAAAAGACCCTTGCAGAATTTTTTAAGGGGAAGTTGGGCATGCAAGGGGCCATAACCGGTGGAATCTGATCGCAAATGTGTCTCATCCATGGTCAGTCGATGCTCAGGAGAAGCAGGTCAGGAGACACATGCTCAGTTTTATTGCTTGATCAAGTTGGGGAGGAGAGAAGCTTGGTGAAAGCCTACTCAAGACAAAGCAGAGAGTAAGAAATGAGCAATTGCAACCACCCAGGCAATGGTAATTATGATGATAAAAAGAGGAACTGAAAAACGAAAGCATAAGGTAAATGCACACTCTTTCCCACAGTCAGTTCTTTGGACAGAAGAACGCTTTGCATTCAGCAGCCATATGTTCTTTTGCTAGTTTGTTCACTCCAAAATTTCCAGTATAGTTATCCTAATAGTTTCAATAAATAAGCTATGAACTTTCTTTCCAGCAAAGTAGCAAGAAGACTCTGAGAAGAACAGAGACTGTGAAGAGTAAGGATCTCTGTTGTTTCTAGATGTTTGGCAGCATCACTTAATCATAATTAACAATTAATAAACAAAGACACTTTACATCATAAATGCCTTTCAAGTGCCCAAGATACTTTGCAAATGATTACTTTCACAGTGACATTAATTTACAATTTCCACCTGTATCTGACCCTCAAGTACCATGAACACAAACTAGAAGAAGCCTAAGACACTGACTGTGCAAATAAAAGTAAATACGGTCATAAAGGACCAGATGTAAGTTATAGCTTTATTTCAGGAAAGAATAAGAATAATATTCTGTGAAAAATAAGTTAAAATGAGAGAATAAATTAAAAGAGATAAATTGTTGAGTGGATTGGTCTGAAAAAATACCGCTTCAAATCGCTGGAAAAGTTTTTTATAGACCCTTCATTCCTAAATGAACTCATTTCATGGATATTATTCAAAATGTTTGGCTACAGTAGTGATAGCTAAGACATTTCAAAGCTTACTGTGTTCCAGACAGTCTTTTAAGTGCTTATTTGTGTTAACTGGTTTAACTTTCACAGGCCGTGTGAGGGTTCTACAACCTGGGGAGGGAGGCTTCACAAAACCCTTCATGTTTATAATTCCATAGGGGGAAATGGACATTTTATTCCTTTACTGAAATGATTTTGAATTATAGTCAAAATACTCGTGGAAAATGGCATTACTAAGTCCTGACTTTACATTTCAGTATAAAGGAATTCATCTGCCTTTCCTAAGAGTCTATTTTGATGAAGAAAATATGAGGAAACTAGAAAACATTTACTCTGGTGGAAGAAACAGGAGGAAGAAGAAAAAGGAAAAGTACCAGAAGGTGTCGCAGTTCAATAAAGCAACCCAATGTGAGGTAATTTACAGTAGCTCAAATCTTTTGAGAAGGTTCTTTGAAAAAAATATACTACTCATCATTTTATTTTACTTTGGAAAATTAAATGAGAATATATATAAGAATGATGAGAAAGCAAGTTTTCACCTTTGGTAAAAAAGGTTAAGATTTTAGGGGGGAAACGTGCATTATTTCACTAATGTATATTTTCAAAGGAAACTGCAGAAAGTACACACCAGTACCTTATTCTTAATATCTTGCCATTTTTGATATTGCACTGTTTTTTGTATGCTAAGTTGTTTTTAAATGCCCTAAAAATGAACGGGAAGGCTGGGTGCGGTGGTTTGCCTGTAATCCCAGCACTTTGAGAGGCTGAGACGGGCATATCACCTGAGGTCAGGAGTTTGAGAGCAGCCTGACCAACATGGAGAAACCCCATCTCTACTAAAATACAAAATTAGCCAGGCGTGGTGGCACATGCCTGTAATTCAAGTTACTCGGGAGGCCAAGACAGGAGAATCACTTAGACCCAGAAGGCGGAGGCTGTGGTGAGCTGAGATTGCGCCATTGCACTCCAGTCTGGGCAACAGGAGCAAAATTCCTTCTCAAAAAAAAAAAAAAAGAATGGGGAATAGAACAATGAAAAAATCACCTCTTAGCTTAGATTTTTATAAGGTATCTGTAAACGACTATTAAGGACAGAATTGTGTTCCCTCCTCAAATTCATATGTTGACATTCATATGGTACTGACTGCCAGTACTGTAGAGTATGTCTTTATTTGGAGATAGAGTCTTTTTAGAGACCATTTAGTTAAAATGGGGTCTTTGGTGTGGGCGCTAATACAATATAAGTGATGTTTTAATAGGAAGACGAAAACGTCCACACAGATACAGACATGGGGAAGACGATATGAAGTCGCAGAAAAACGAGAAGATAGACATCTACAAATAAGAGAGAGAGGTGGAGCAAAATCCTTCATGGCCTGTGCCAGTACCTTGATCTTGAACTTCCAGCCTCCAGAATGGTGACACAAGAAATCTATTTTGTTTGAACCACTTAGCATGTGGTGCTTTCTTCAGGCAGCCCTAACAAACCAGTACAAGGACTGAGCCACATCTTCGTTCAAATGGCAACTTTTTAACAGCTATGACTAATGCCTGGAACTTTTGGGGAGACAGCATCCACATGAAAGACTAAAAGAGATGCAGGAAACTTACTTAGAGCTTAGATACAGAAGTGAAAGAACAGCAACAAAACACTTAGTGACAAGACCATAGGTTATGGATTTTCTCTGGGCATGGAGATGTAGTCTTCCTGAAAACTTCCAGGGACTTTTGCCATCTTCGTATTAGAAAACAAAGCTGGCCAGGCACAGTGGCTCACGCTTGTAATCCCAGCACTTTGAAAGGCCAAAGTGGGTGAATCACCCGAAGTCAGGAGTTTGACAGCAGCCTGGCCCACGTGGTGAACCCTTATCTTTACTAAAAATACAAAAATTAGCCAGGCGTGGTGGCACACACCTGTAGTCCCAGCTACTTGGGAGGCCGAGGCAGAAGAATAGCTTGAACCTGGGAGCAGAGGTTGCAGTGAGTCGAGATCATGCCACTGCACTCCAGCCTGGGAGACAGAGTGAGATTCCATCTCAAAAACAAAAATAAAAACAGCAAACAAAGTTTAGTTTCTGCATGCACCAAAAGGACTCCATTTCATGACATTTCTAAACAGAATGGTTAACACATGATTTGTAACTAGAATTAAATGGCACAAATATATATTGACTTCTGTATTTTCTATTAAATGTACTATTTATTTAAGAAGGCTTAAGTTGAGATTGGAGTGAACTACCACAAATATATAACGGAAGGGATGAGAGCTGTGTGCCTTTTCTCCAGCAGCAGAACATATGCTAGGAACAAACAATTGTTTGATGATGTGTGGGACATAAGCAGATATATTTGTATTCTGCCCTTTGAAAATAGTTTTTGTATATACATATATTTATGCCTTACAGCTCAAGGCTGGCGATTATTTCATTTCAGGAAACTGTTGAATCTAATATCTGAAAATGATTTCAGAGTGTGAAAACATTTTATGCACTTTGCAAATCAAATGCATTTGACTGGAAGGAACTAGCTTATGTTGCTGACTCTATTTTGCATGTTTTTAATACTTAGGAGTTAGATGGTTTAATCTTTAGTTTCTTTGATAAGATGCAGGTGCAATTATATTATAAACTTCAGTAAGTATCCTCTCTTAATGTGAGTTTTCAAGTTTGCCTTCTAACAGATATTTTTTGCTAATGATAGAATAGTAAGAACATTAATGGCTCTCATTCCTAAGGTTTTTTTTCCTGCTTCTAGTCCCACCTACAGTTACTGAACATAAAAGTTCACTTGAAACCAATCCAAAAAGAAAAAAATAAACAGTAAAATCAAAAGCAAAAATTTCTTACAAATTTGAGTTTGAAGTCAGTTTTAGAAGAAAACCCTAATTCATTTTTTATGGTAAAATAAAACATGAATAAGGGAAAAACAGACACAGCCACTGGCCTGAGGTCACTGCTTCTTTTAACAAAAGTACCCTGGTGATTGGGTGGACCTCATCACATCCCTGTGAGACATGACCTTGGGACTCTACCATCTTCTCCTATAAATGACATCATTAGCAAATACACAGTTCTATCTTGCAAAAGACAATGTTAAGAGAATGAAAAGACAAGCCACAAACTGGGAGAAAGTATTTGCACAACAAATATCAGATAAAGAGCTAGTACAAAGAACTCTTAAATCTCAACAATAAGGAGAAAATGAACAACCCAATTTAACAATGCACAAGAGATCTCAATAGACATCTTACCAGAGAAGATAACAGATGGCAAATAAGCACATTAAAAGATGCTCAACACCATATATCATCAGTAAATTGCAGATTAAAGCAAGAATTAAATACTGCTATATTTATCAGAGTGGCTAAAATCCAAAACATTGGCAAAACCAAATATTGTTGAAGATAAGGAGCAATAGGAATTCTTATTCTCTGCTGGTAGGAATGCAAAATAGTACAGACACTTAGGAAAACACTTTGAAAATTTCTTACAAAATTAAGCACGCTTTTACCCATACAGTCCAGTAATCATGATTGTTGGAATTTACCCAAATTAATTGAAAACTTAGGATCACACAACAACCTGCACTGAAATTTTACAGCACCTTTATTTGTAATCCAAGATTTGGAAGCAAACAGATATCCTTCAATAGGCAGATGCATAAATAAACTGCCACATATCCATGTAGTGGAATATTATTCAGCACTTAAAAGATATGAACTGGCCCGGCGCAGTGGCTCAAGCCTGTAATCCCAGCACTTTGGAAGGCCGAGGCAGGTGGATCACGAGGTCAAGAGATCGAGACCATCCTGGTCAACATGGTGAAATTCCGTCTCTACTAAAAATACAAAATATTAGCTGGGCATGGTGGCGTGTGCCTGTAATCCCAGCTACTCAAGAGGCTGAGGCAGGAGAATTGCCTGAACCCAGGAGGCGGAGGTTGCGGTGAGCCGAGATCGCGCCGTTGCACTCCAGCCTGGGTAACGAGCGAAACTCTGTCTCAATAAATAAATAAATAAATAAATAAATAAATAAATAAATAAAATAATTTAAAAAAATATGAACTGTCAAGCCATGAAAAAGACATGGATGAAATACAAGTGCACATTGCTAGATGAAGGAAACCAATCTGCAAAAGCTACATACTGCATGATGCCAATTTTGTGATTTTCTGGAAACGGCAAAACAATGGAGACAGTTAGAAAAAAGGAAAAATTTGTTGTTGCCAGGGGTTTGGAGGGAGAAAGTAAAGGATGAATAGCTGGACCGCAAGGAACTTTAGGGCAGTGGAACAATTCTATATGATACTGTAATTGTGGATACATGTCATTAAACATTTGTCAAAGACCCATAAAATGTACCACACACAGAGTGGGCCCTAATGCAAACTATGGACATTAGTTGATGTGTCAGTATTTGCTCATCAATTGCTACAAATGTATCCTATTAATGGAAAACGTTTATAATAGGGGAAACTGGGGGAGGAATTAAAGGGTATATGAGAATTCTATGCTTTATGTACAAATTTTTTCTATAAAACTTTATTCACAAAATAAAGTACAATAACTTTTTAAAAAGCTATTTTCTATCTAATTTTACTTAGCAGACATACTTAGTGGCATTCAGAAATGAAGGAAATATCTTTCCCAGTCATTTTCATATATTCCAGCTTCTTCCTTTCCATACTCTTAGGAAAATAGGAAAATATTGTAGTAAAAAATATATACAAAACTACAACATCATATAGTTAATGCTTCATGAGGAACGATGGGGGATATAATTTTACTTTAACTTCTGAGTAATAGTCACTTATTCACTTGGATATTCATTTAGTTTTATGTACTGAGGATGCAAATCTGTATTTAGCCCATGTCTTTGAGAGACTTGTCATTACAAATTCTTTCCTTCTCTCTTTATTTTCTGTAACTTTTTTTTGCATATATTCTTATTTGACTTTGCAAACATTCAATTCAGCTAAACTCAGAAAGCATGACTTAGGCATCTGCTATATACCAGGCTCCATGTGGGGTACTGTGATACAAAAGCAAATAAAAATATATCTTTATCCTGAAATAGAATGCAGTTTTGCAGAAAGACAAACACATAAATATATGTCGTCTAAAATATAATAAACATTAGCAAGTTCTCCCACTTACAACTTACAGGTAGAAAAAGTGATATGGGAAAAAAGCACATCTATAAATTATCTGACAAAAAATGAGAAGGAATCACTGAGTTGGTGGCATATAAATTGGACAAAATGTTTTAACACACTAGTTAAAAGGTCGGATAATTTTAGGGAATGAGAAGGAAATGATTAATGGATAAGTGTTATTTTGTTACTGTGCAATACCTTAAATGCTTTACTGACTTCACATCTTTATTAGAATTAAGCATGGCCTGTATATATATTTATATATATTTTTGGTTAATTTTATTCTTGGTTCACTTTGGGGATTAGGCATTGTCAGCATCACATATTAAACTGAGAACATTTCTACATTTCTCTATCATCAGGAAGAATAAGGAACACTGGAATTTGGTTAAAAGTTTGTCACAACCTTCCCTTTAAGTTGATTGAGTCATTTTCCAAAATTGCAGAGTAAGTTTGGAAGACTTTAAAAATACCTTATATAATTTTTATCTCCTGAAATTCTATTTCGATACTTTAATTTTTCTTAGAAATTATGCATCATCTAAAGGGGATATCACCACTGACCCCACAGAAATACAAACAATCATCAGAGATTACTATAAACACCTCTATTCAAATAAACTAGAAAATCTAGAATAAATGGATAAATTCTTGGACATATACACCCTCCCAAGACTAAGCCAAGAAGAAAGTGAGTCCCTGAATAGACAAATAACAAGTTCTGAAACTAAGGCAGTAATAAATAGCTTACCAAGAAAAAAAAATCCCAGAACTAGACAGATTTATAGCCAAATTCTAACAGAATTACAAAGAAGACCTCATATCATTCCTACTGAAACTATTCCAAACAAACAAGAGGAAGGACTTCTCCCTGACTCACTTTATGAGGCCAGCATCATCTTGATACCAAAATCTGGCAGAGATACAACAACAAAAAAGAAAACTTGAGGCTAATATCCTTGATGAACATCATTGCAAGAATCCTCAATAAAATATTGGCAAACCAAATCCAGCAGTGCCTCAAAAAGCTTATCCACCATGACTAAGTTGGCTTCATCCCTGAGATGCAAGGCTGGTTCAACATACACAAATCATTAAATGTAATCTATCACATAAACAGAACCAATGACAAAAACCACATGATTATCTCAATAGATGCAGAAAAGGCCTTCAATAAAATTCAACACAACTTCATGCTAAAAATTCTCAATAAACAAGGTATTAATGAACATAGCTCAAAATAATAAGAGCCATTTATGACAAATGCACATCCAATATAATACTGAATGGGCAAAATCTGGAAGCATTCCACTTGAGAAGCAGCATGAGACAGGATGCCCTCTCTCGCCATTACTATTCAACACAGTGTTGGAAGTTCTGGCCAGGGCAATCAAGCAAGAGAAAAAAAAGTGCATTAAAATGGGAAGAGAGGAAGTCAAACTGTCTCTGTTAGCACATATGTTTCTATATCTAGAAAACCTCATCATCTCAGCTCAAAAGCTCCTTAAGTTGATGAGCAACTTCAACAATGTCTCAGGATATGAAACAAATGTGCAGCAATCACAAGCACTCCTGTACACCAACAATAGACAAGCATACAGCCAAATCATGAATGAACTCCTATTCACAATTATTACAAAGAGAATAAAACACCTAGGAATACAACCAACAAAGGATGCAAAGGAACTCTTCAAAGAGAAGTATAAACTACTGCTCAAGGAAGTAAGAGAAGACACAGGCAAATGGAAAACATTCCATGCCCATGGATAGGAAGAATAAATATCGTGAAAAAAGCTATACTGCCCAAAGTAATTTATAGATTCAATACTATTCCCATCAACTACTATTGGCGTTCTTCACAGAATTAAAAAACAAAGCTACTTTAAAATTCATATAGAACCAAAACAGAGCCCGTATAGTCAAGACAATCCTAAGCAAAATGAAAGAAGCTGAAGGCATCATGCTATCTTACTTCAAAGTATATTACAAGCCTACAATAACAAAAATAGCATGGTACTGGTAAAAAGCGGACACAGAGACTAATGGAACAGAATAGAGATCTTTGAAATAAGGCCACACATTACAACCACCTGATCTTCAACAAACCCAACAAAACAAGCAATGAGGAAAGCATTTCCTATTTAATTAATGATGCTGGGGAAACTGGCTAGCCATATGCAGAAAACTGAAATTGGATCCTATCCTTATATACCTTATACAATAATTAACTCAAGAGATGGATTAAAGACTTCAATGTAAACCCAACTCTATAAAAACTCTAGAAGAAAATCTAGGCAATGCCATTCAAGACATGGTGATTTAATGATGAAATCACCAAAAACATTTGCAACAAAAAATGTTATTCACAAATCAGATCTAAATAAACTAAAAAGCTTCTGTATAGCAAAAGAAACTATCATCAGAGTGAACAGACAACCTACAGAAAGGGAGTAAATTTTTGCAATTTATCCATCTGACAAAGGTCTAATATCCAGAATCTTCAAGGAACTTAAATTTACAAGAAAAAAATCAAAAAGCATGCAAAAAGACATAAACAGACATTTTTTAAAAGACGATATTTATGCAGCCAACAAACATGAAAAAAGGTGAACATCACTGATTATTAGAGAAATCAAAATCAAAACCACCATGAGATATCATCTTGTACCAGTCAGAATGGCAATTATTAAAAAGTCGAGAAACAACAGATGCTGGCAAAGCTGTGGAGAAATGGGAACACTTTTACACTGTTGGTGGGAACATAAAGTAGTTTGACCATCATGGAAGACAGTATGGCAATTCCTCAAAGATTTAGAAACAGAAATACCATTTGACCCAACAATCCTATTACTGGGTACATACCCAAATGAATATAAGTCATTCTATTATCAAGACATATGCACCCATATGTTCACTGCAGCACTATTCACAATAGCAAAGACCAAAATGCCCATTCATTCACTATACACTGGATAAAGAAAATGTGGTAAATATATACTATGGAATACTATGACGCCATAAAAAGGAACAAGATCTTGTCCTTTGCAGGAACATGGATGGAGCTGGAAACCATTATTCTTAACAAACTAACACAGGAGCAGAAAACCAAACACTGCATTTTTCACTTATAAGTGGGAGCTGAACAGTGAGAATACATGGACACATGGAGAGGAACAATACACACTGGGGCCTGTGGGGGTTGGGAGGAGGGAGAGCATCAGGATAAATAGCTAATGCATGTGAGGCTTAATATCTCGGTGATAAGTTGATAGGTGCAGCAAACCACCATGACACACATTTGCTTATGTAACAAACCTGCATGTCCCTCACATGTATCCCAGAAGTTAAAATTAAAATAAAGTTAAATTTTAAAAATGAAATTATTCATCATATAAAAATCTAGAATTCTAAATATATATATAATATTTTAGATGTCTCTAACTTTTTTCAAATAATCCTATTTTTACTTGTCTCATTTTCCAAGCACTACATTTCTTCCCACCATCCCAACCTCTCCACTCTTAATTATTTTTGCCAAAATTTTTTTTTCAGTGAATCAGCTTTTGGTTTTATTAGGTAAGTTTGCTATTTGCATTTTTTAAAACTTCTCTTTTCTATTTTATTCCTTTCTACTTTTCTCCAAATTGATTTTGATATTTGACTTATTTTAGATTTATTTTTGTCCTTTTGTTTCTTGAATTAAATACTTATTTACTTCTACTTTTCTTTTTAATAAATGCATTTAAAGCAATACATTTCATTTTTTTGACAGAGTCTCACTCTGTCACCCAGGCTGGAGTGCAGTGGCGTGATCTTGGCTCACTGCAACTTCCACTTCCCAGGTTCAAGGGATTCTCCTACTTCAGCCTCCTGAGTAGTTGGGATTACAGGCATGCATCACCACATAAAGCAATACATTTTTTTGTCATTATCAGTGTGATGACTTTCCACAGCTTGTAATTTGTAGTCCTCTCACTATCATCTATAAATAACTTGCAGTTTAGAATTCCATAAACTACAAAATACAATACTTTTACAAATAAGTGTTAAATACAATGCATAAGATTTATTTTGACTTCAAAGTAGTCAGAGAAGAGTGATTGTATAACTCTTTCTTTGAGGACTTAATGTAATGTTTATGGCTTAATACAGGGTAAATTTCTGTGACTATTCCTCAACGTTTGAAAATAATGTGAAATCTCTCTTGGATGTGTGTTTTTATGAATGCTTGGGCTTCTTAATTTCATGATTCAACCACAGTATTCATACTTATTTCTCTCTATTTGGTCTAACTTTTGCCAAAATAATTTTTAATATTTTCTACACTGATCATTCTGTTTTCATATTCTTGTACTTTTATCAGATTCTATTCCAGATATTTAAAACCCGTAATAAGCATGCACATTCATCACTTTCATGCTTCCTTGTTGGAAGTCTATTCTACCAATATGAAACATTTCTCTGAATTATCTTTAAGTTATTAAACAATACTGTGTAATCTGGGATGTTTATTTTGCCAGGGATTATTACTCTTTCTTCTCTCTCTCCCTGTTTCTAATTTTTGTTCTTGCTTTTTCACTATCTTCTTTTATTTTATTTTTTTCATAAGAAAACCTTATGGGGAAAACATCCAATTGTGCTAAAGGAAAAATGAAAGAATTGGTTTCTTTTTTTTAGCTAATGAAAATATATTATACGTACCTGAAATATTATTCTAGAAATCTAAATTATGAATCTATATAATATTTTTAATTATTTTAGCCACGAATTTAGAAGAATTAGAGCTATGGTTCAAAGCCTCTTCCAAAAGTAAAGGTAATTTTACAGAAAATTATCTACATTACCCTGTACTCTTTCAGTCTTGATGAAATTTCAAAATTCAAATTTGTCAATTCTCCTACCTCTATTCTGCAGAAAACAAGGACCTAATTTTTAGCATTGCACATTTGAAAGCAACCACGAATGGCAAGGGAGAAAGTTCATGATTTAAAAAAATTAAACCTTATTTTAAAAAAAAAAACAACACAAGGAAAGCAGAACAAAATTGTCACAGAATAAGAGAAGTAAAGGTAACCCTGTAAACTGTCATCACAAACCACTCACACTTTGCTGCGGGCTTCCTCTTGAGAGGGTTTGCTGCCCCCTCTTGGCTTTGCAGTGAGATGCAAAAGAAAAACGGAAAAGGGCATCAAAGAAGCTTCACCAAAAGCGCTTGAGTCTAAAATGTTTCAAAGAACAATTTGTATGCCGTATGAAACAACCTGCGTGGAGGAATCTGTGAGACTTTAAGGCTGCCCCACCCTCTGTTCCCTTAAAACGAGAAAGCTGACATTCGGGAATCTCCTGCCTTGGGAATTGTCACGCTCTGTGTTCTCGGATCCCATCAACTGACTGGGCTTCCTGGACAGGGCAACCATCTGCATCCTCTGAACACTAATTAGGCTGTGTGACATAAACCCCATGCAAAACTGAGCAGTAAAAGTGCTTCATGTTGAAAGATGAGTAAATCATTTTGCAGAACATACTAATAGCAGTACAGGAAATAAAGAAGCAGCAAGTCAAAATTGAAAGACAGAAGCAGAGATTGTTACAAAAAAAAGATGAAAACAAGGGAGAGAAAACTAATTTGCAAGACCAGGCATGGTGGCTCACGCCTGTAATCCCAGCACTTTGAAAGGCTGAGGCAGGTGGATCACCTGAGCTCGGGATTCAAGACCAGCCTGGCCAACATGGAGAAACCTTGTCACTACTAAAAATACAAAAATTAGCTGGGCTTGGTAGTGCATGCCTGTAATTCCAGCTACTCGGGAGGCTGAGTCAGGAGAATCCCTTGAATCTGGGAGGTGGAAGTTGCAGTGAGCTGAGATCGCCCCATTGTGCTCCAGCTTGGGAAACAAGAGCGCAATTTTGTCCCCTTTCTTCCCCCAAAAAAATAGTTTGCTAAAACTCAAAACCCAAAAGCTGTATGTTACCCTACATTGTTGCACTTTGCAGATGTGACTACATTCACAGTCTTGAGATGGAGAGAGTATCTTGGATTATCTAAATGGGCCTAATATAATCACATGAGTCTTTCTTTAAAAAAGCAGGAAAGTCGGAATCAAAGAATGATACAATGATGGAAGCAGAGTCAGAGGGAAAGAGAAAAAGAAAGAAAAAGTGCATGCACTAAAGAGAGAGAGAGATTGATTTAAATTAGTACACTCCTGACTTCGAAGATGGAGGGAATGTCCATAAGCCCAGGAATGCAGGTGGCATCTGGAAACCAGAAAGGTAAGAAAACAAATTGAATTATCGCCTAAAGACTCAAGGAGCATAGTCTTTCTGACCCATTTTGAACTTCTGACCTCCAGAACCATAATACATTTTTGTTGTTTTAAACCACTAAATTTGCAGTAATTTGTTATAGCTGCAAGAGGAAACCAAAACACATATATTTCTGGATTTCATAGAGAAACTTCAAATTTGCTGTTTCTTCTCCTGTTCCATTGACATGATCCTACATTTTACTTATATTCCCTGTTTTCACGATATTATTCAAGAGTCCCTATATTCTTCTCTACTTTCCATATGGTCATTCTTTATAAAAATAGTATCATAATCCATAAACAGTACATTTAAATTCCCAAACCAAAATAGTGATTTATTTCAAACCTGTCTTAAATTTACCTTTTGCTCTATTTTGACTGCTACTTCCTTAGTTCTCTTCTGTCTCATCTTTTATTTGAATTATTAGAGCAAGAAACTAATTGTTTTCTGATCTCCAAATGCTTCCCAATCAATTCCATACTATAAATTTATCTAATAGTCTTATTCATTTCCCCCACCCAGGCTGAAGTACAGTGGCACCATCTTGGCTCACTGCAACCTCCACCTCCTGGGCTCAAGTGATTCTCCTGCCTCAGCATCCCGAGTAGCTGGGACCACAGGCACACACCACCATGCCTGGCTAATTCTCTCTCTCTCTCTCTCTCTCTCTCTTTTTTAAGTTTTTTTTTTTTTAATTTATTTTAGTAAAGACAGGGTTTCATTGTGTTGCCCAGGCTGGTAGCAAACTCCTGAGCTCAGGCAATCCTCCCGCCTTATCCTACCAAAGTTCTGGAATTACAAGCATGAGCCACTGCACTCAGCCAGTCTTACCCTTTTTTAAAAAAAAAAACACTTATGTTTTCCTCCACTACCTACAGGACATCACTTAGTGTAAGTAAGTTAAAAGAGCAATAAATATGAGGCAAAGATGTCCATGATAGTAAATTATAATATTTAATTGTGATATTAAAGACCTGGATCTTGTGGGCAGAAAAGAATTCCCTGAAAAGTATTCAAAAGTATTGAAAATAGAAAAAAACTTCAAGTTAACTGTACTAAAGTTAAGCATAATTATTAAAAAATAAATGAAACATTCTGTTAAAATTATCCTATAAAAAGTGAAAATTACCTTTTAAATATTAAAAAATGAACAAGTGTGTTATACACAGGAAATAATACCTTCAATACATATACTGATCAAAGATTAGTTATACAAGTATTTTTAAATTTTTACAAGTTAATAAGGTATCATAAAAAATGCACTACGAAACAAAGACATCAATATGAAGAAATATATATGACTAGTAATGCATATGACTAATAATCGTAAATATTAGTGGTGAGGAAAATGCAAATCGAGACCGCACTGAATTCCACTCTACACGGCAAAATATTATCAAGAAATGAAAACCCATTGGCTACTATGACTCTCAACATATAAACTTATAAACACCCCCAAATGGTTATAGGTACCATAGCTTCTATTTGTTTTATATAGTTTTAAACAACTAAAAATTTTAAAATATATCTCTTTTTTTACTATTTACATTGATTAGTATCATGAAATGAAAAGCAATGGAATCCTTGATACAGGATTCATTAATACAGGAATTACTGAATGGAGAAAGGGAATGGGATAGTGGAAGTATATGATTTTATGTGGGTCACTGTCAAAGTTTTAACTTCTATTTTGGATGGCAGTTTGATGGGTATTTATTATATAAATAAAAATAACTAAGTGGTCATCATGGAATAATAATGAGAGTACACCTTTAACAAAGAATTATGATTAATTCAGTTTTGTGTTTCTGCAGTCCAAAGGGTAGAGAAATGGGACAAGATGGGCGACTGTCTCTTGAGCACTTATTCTGTGGCAGTCCCTTGCTTGCAACATTTGCATATGTCCCCATCAGTGCCGGCATGTATCCTCTTTGTATAAGAATTCTTTGTATAAGAATACTACTACTAGGAGAGAGATCCAAGATGGCCGATTAGCAGCAGCTCAGGATTGTAGCTCCCAGTAAAAGCACAGAGACTGGACGCCACACTTCTAGATGAATTTGTGTTGCCCACAGACCAGGAGATTCCCAGTGGAGGAGCCCCATGGGTTGCCAGCACTACCCTTTTGGCCAGCGCAGCTGTTTTGCCAGTGCCCAGGTGCAGCAGTTCTCAGTGAGGAGTGTGCGGGACTGGGTGCCCTTTGGGTTGGCATTTGGAGCTCCAGGAAGGCAGAGTCGTCCATTCAGCTGATTGAAAAGGGGACTGAAGTAGGGAGCCAGACCGGGAGATTCCCAGGCAGAAAAGTGCCACAAATCTCAATGCCACTGTTTCAGCCAGCACAGTGGTTTGCCACAGGAGAAATTACACAGATTCCAGCACCTTTTCAGTGGGCGACTGGAACACCTGGGAGAGAGTTGACCATTCAACTAGAAAAAAAGAAGAAGAGGCTCTGAGACAGGGAGCCAGGTGATCGGGCTCAGCTGCTCCCACCCCCACAAAAAAAACAGCAATTGGAAGTGCTGAAGATTGAGAGTTTCACAGCAAGCACAGCTGAACCCAGGAAAGTCCAGCTCTGTGGGGGAGGGGCGTCTGCTGAAGGAAAACTAAGAAACAGAAAAAACTTCATCACCAACAAGCTGGACGTCCACTCAGAGACCCAATCCGAAAGTCAGCAATTATGAAGACGACAGGTGGGTAAATCCAAAAATGGGAAGTAACCAGCACAAAAAGGCTGAAAACACCCAAAATCAGAATGCCTCTCCTCCTACAGGGTATCGCAGCTCCTCATCAGCAACGGAACAAGGCCTGATGGAGAATGAGTGTGATGAATTGACAGAATCAGGCTTCAGAAGGTGGATAATAAGAAACTTCTGTGAGCTAAAAGAACATGTTCTAACCCAATGCAAAGAAACTTAAGAACCTTGAAAAAAGGTTTGACAAAATGCTAATGAGAATAGACAATTTAGAGATGAATATAAGTGAATTAATAGAGCTGAAAAACACATGAGAACTTCGTGAAGTATGCACAAGTTTTATCAGTCGAATTCATCAAGCAGAAGAAAGGATATCAGAGATCGAAGACCAACTTAATGAACTAAAATGAGAAGATGAGGTTAGAGAAAAAAAGGCTAAAAAGGAATGAGCAAAGTCTCCAAGATATATAGGAGTATGTGAAAAGACCTAATCTACATTTGATAGGTGTACCTGAATGTGACAAAGAGAATGAATCCAAGCTGGAAAATATTCTTCAGAATATTATCCAGGAAAACTTTCCCAACCTAGCAAGGCAGGACAATACTCAACTCCAGGTAATACAGAGAACACTGCAAAGATATTCCTCAAGAAGAGCAACCCCAAGACACATAATCATTAGATTCACCACGGTTGAAATGAAGGAGAAAATACTAAGGGCAGCCAGAGGAAAAGGTCAGGTTACCCACAAAGGAAGCCTATCAGACTCACAGCAGATCTCTCAGCAGAAACCCTACAAGCCAGAAGAGAGTGGGGGCCAATATTTAATATCCTTAAAGAAAAGAACTTTCAACCCTGAACTTCATATCCAGCCAAACTAAGCTTCATAAGTAAAGGAAAAATAAAATTTTTTGTGAACAAGCAAGTACTCAGAGATTTCATCACCACCAGGCCTGCTTTACAAGAGCTTCTCAAAGAAGCATTACACATAGAAAGGAACAACTAGTATCAGCCATTCCAAAAACATACCAAAAGGTAAAGAGCATCACCATAATGAAGACGTTACATCAACTAATGGGCAAAACAGCCAGCTAGCATTAAATGGCAATATTGAACCCATATATGTCAATATCAATCCCAAATTTAAATGGACTAAATGCCCCAATCAAAAGACACAGGCAAGTTGGATAAAAAGCTAAAACCCATCAGTATGCTGCATCCAGACCCATCTCACATGCAAGGATACACAAAGACTCAAAACAAAGGGATGGAGGAAGAATCTATGAACCAAATGGAGAGAAAAAAAAAAGCAGGAGTTGCAATTCTCATCTCTGATAAAATAGACTTTAAAACAACAAAGACCAAAAGAGACAAAGAAGGACATTACATAATGGTAAAAGAATCAATGCAGCAAGAAGAGCTAATGATCCTAAATATATAACAGATCAATGAGACAGAAAATTAACAAGACTATCCAGGACTTGAACTCAGACCTGGAATAAGTAAACTTAATAAACATTTACAGAACTCTCCACCCCAAATCCACAAACATACATTTTTCTCAATATCACATCACACCTATTCTAAAAGTGACCACAAAATTGAAAGTAAATCACTCCTCAGCAATTGCACAGCATTTCACAGGTTTAAATGAAATATTGGTTGGCTGCTTGTTTGTTATTTTCCTCCCTTATTCCTTCCTGTCTCCATTGTTAAGCACATTTATTTATTGACATAAAAGAGGTTTTTAATACCCATTTTTAGACTGCATTCTAGCCTGAGCAATAGAGCAAGATTCCTGTTCTCTCTCCCTCTTTCTCTTCCTCTTTCTTTCTCTCTTTCATTCTTTTTTTTCTTTTCCAAAGGTTAATACTTTGGAAATGAAATTTGTAACCTTCTCCATTATTTATAAATTCTTATTTAGGAATATATGAAACCCACTAAAAAGAAATGCAAATAAATAATCAACTTAAGATTTAAAATTATGGTTTCTGCAGGTGAAGGAAGGGTTTGGTTTCACAGAAACCACAAGGTTAGATGTAAGCTATTTTTTTTTCTTTTGAGGTAGGGGGTGATTCTTTGAAAGTATTAATTATATTATTAAAAATAGCCAAATCAATTAATATGTAATAAAATAAGATGTTGTAAGGATCAAGATGAAGAGATCTTAAGGATCATACTTACTCCAATTATGTACTCCTGAAAACCAAATAGAAAAAAAAAGAATTAGAAAAAAATGTATATGCTTAAGGAACAGGAGGGCCCATATATACACATAATTGGTGTTCTAGAGAATAGATAGAAGAAAAAAATTACCTCCAAATATGTAATAAGAAAAATAAGTTTTCTGTAATAAAGTTTTCAATTTTCAAATTAAAATAGGAAAAACTGACAATGACTAATTTCAAACATATACTAACTGATATTGAAGAAAAGGAAGAAAAACACAATTTTTACAAAAGGAAAACTCAGAGTTTTGAGAGTTTTCCATTGAACTTTCAATGTCAGCAAAATTTTGAGGAAAATAAAGAATAAAAGGATAGTTTTATGTATGTTCATTTTCTGAGAAGTATTAAGACAAGATTCATTTTCAAACATGTAACCAAACCCCTAAAACATAGCTATAACTATATAAATTAAAAATAAATAAGCAAATAAAAGTTTAATAAACATTATAAATAAAATTTATTTAAATTTATTAAAAAGAAATAATTAAAAGTTAAAATATAAATATAATATGTAGTTTCCTAAAATGTCACTCAGAGACATAGGACCCATGAACTTCTCTTGAAAAAAATAATCTATTTGAAGGTGAAATCCACTGTATCTGAGTAAATATAAAATAAATAAGACAGGAAAGGAATCTGTGGCAAAGGGTTCTGGGATGAGCATTAAATTGATTTACATATAAAACCATAATCAAACAACTCTGGGAGCCAAGGTTCTTTGTTTGTTTGTTTGTTTAGTTTGTTTTCTGTCTAGACAGGTTCTCACTCTAGTTGCCCAAGCTAGAATGCAGTGGCCAGATCTCAGCTCACTGCCACCTCAACCTCCTAGGCTCAGGCGATTCTCCCATGTTAGCCTCCCGAGTAGCTGGGATTACAGACATGTGCCACGACACCCAGATAATATTTGTTGTTTAGTAGGCACAGGGTTTTGCCATGTTGTCCAGGATGGTCTCAAACTCCTAGACTCATCTACCAGCATTGGCCTCTTAAAGTGCTGGGATTACAGGCATGAACCACCACACCTGGCCTGGGAACCATGGTTCTTAAACAGAATGACATTATTTAAAAACTTTATTAAAAATAAAAACAACAAAATTAGTGGTATATAAGAATGAATGTGGGAGGAGGTATTTGGTTTCCTCATTTTTCATCGTAAGGAGTCAATAGAAAAATACAAAGAAGTAAAAACAAAATGAACACTTTACCAAAGAAGAAAGAGAATGGATAATTAGAATAAGTGACATCTGACCACATTTGCAAAATCAAACAATGAGATTTACTTTTCTCTCATTAAATTACAATTTTAAAAAAATATGAAAATGAAAATGTGGGGGGAAACTAGATCCCTAACAAATTGTCATGAAATAAAATCTAAAGAGAATGTGGGTATACCCTATGTACTTGTAATTAACATTAGCATATCAAAGTGTCTATGCAATTTGTAGTTCAAAAGAAGTTTGTGGTATGTTTTTCTTTCTTGACTTGTTTGACCACAGGACCTTTTGTTAAGTAAGATATGTTAATATTCTATAAAGCAATTCTATACATGCTGCATGCTGCTTTAATTAACGAATTAGTTGAGAAATGTGGCTCCATGGGTCTGCCTATACCAGAGCAAGTGCCTACTAAGAAGGAATAATAAAAGCAAGTCATTTGAAAGAGGGAAAATGCTTTTTATATAAAAGTTCATAGCTCCCAAAACATACTTAGCTTGTCTTTCAGTTGTTTCCCTTATATCAAAATTCAGCCCTTATTATTTTCAACAATATGCAGATTAAGATGCTATGAGATGACAGAAGGTAATAGAATAGAACTAATTCATTCAAAGTTCCCGGTTTCTCTTAAAACCATTGTCATTGGGTTTCCAAATATGAAAATTATGTGCCCAGTTGCTTTTTAGGATATGCCCTGATATTTGCTATGTTTACAGGAATTTAGTGGAAATATTTATCTCAGCATTTTAGTTGCCAGCTCTCAGAAAAATTAGCTTTTATCTGTGTGTTATTAACCATATTACATTGGAATATTAAGAAAATCCTGACTTCTAACTAAGAATTTGTGAATAATAGTAGAAACTGACTTTAGGTGAAATAATTTTGGAGTTACTTTGATCACAGAATAAATATGCTGTTACAAAGTATGTCAGCTGGAGGTGAATTGACAATGGCCATTTCATGCCTAATAACAATGCCTAATACCAATTTTGAGCTCATGCAGAAATAAGGTAATACATAAATTTATTGTTTCAGAGAGCTGATCTCATCTAAATGCAGAAAATCCTAATCGTATAACTTGTCTCTTTTTCTAAACTTTAATCAATGTGTTTCAGTTCTTCAGACAGAGCTGACTGATTCAGCAAACCTGGTTTGTATCTTTACCTCTCCTTGGGATGCTTGGGTGTCAATTTAATGAAGGGACTGGGGAGAATCTGCACTATTATACCATGACTAAAATCCAGGCAATTTATCAACAATTTCTCCCTACCTCCAAATACAGACACCCTACTCCTATACATACCATACTGTTTCACCACAATCCCCAACACAAAATAGGGATTGCTCACCTTTTTTTTTTTTTTTAAATTTTTATTGCATTTTAGGTTTTGGGGTACATGTGCAGAACATGCAAGATGGACAGCCTCTAGGGTGTTTTCGGTGATTTTTTTTTAACACTTGCCCCTTAGTTTTCATTTTATCAGTTTTCACTTAGCTAATATATGGGGTAATGAGAAAGCAGCACACAGTGGGGTTTGTACCAGAATCTGCTATAGAAATTGCTTCATTTACCCTGTACTCTTGAATTTAATCAGCTCAGTGGATGCTCGGTTCCATAATTCTAAAATATTTAACTCATTATTCTCTTCCCACAGAACTATATAGAATCCTTTCTATTTTATGTGTTGTGTCCAATTTGGAGCAATGAGACTCCAGACTTTCTATTAGAAAGAGCATTAGGGGACATTATCTGGTTAGGAGGAACAGGTCAGACAAATAAAGTTTACCCAGACTTTTTATTTTCATAATAACATACTCATTTAAGAGTGGGGATGGAAACTGTGGTGGAGTGAAGACACCTTCAGCCTTTTCTGGGCACCAAGAAGGTTTTAAAAGGAAAGCTTCTTACTTCTGCAATTCATCGTGCACTTTGCATTTTTTAGTTTTCTGACTTGAGGTTCCGTTGGCATTGTGAGGCACTCATATTTCTGTCTTAGGATGTAGTCATCCTATAATTCCTTAGACAGAATTGAAAGCTGGACCCGCTAATTCTGTTGGCTTCTTGAGTTCCCAAGACCCTCTTCCACTGTATTTTTTGGTTATTTTGTAAAGATCCACAGAATAATATAAAAACTCTTGTTTTTCAACCCCTGAAAATACTGTCATCCTTCCTTTTTCATCATTCTTCCTTCTTCATGATCCTCACCTCTTCTTTCGACCTGATTGATGTTGGTTGGTTTGTTTGTCTTGTATTTTAATCTTGAACAGAGTAGATGAGAGCAGAGTCTTATCAAGAGAAAGAAGAGGAAAGGAGTTGTCTTTCTCATTTCCTTTTTCATATTTCCTTTTCGTTTTCAATACAATGCTCTATTCTGGTTGAAGAGCCCAGGATAAGTGGATGAACAGGGGCCATCCCGGGTTTATTCATTACTCATAATGAATTTCCTGTCTCAAATGGAGCTTCTTGCCCTTTGAGCACCATGTTTGGCTTCATATTTTTTCTCTGACTCTGTCTACCCTTTTAAAAGGATCTGTGCAAAGTTACCATTTGATTTAAGAAATACTGCTCAGCATGGTTTACGGATAATAAACTTCACTGGGGAACCCAGGGGGTTGATCTTTCCCTGGAAACCTGCTCTTTAAAAGTTTTGCAGTGTTATATTGAAGAGGCACAGAGTTCATACTTGTTCCTCCAGATATAATCTTTCTCTAAATAACCACCCAATAATGTGTGGTTAGAGATGAGTGACAGCATGTAATGAGAACATTTGTTTGCTCAACCACTGGATGCTTTTTTCCTAAGGAAGAAATAGAAAACTAAATAATTCAGGTAACATGACTGACTCCCACACTATTGATTACAGTCGTTGTCATCAATTTGCTGCCCCACCAGCCATCCGACAGGTATTACTTACAGATTGTGGTATTATTTGCTGCCCGGATTCCATTTCTTAAAATAAGTATAAACAACGCAAGAAAAATGTTAGCACATCAGAGAGTCACTTTCATCTTGAAAATCACATAAGCTGCATCTCTGGTTTTTAATTAATCAGATACCAAAAGTTGATCCTAAAATTTCAAACAGGATCAAAGAGAGTGATAAATAAGATTAAAGTAATTACACAGAGGAAGAGAAGAAAGTTATCAGACTGAACTTTTCTCTTTCTTCTTCTTCTCCTTTTTTTTTTTTTTTTTTTTTTGAGATAGGGTCTCACTTTGTCATCCAGACTGGAGTGCAGTGGTATGATCACAGCTCACTTAGCTTTGACTTCCCAGGATAAAGTGATCTTCCAGCCCCCTGTGTAGCTGGAACCACAGGGACACACCACCCTGCCTGGTTCTTTGATTTTTTTTTGTAAAGACAAGGTCTTCTTATGTTTCCCAGGCTGGTGTCACACTCCTGGGCACAAGCTCTCCCCCCAGCTCGGCCTCCCAACGTGTGGGATTACAGGCATGAGCCACTGCACCCAGCCAGAATGAATTTCTTTATAAGACCAATGCCAGAGGAATCAAATTTGATCATTTTATTGAAAAAATGTAAATTAAATATATATTTATTATAAGATAACAACAATCTGTTTTATTATAAGCCCAGGCTTCTGGGTGTAACAAATAAAAGGTAAGCTCTAAAAATTACTTATTTATTAGCAATTAGAAATCTTTCAATATTGAGAAATTACATTGAAGAGTTTTCTTTTCCTCTTCAGAAGCCTGAGGTAATTTTAGCTATCCAATTTAAATAGCTAGTGTAATAAAAAGCTATGCAATGTGACAATGTGCCAATCTGCAGAAAGTATAACTAGAAAAATATGCTGTTATATAATATAGGAAAAAAATCTCTAAAATATAAACAAAAGAAATACCAGTCAGCCCTTTCTACTTTAAAAACTGCTTTTTAAAAATATGCTGTCTACTCTAAGTTACAGAAAGAATCAGAATATTCATAATTTATATTTCTTGATTTTCTTGGAGCTGCATGGTTTATAAATGTAAGCTTCTCACACTGTATTCTAATATTTGTGACAAGTTACTTTCTTAATCACAAAGTTATCACTAAGGTACAATTTCAGCAATCTCAACTGAAGATGATTTAAGAATTTAAAGAGAATTGTGTTTGCAGCTGCCGCCGCGCCGCCATAGCTCTCCAACGCCAACGCCAGCGAAGCCTCTCGCTCGCGGAGCTCCAGCCAAGGAGAAGGGGGGTAAGTAAGGAGGTCTCTATACCATGGCTCGTACAAAGCAGACTGCCCGCAAATCTACCAGTGGTAAAGCACCCAGGAAGCAACCGGCTACAAAAGCCGCTCGCAAGAGTGCGCCCTCTACTGGACGGGTGAAGAAACCTCATCGTTACAGGCCTGGTACTGTGGCACTCCGTGAAATTAGACGTTATCAGAAGTCCACTGAACTTCTGATTCGCAAACTTCCCTTCAAGCGTCTGGTGCGAGAAATTGCTCAGGACTTTAAAACAGATCTGCACTTCCAGAGCGCAGCTATCGGTGCTTTGCAGGAGGCAAGTGAGGCCTATCTGGTTGGCCTTTTTGAAGACACCAACCTTTGTGCTATCCATGCCAAATGTGTAACAATTATGCCAAAAGACATCCAGCTAGCACGCCACATACGTGGAGAGCGTGCTTAAGAATCCACTATGATGGGAAATATTTCATTCTAAAAAAAAAAAAAATCTCTTCTTCCTGTTATTGGTAGTTCTGAACGTTAGATAATTTTTTTTCCATGGGGTCAAAAGGTACCTAAGTATATGATTGCGAGTGGAAAAAATAGGGGACAGAAATCAGGTATTGGCAGTTTTTCCATTTTCATTTGTGTGTGAATTTTTAATATAAATGCTGAGATGTAAAGCATTAATGCAAGTTAAAATGTTTCAGTGAACAAGTTTCAGCGGTTCAACTTTATAATAATTATAAATAAACCTGTTAAATTTTTCTGGAAAAAAAAGAATTTAAAGAGATCATAAAACCATCACCTCAACAAGAATAACAAACCCAAAGATGTTATTCATTCCCAGCTCTTGCCCTGAGGGTCGTCAGGTTAGGGCAGTTGTACTGGTTTCTGTGCCAACACAGCTGAAGAATTGCTGTATAGTCTGTTATGGTTTAAATGTGTTGGCCATAAAGCATGTGTTAGAAACTTAATCCCTACTGCAACAGTGTTGGGAGGCAGGAACTAATGAAGAGTGATTTGGCCACGAAGGCTCCAGCCTTACCAGTGGATTAATACCACTACCTTGGGAGCTGGTTGATTTCAGGAGTTAGTAATGAATAGATGTGTTTGGCCTCCTTGTATCTCTTGCCCTGCCTTTGCCCTTTTGCCATGGGATGATGCTGCAGACACTTATCAAATGCCAGACCCTCAATTTTGGACTTCCCAGCCTCCAGAACTATAAGAAATAAATTTCTGTTCATGATAAATTACACAGTCCCAGATATTTTGTTATAAGAATTACAAAATAAATTAAGACACAGTCTCAACACATTTCATAATAATTTTCCATTTATATATTTGTCATCCCCCTCAATACTGAGGGGAGCCTATGATGTCTAATTTTTTGTTGTTGTTACCAAGCAAAGTATTTAATGTATAATGGAAGATATGATTTGGCTGTGTCCAAATTTCATCCTGAATTTTTGTTCCCATAATTAGCATGTGTCATGGGAGAGACCTGGTGGGAGGTAATTGAATCTTGGGGGCAGTTATCTTCATGCTGTTCTCATGATAGTGAGTGAGTTCTCACAAGATCTGATGGTCTTATAAGGGGATTTTCCCTTACTTCACTCTGCACTTCTCATTCCTGCCACCCTGTGAAGAAAGTGTCTTTCTTCCCTTTTACCTTCCACCATGAGTGTAAGTTTCCTGAGGCATCTCTTGCCTTGTGGAATTGTGAGTCAACTAAACCTCTTTCCTTTATAAATTACCCAGTCTCAAGTATTTCCTTATAGCAATGTGAGAATGGACTAATACAGTAGATCATTAATAAACCCAAATTAAAGTAAATTAAATTAAAACTACCCAACTTCTATGATATAGACTTTTTAAATAAAATAACTGAAATGGTTTATCTGTTACCTTTGTGTGCATTATCATAGGCATAGCCAAAAATGCACAGCATGCACTAGCTCTTTATATTACACTGGTTCCTTTCGAATTCTGCTACTGAAACCCAGTTGGTTCTCCCTTAGAGAACAAAATACATTCTGAATTACTTAACAAATTATATGTTGCCCACCTGGCAAACTTTGCCCCATTACTTAGCATTTGTATAGCAATTTGGATTTGCTAAGTGCTTCAAAATAATTCTTATTCTCCTAGCTATCATACTTTTTGATGAGTAACCATATTTCAAATGTAGTTTATTGCCTTCTAATTGCCTCTTTACACCACCAAGGAGGAGAAATAATATTCCAGTGGGATATACTTGCACAGAATTAGTTTGAGAGTTTTATTCAGAGTTTTAATATTTCAAACAAGTGGAAAACTTTGGAATAAATAGTATCCTGTGAATTAAACCACTATTACTTTTCTAAAATTTAGATTTATTATTACGCTTGTGAAACTAGTGCATCTTCTCCAGGGTGCTCAACTTTCTAAATCTAACTTTTTGCTGAATCTGATATGTCAATAAATCACTAATCTGTGGATATTTTTTTAGGTTCCATGCCTTTTTTCTCTTCTTTTATGTAACATTATGGACTCTGGGTCTCTTAAGATAATCATATTTCATCTTTAACTAAAAAAGAAAAGAATAAAAATCTAAGTGTACAGAGTTTAGGTTTGGATTTTGTTGGGTTCTCTATAAGTACACATATCAGAAATATAACAGCTATGAATCACAATACCTTCAGCATTTTTTCAGCATCATTTGCTTATATATACTCAGATATATACTAATAAATCTCAAGAACTCAGAAGCAGTAAATGACACGATATCACAAAGTGAAAATGCAAACCAACAACCAGTATAGATTGCTGTTTGTACAATACAACATTATTCACCATTATTCTCAACCATAAACCTCTCAGACTGTGCAGAGTATTTCACATATTAGAAGCAACACATTGATTCATAACCTGCCCCAATTCTATTCTTTTGTCTTAATTTTTTTTCTCATTTGCCAAAGCTCATTTAAATCCCTAAAATCACTTAATATTCAGTACAAGAATTATGTACTTCAGGAACCTACCTCAAGGATTGTAATCCCACAGATGTTTTCAGGAGTGTGGAAGAAAAAAAAAACCTACCAGAAGATTTGGGTTTGAGTCCTGGCTTAACTGTTTTCTACTCCTGTAGCTGGAGTAGGCACACCATTTATTTCACTTAACCTGAGTTTCTGCATTTCTGAGAGTACATAAAATGGTACCTATTTCTCAAGTTTACAATTATCCTAACATAAAATAATTCAAGAAAGAGTAACATCAAAAGTTATAACATGCTAATTGTTTTTAAATTTTCACATGCTACTTCTGCACTTGGCATCTATGCATATCACCCAGCAGTTAAATAACATGTTGTATGCTGTTTGTCTTAATTCCTGGAATAGACCGCAGTCTTGGTGAAGCTGAAACACATGTACAGTAATTTTATTATGTCCTGCATGGTTTAGTACTGTGCTGGTCATATACCTGAGTAAATAACATTTAATTATAGGTAGATTTGTTCATTCAGTTACATTAACAAATGAATTGAACTTGAGGAGTTTCATTTGTCATTTCATTGTCTCTTTTCTTCAAAAATGATCAAGACATTGTGTTTTGTTCAAGAGAGTTTCTTGTTGGAACAAAACACTGGAGGAGGTAAACAAATAAAATGACTGTACTTTTTATGATGGAAATTAAGTAGTGCTTTAGAATAAAAATCATTGATAATGAATGAGAAAAACTGAAGCTGGGTAGGAGTTTAGCTAAGAATGGAAATAGAAAAATTTGTAAATGTTCTGTCCAAGATAATTTCAAGTTTCTGCTATACTGAGATGGATTGGGAAGCTATAGAAAAACTGTGGGCTTTGGTGATCATCACACCACATTCTTGCTTTGAAACCTCGGCTTAAGCTCTCTGATTACAAGTTTTCTCTTCTATAAAATAGGGCATAATAACTTCAACAAGCATAAGAGTAAAGTTTATTTTTAGCTACTAATTTTATTAAACAGTAAGCTCTCCGATTGATCCTCTAACTTTGGTGAATCCCCTCTAAAAGAGTGAACTAGAATGATTATTTTGGAGTAGGCAATTAACTGACATAATTAAGCAGATATCCAGGGTTTTGGCTTTTCCTTCATGATTAACTGAAATCCAAATCTTTATCTCCTACTTCTGTGGCACGTCTAAAAAACCAAAAACAAAAAACAGTTTCCTAATACTAAATAAACCATGCATAAACAACGTGGCCATCTGTGAAAATTTCTATGAAGCTATTAGGTTAGACCCTTTATAAAAATTAACTCAAAATAGGTCATAGACCTAAATGTTAAATGCAAAGCTATAAAACCCCTAAAAGATAACATAGGAGAAACTCTAGACGACTTTGGATTTCTCCATGACTTTTTAGAATATGACACCAAAGACAGGCACTATCCATGAAAGAAGGAATTGATAAATTGGACTTTATTAAATTTTAAAACTTTTGTTCTTCCAAATGCTCTCTCAAGAGACTGGCAAAACAAGCTATAGACTAGGAGAAAATATTTGCAAAATACATACATGGTAAAGAACTGGTATCCAAAATATACAAAGAACTCTTTTGAAAATCTCAATAATAAGAAAGCAAAAACCCTGATTTAAAAATGGACAAAATATCTGAAGAGACACTCATCAAAGAAAACATTCAGAATGCAAATAAGCATATGACAGCATGCTCCCCATCCTATTTCATCTGGGAACTGCAAATTATAACAACAATGAGATAGGACCACTGACCTGTTAGAATACAGAATCCAGAAAACTGACACCACCCAATACTGGAGAGGATGTGGAAAAACAGGAACTCTCATTCATTGCTGATGGGAATGCAAAATGATACAGAAAATTCAGAAGACAGTTTGGCAGCTTCTTTCAAAATGTAACATGCTCTCATCATCTGACACAGCATAATCTTTGATATTTACACCCATGAGTTGAAAACATACATGCACCTGCTCATTAAGCTACACAGCAGCTTTATTCATAATTTCCAAAATTTGGAAGCAACCAAGATGTCCTTCAAGAAGTGCATGGATAAATAAACAGCAGTACATTTAAAATATTATTCAGAACTAAAAAGAAAAGAGCTCTCAAGGGCCTAAAAAGGCCTGAAAGAAACTTAAATACAGGTTAATAAGTAAAAGAAGCCAGTCAGAAAAGGATTCATACTGTGTGATTTCATCTATATAACATTATGGAAAGAACAAAACTATGAAGACAGTAAAAAGATAGTGGTTACTATGGGATGGGTGGAAGAGAAAGAAGGTTAGATGGAGCAGAGAATATTTTTAGGACAGGGAGACTATTCTGCATGATCCTACAATGATGGGTGCAAAATATTACACATTTGTCCAAACTCAGAAAAATGTACAACACAAAGAGTGAACCCTAACGTATGGTATGGACTTTGGGTTGTAATGATACCAAGTAGAACGATTGCACCTTTCTGGTGGGGGATGTCGATAGGGAGGCTGAAGGCAGGGGCTATATGGGAACTCTCTGTACTTAACTGCTTGATTTTGCTACAAACCTAAAACTGTTCTAAAAAATAAAGTTTATTTTAAAACAAACAAACTCTGTAGGATATCCACAGAGGCACAAAGAAGTACCTACATTGTTAGTGACATTTAAGACAATTGTTAAACCACTAATGCTAAAAGTTAACATTTGAGCTTGAGTCTGATGAAGGAGATAAGACCAGATGCAGGCAGATTCTTAAGGTGCAATGAGGCTCTTCCAGTTTCAGTCTGTAAACATGAAACTTCTATTTCCTTAACCTTCCCTTGTGCAACCTTCTTTGTACCTCACCTCGTACCTCTTGGCAGACATTTTAAATTCCTCATTTCCGTACTCATCCTAACCTGATTCCAATTCATGATATCTCCTTTCCTTTCTGCTGTGCTTCTGCTTCCTGAGAACGAGTTGTCTCCATTTACCCCAGAGAATACCTGATACAAATCCTGCCCACTCCTGCGGCAAAAAACACACTATGCAACTGTGTACTCCGCTGGTGCTGGCCTTTTATCAAAAGGATTAAATTTACAATACTTCTAGGCAATTATACATTTAAGTTTTATTTCCAAAAGAACTGTTTATGTTACACTGTAATATAAAATGGCTCTTTATAATCTGTTAAGATATACTGCAGAACTGTTGGGAAATTACATATTGTACTGTTGATATTATCTATTTGTGTCTAAAATTATAATCAATTAATAGAAACAACAGTAGCCTCAATGAGAAATGCGTGCACTCACACACACACACTTCATGGTTTTTCTTTCTTCCTTCCACTGAGATCTGGGCAAGAGCTTATTTATTTAATACCTAACTTTGGAAAGACCTGTTAGAAAAAATAATGTTAGACATTTAGTATGTGTGGTAGGTATCAGGTTTTCCCTGAAAAGTGACTGGCAGTATTCATATGCATATTGAGAGGATTACCCTGCTTTGACTCGACTGTAAGAAATCTAAGCTTGCCACTTCATCTTAGAAACATCATAAAGCAGAAACCTATCCGTGAACACATAGCTCAGTGTCTCATTTGATGACTGTGACAGTGACTGCTTATACTTTCATCCTGTGAAGCAGTTTCTTTACTGTCCATCCTTATCACAGTAAATTAGAAATAAGAGCATGAAGGGTTTTATTTTCTAAAACATGCCATGCTTCAAGAATGTGCCTCCTTGCTATTTAAATACAATGATTAGCAAATAGAGAGTAAGTGAGAAACAGTTGGAAAATGTTCCAGAAAAGGTATCTGGGTTTTTTTCTCCTTGTATTAGTCAGGGTTCTCTAGAGGGACAGAACTAATGGAATAGAGAAATAGTAGGGGAGTTTATTAAGTATTAACTCACTCAATCACAATGTCCCACACTAGGCCATCTGCAGGCTATGGAACAAGGAGAGTCAGTCCGAGTTCCAAAACTGAAGAAGCATTCAGTACAAGAGAAAGATGTGGGCTAGGAAGATAGACCAGTCTCTCTTTTCACATTTTTCTGCCTGCTTTATATTCTAGACGCACTGGCAGCTGATTAGATTGTGCCCACCAGATTAAGGGTGGATCTGCCTTCCCCAGCTCCCTGACTCAAATGTTAATCTCCTTTGGCAACACCCTCATAGACATACCCAGGAGCAATACTTTGTATCCTTCAATCCAGTCAAGTGGACACTCAGTATGAACCATCACACTCTTGAATGTTATTCATAAACCTGGTGGAAAACATAAGCTGCATCCTGCTGCTAGCAACAGAAAACCACAGCCCAAGCCAGTGTAAACAACGAGAAAATTGTGTTATCTCATATAACAAGAAGTCCTGAAAAGAATAGTTCCAGGCTTGATGGGGCAAGTGCTTATCTTAAACCCATCATTAAGACCCTGATTTCTCCTCATCCTTATACACATCTGCCTGGACCTCAGCTCAGTTTTTATGGTCATGAGTGTGACACCACAGAGTTCCAGTTGTCACCTGCCTACATCACAAGTTACCAGAGACAGGGTATCTTTCTGTGTGTCTTTTGTTCTCAGGGAAAGGTTTTGAGGGGACAGTTGACATAAATTATGTTCTTTGACCATTTCTTTCTTTTTTTATTACATTTTAGGTTTTGGGGTACATGTGCAGAACATGCAAGATAGTTGCATAGGTACACACGTGGCAGTGTGTTTTGCTGCCTTCTGCCCCTTCTCCCATATTTGGCATTTCTCCCCATGCCCTCCC
>CM052661.1:98410109-98469929 GCA_028533165.1 Leontopithecus rosalia
GAACACACGTGAAGAAGGTGGGTTTCAGAATAAATTAATGTCTTTTCCTAGAAATGTATTCTGCAGTTGGAACTGAGAATCAAATTATAATGAACAAGTGAGCTATGTCACTTAATTGTTATTTACCACATTCCATTAATTTTATGTATTGTTTTTATGTTTGGTTTCACATATTAAATAAATGCTGAAATTCTTTATTTTGAAGATAATATTTTTGTTTAACTATATACAAAATAGATATGCAATAAACTCTTTTTATAATTCATTACATTGTGATTCAATAACTCATAAATAAAATACTATATTTAGGGTTTGGTATAAGAATCCTGCCTCCAGTTATGAACTTCAAAATAACAAATATTGTTTTATGTAGGTTAGTGCAAGCTACTGTAATAATTAGTTCTTAAGTGTCTAATGTTAAAGAAACAAATAGTAGTTTGTTTCTTGCTCAGCAAACTGTACTCCCATGCCATTCTCACGTTCCAAGTTCTCTGTGGAGATTCTCTCTCTTCCAGCCAGCTTGATAGGAACATTGCACAATGGGAACTCACGGACCAAGCTTGGAAATAGCACACATTTTCCCTTACACCACATTGGCTGGGACTTGGTGATAGGGTCACCGTTAACTAAAGAGAAGTTTGATACACGTCCTACTTCACTTAAGTGTATGTATATTTATGTCCCACTTCACTAAAATAAATATATAGATACATAAAATAAGTAAATATATATGTATATATATATATATACACATATATACGTATGTATGTTCTTAATGTATTCAAATATTAGGTAAGATATGCTAAAATATTATTTGTTAATGGCCTGAAATTCAAATGTATCTGGGTCCTCTGTTTCATTTTCCTTGATGCTAGCAACCTTATCCATGTGCCTGAAACACTAACATTCCTCTGATTCAAACACACCTGTCACAAGCGCAAAATCACTGAGATATTTACTTCTGTTCATGTCGCTCGTGTTTGAACAAGTGAGAGTCAATTAAGATACCTGCATAAATTGAATAAAATAATAATTTAAGTTACTTTGGTTTTAAAGTAACTTGATCTTTAGCTTTGTGTGTGTTTCTCTTTACAAAACATTTTTGTGGGTTTTTTTAATCTCTGCAAATCTAAAACTACTGAGCAGCAAATAAATGAGTATTGATTAAATTCCATTTTTTTATACAAAGAAGTGCATAGTAGCTGTCATCTACCTCCTAGGGATACAGAAAATTTGAATAACAGAAATTTCTCAAAGATGAAGAAACTATCAAAATACTAGCTTTTAGAGTAAATTTCATTAACCTAAAAAGCATATACAATATCACTTAAACCCTGCAATTTTACATCATTTAGGAAAAGTGAAGTGTTAACTTTTTAGTCACTAGCCCTCCTTAACAAGGTATAATGAAAACAAATACTAAAATTCAACACACACACAAATAGCTTTATTTCTAGTGTGTTGATTCTATTTTCAGATGTAATTTAATTATAAAACAAGTCAAGTCAATGATATAAACTAGTTAAAAGAAAGCTAAGATTTTAAAAAAGAGTGAATTATTGCTTAAAACTCTTAAATATATTAAATTTTTGTATTAAATGTCAAAGACAAGCAATGCAACAATATAGCATGTTAAATTACCATTTCCATATATTCCTTTAAATTCTCTAGGAAAATAGAAGAAAATGTATTATTTTGTTTAAGTTAAAACTGATTAGGTCAAGGAGATGTTAGTTGTAGATAATTTGATGATAATGATGTGGATACTAATACCTAGTATGTCTTAAGTGTTTTAATGTTGCCAACGAAATGCTAAATAATATATATGTTACTTCTCAAATTGATAATATGAATTGCCTCCACTTTTCAAATAAGAAAATAGACAACCAGAGAGGTTCTAGAGAGGTTAAGCCATTCCCCAAGGTCACAAAACTAGGAAATAATTGAACAAGGATTCCATCTTATAAAACTGACTTAATATGGTAGGATTTCAAAATACATTTTTTTTTGTTGGTGCTTTAACTGATAGAAGCTTTCCAAAATGATTTAAATTCCTTTAATAACCACATCTTTTCCAAATTTCAACAGAAAAGCAAATTAACCATTATGCTAGAAAAACATAGACTTCATTCAGTTGGTAGATATATAACACATACTAGAATTGAATTGTTATGCCAAATCAGGCTATTATGATCCTAAATCCACAAAGAAGGTATTAATTACATAGAGATATCATGAAAAACTTCTAACACAGAGAGATTGAGGGTCTAATTTCAAACACAGTACCCAGAGGATCGAAGTTGTACCTACATTATAAAAGTTTAAAAACAATCATCACCATCAAGAATTTATCATTAAAAATTGTCTATATGGCTTCAAAAATACGAAGCTTTGTATTTAAAACATAGATTCATATTTAAAACAAAAATACAAAACAATAGTATATGTGGGTGAGTAAAGAGAATGATAGTTTATTTCTGGGGTCATGACAACTTAGAGGGTAGCTTCTCCACCACAGAGACCCTGTCTATTTTATTTTGATTTTTCCAAATCTCTCTCCTTTCCTACATTGTACTTTAATTGCAAACACAAAAGTCATGTTTAAAGTTAGGATTTCCTGGCCACATAAGCTTCATTCTTGAACATATAAATGAATCTCTTTTCATCTATGGCCCAGCCTTGGTTTGTCAGGAACATACTCTTGTGGACAGAAGAGGTACTGGAATTCCAGGAGACAACACAAGAGAGAGTAGGAAACGTGGTAGACAATACATAACTACGTCTCACTTGTTCTTACAATGCCCTTCTTTGACAGATAATATGATTACATCCATTTTACATATAAGAGGATTGACCCCAACGGAAAGATTACGGAATTTGTCCAGGGTCCTACAGATAATAAGGAACGAAGCCAGAATATGACAGTTGACCTCCCAAGTCCATACTGCTAGCCACTTCTGCCAGCAGCACCAGCTCAAATGGCGCAACTTTCTAAAGGCGACCACATAGAACTATATTGAGTTCCCCCAAAAGCCACACACTTATCTCTGCCTTAGTAAGGGTCAGAAATGGGGTATGGTTGAAAGTTGCAAACATGCTATGGTTAAATTCCTTTTTCTCACTTTGGCAAATGGCAAGAACACGAATGTTGTATCCCATCCCTTCAGCCTCACCTTACCATGGGTATAATCACCTGCAACCATTTTCCAGAAACATAGTATATTGAGCTGACTCGTTTCCCTCCCACTACAAACACATATATGCCGAATTACATATTATAGCTACCTCAGACTCTGGGATAAATAAAAAAGTCTCTAGTGAAAATTTACATCATAAGACTTGACCAAATTTATGCTGTACTTACGGTGTATGTTTGGAACATGTGTTATTCTTTTGGGTTGTCCAGAATGTGAATCCCAATCCCATGTTTTAGAACCCGTGTGCTGTGGTGACCTGGTAGTAGACAGGGAGCCCATCCCATGCAGAAGATAACAATCAATTTCCCAGCTATTCCATCTTTGCAGCTTGTGTACACATGTGTCCGTGTGACCTGGCCCTCCCAAACAGATGCACCTCTGTCAGATTTGACTAGAAGTCGAATCAGAGAATCGAATGCTCTGGTGGGGATTGTGGCAGCAGCAGCAGTAGCAGCCATGTAACTCTACTTTCCATAGCAAACAGTGATTTAAAATCCAGCAGTGTCCTCAATATCAAGAAGGAGTGGTGTTAGTGGTTAGAGTGTTGTCTATGATCTGGATGGAAAAAATTGTGCAGCATGATTTCAACACTGCTCTGGCTCTGCAGCACCCAAGGCTGGTCTCTAGTCCTTTCAGGCTGCTCTGACTAACCCAATGTCCTTTATACGTTTGTTTTTATTTAAATCAGTCAGAGTGGGTCTCAGTTGTTAGCAATTAAGAATACTTATTGGCAGAATGTAGGAATCATAAGTCTTGAAATTCATTAAAAGTACCTCTCTACACATGAACCTATTGGAACCATATAAGAACTCATCTGACAGCTACCCTGTAGACACTTTTATAGGTTAGGAATGCAAAATTTAATAGAGGAAAAATTATCAAATATAACATCACAGTGAAAAATATTAGATACACAAGAAAATGAAGTACCGTGACAAAAATTCTGTGGAAGCAGTCATTAAATAATTGACAATTCAATAAGAAAAATAGGAGAATACAAAATAGGCCCAAAAGGTATGTTTATAATAATTAAGGAGATTTAAGAAGGAATGAAAACCAATAAAAAGACATAACCTAATGGAAAAAAAGAACGAGCGTATTTGAAGAACAATCATATGTAACTTTTACTAAAGTGTTTTAATTTAGAACAGTTTTCAATGTACAGAAAAATTATAAAAATAGTCAAGTTTTCATAGAACTCCACACCCAGTTTTCCATATTGTTAATGTATTACATTAGTGGGCTACACTGGCTACAATAAATGGACTAATACTGGCATATTATTATTAACTAAAGTTCATACTTTATTTATATTTTCTTCCTTTTTACCTAGCATCCTTTTGCTGTGCCAGGATCCCATCCTCGCTACCACATTACATTTCCTTGTTACGTCTCCTTCGGCTCAGCTGTAATTCTTACCCATGTTAAGTTTTCTTACTATAAAAGCAAAAACGCTTTTGGAGGTGATGGATATGTTTATTACCTTGATTACAGCTAGAATTTATGAGTATATCCATATATCCAAGCTCATTAAATTTATACATTAAATATCTGCTTTTTTTGTATATTGATTATACCTCAATAAAGCTACTTTTAAAGAAAGATTTAACTATTTAATTACATGTGGTAGCCTTGTCCTGTGTGCCTTTGGCTAGGATGAAAAACATTTCCCAGAATTCTCCTTCTTATATGTTTCCTGTTAGCATGGGCCACACATACATTTTTTTGAGTGAGATTTGCAGGGTGGAAGTAAAGCCATAGCATTTGAAGCTCACACATTGTGCTACTGGTCAGCTGACTTAGCTCATTGGCAGTATCTGGGCGTACACATGCCCATATACGGCTTGACTTCTGCTTCTGTGCTTCCTGGGCCAATTTCTCAATATCTTCAAGGATCCTGACTTCTGAAGTGATTATACTCGCAACACAAAGTCAGCACCAGCAGAACTAACACAGGTGAACGTCACTCCCGGGGGCTTCAGCTGCGCTTGTGGGCTCTACCACCTTACATTCATGATATTTTTCCCAAAGTGCCTAGCCTGTGAACTTCAGTGAACTTCAGGCTCCAGCATCAGATGCGAAGACAACAGCCTTATAAGGACTGCCTAACTAGCTTACTCTGTTCCAATAAATCCTTATAACAAATCCCTGTGTGTGTGTATTAGTCTGCTCTCACACTGCTATGAAGAGATATCCAAGACTCGGTAATTTATAAAGGAAACAGGTTTGACTCACTGTTCTGCATGGCTTGGGAGGCCTCAGGAAGTTTACAATCATGACAGAGGCAAAAGAGAAGCAGGCACCTTCCTCATAGGGCAGCAGGATAGTGAGTGCAAGCAGGGCTGGATGCTTATAAAACCATCAGATCTTGTGAGACTCACTGACTCTCACGAGAATAGCATAGGGAAAACTGGCCCCATGATTCAACTACCTCCACCTGGTCCTGCCCTTGACATGTGGGGATTATGGGGATTACAATTCAAGGTTAGGACACAGAGCCAAACAATATTAGCGTGTGCTTGTGTATGTACACATTATACATACATCATCTAATGCTTTTACCTCTCAGATTGAACCCTGCTGAAACAGAATTTGCTATTGAGAGTGGTTCCAGAGAAACAGAATAGTAAGGATATATTATACGCCTTGGTTCTGGGATTTCTGGAATTGGTTCTCTGATCTAATTAGGTTTAAAGGCACAAATGATCTGGTTTCCAGTGCAATGGGGCATTAGTAACCCATGCATGCAGTGTCAGAAATGTTTAGACAATCATACCAGCATCTGTAAGAATCAATGATCCAGGTGACCAGGTATTTACTGTCTTAGTATATTTGGGTGAAAATCATAAGTATAATTGGATGAGTTTATTGCTGCTAAAAGTGGAGAACTTGGGAAAAGAAAATGAGATCCTCTTTCGTTGAAGATGGGTTACTGGATTGACAGTGAATGAAATCCTGAAAACTTGCATAAGAAAATGTGAACAGATTCTGATTAAACTGGGCTCCTCAAACACCAAATCCCACTGAGCCCCCTTTGTTGATAGAAGCGTCTTTTTCAACTCTGTGAAGAAGTTTGTCCTCCTTGGCTAAAAACACCTGCTAGGACCTTCCTGGAGGTAATTGCCAACCGGCCCTAAATTATGAAAATTTATGTGTGAACCATGAGGAGGTGTAAGGCCAACTGAAAGAATGGCCTGATTTTGCCCATTCATATTGACTGAAACCCAAGGATTTGTATCAGAATATAAGTAACTCTTGAGACCTAATGAGTAAAGGATAATTCAGTTTTTTAAATGGGTAAAGGAGACATACAAGAATAGAAACTTATCTAAAGAAGACATACAAGGCCAGGAACGGTGGCACACACCTGTAATCTCAGCACTTTGGGAGGTCGAGGCGGGAGGATCATGAAGTCAGGAGATTAAGACCATCCTGCCAACATGGTGAAACTCTGTCTCTACTAAAAATACAAAAAAATTAGCCAAGCATGGTGATGCATGCCTGTAGTCCTTGCTACTTGGGAGACTGAGACAGGAGAATTGCTTCAACTCAGGAGAAGAGGCTGCAGTGAACCTAGACTGCACTACTGCACTCCACCCTGGGCGACAGAGTTAGACTGTCAAAAAAAAATATACCACAAGTGGCCAACAGGAACATAAGAAAACACTCAAATTATTAGTCACTAAGGAAATGCATCTCAAAACCACAGACAACACGTTATATCCTATCAGATGATTAAAAGAGACAAACACTAAGTTTTGGCAAGGATTTGAATAAATTAGAACCTTCATACAGAATAGGCTAGTGGTTGTCCAGGGCTGATTGGTGACGGATGAGGAATATAAAGAATAACAAATGACTCCTAATGGGTATACGGTTCCTTTAGACGTGACGAAAATATCCTAAAATTAGGTGGTGGTTACAGTTAACATAAGTATGTGAATATATATAAATAAAACAACACTGCACCATTTAAAAAGTTAAATTTTATGGTATATGAATAATATGTCTTTCAATAAAGCTGTCTAAATAAAGGTTTAGGGACATTGGAATGTTAACGTAAATTTATCACGTAAGACCTACTCTGGAAAGACCTAGAAGACATAACTTTCATCACAGCTGTGAGAAATCAACTCAAGAGGGAAGCTCCAGAATTTCTGAAGAGTTCTCTCCTCTGTAAGTCAGAAATCACAAGGAAACCGCTACATTGAAGTGGGCTCTCTACCCAATAGAAGTAATGGGATTCCAGGATGGTGGGAGCTGTTGGGAGCTGTTGGAGCCAGAGAATCCTTTCTTTCCCCTCTGGAGTTTCAAAGTTTGAGTTTGAGAGATAAACCAACAATAGACCAATAGGCAGGAGAAAAAGCAAACATATTTTTGTGTGCACAGGGGCATCACAGGAAGTGAGGACTCAATAACACAATGGAATTAGGAAGGCTATCTGCCCTTCTTCATAGGGAGGAGTTGAGGATGAAGACAAGGTAGAGGGGGAAAAATAACTTTTAGAGCAGTTGAATGGGCCTGAAAAACACACAACCATCTGGGACAAAGTCATCTGGGCTCTGGGTGTGGTGTCAACTGTAGTCTTCTTTCTGTGATATGCCTCAGTCTCTCCCTGTTGATAAGACATCTGGGGAAGGAATTCACAACAATTGACTACCTTCTGGAGGATCTGGTCTATAGCAGATAGAAACCCTTCAGAGAAAGCCCTTCCCTGCATTTGCTGTTCCCAGGAGCTCTCATTTTGAAGTCCAAAGCGTCATATTTAAGGGTATTCTTAATATTCCCTGAGCTCCAACAGAGCCAAGCGACAGCACTTAGTTACTGAAGACAAGTTGAATTACTGGAAGGGCCAATTGTTTAACGCCTACTACTCATACTAGAACTGAAACTGATGGGCAGCCAGGTGAGAGTTTACTTGATCTGATTAAGGAGAAAAGCCGTAGTCTGTTGAATTGAAGGCTGAATGGAATGACCAAAATGACACTCATGTCCCTCAATCAATTCCCATTTCATACACTCGAAACCCCTGAAATGGCTGCCCTGTGCCCAAATTCTTACCCTGGAGGCAGGGTGAAGAAAGCCCTGAAGTCATTTCATTGAAAGAAAGACACATCTGCACAGCAAAACAAAAATAATTTACACCTGTAAATCATCTTGTTTGTGGTCCCACCCAGGGACCCACACTATTTACCATAGCAACAGCTTTGGGTAAGGAAAAATGATCAGGTCTTGAGGAATTATAGGATTTATTTCATGGTCCTAAACTTCCTGTGGTCACCAGTCAGAGTAGGAAATTGTGGCTGTTAGATAACTGATGGAGTCTTGGCTATAGAGTCCATCTCACAGTGGGCCACCTTCTGACTATCTTCCTAGCATCAAAATTCTGCAAGTAACTTGCAGAATTCCCGTGAGTACCTGACCGTGGAGTGAAAAGAGAGCAAAATGGAAGTCACTGGAACGGCCTCTGCCTTTGACAATAGTAAACCATAGTACACATTCCTGGGGAGTGCAGAGATTGTTGCCACCATCGAGGACTGCAAAGATGCAGGGGTGGTACTTCCATTCTACTTGTCTATTATGCCTGTGTAGATAGCAGATGGATATTGGAGAATGAAAGCCGATTATTGAAAATTTAATCAGGTGGGGATTGCAGCTGTTGTTCCAGATGTGGTTCCACTAGAGGAAATTCACACATCCCCTTTTTCTGGCATACCAGGCAAACTTGCAAGCCAAATCCAGCCTGTAGCCAATTTTTGAAGAGGTCTTGAGCTAAGAAAGGTTTCTACATTTGTAAAGAGTTAAAACAAACAAAGACTATGTCACAGAATCCATATGTGGGGCCCAAAGACTAAATTATTTATTGTCGCTTTATAGAAACAAGTTTGCTGACCCCTTGTGGTGCTTTACAGAAAATATTTTTGTTTCCTCACCGTGAAAACTTTCTCAACAAATTTTGCTGAAATGGGACCATGACTAAATGCAAGCCTCAGAAAATACTTTTTGACTGCTTACATAAAACTCCAGAGAACTTTACCTCCTGGAGGTATCTGTCTTCATTTCAGAAGGATGCGGAGACCTGAGCTGGGAGACATGGGGTTGCAGAGCTGGAGACAGTAGTGTTATCTTACCCTTGGTGAGATGAATTTATATTATAAAGGGTTGGAGATAGAACTCAAGATCCTCCTGAAGAAGCAAAATCCTCTCCCTTCTTTGAGGAAGGAAACTGGACAGCAAGCACAGAAATACCTTCGCTCTTTGCAGGGGTTTCACCTGAAATACAAATACCTTATGCACAGGATGGCTCAGGCTTCCATCACACTGCCCCAGGGATAGGAATTTGCACACAGGGCATCCATTAAATTGTTTACTGTAAAGTAAATAAAGATTAATTCACTCTACTCCAGAGACCTTATGGATGCATTCAGTACAAAATAAATATGAATACTAAAAACTTAAGATTTCTGCTTTGTGCTTCTTAGTGAAGATCATAAGCAACTATTTAAGCTGAAAAAGTCAGCAATATATCCTTCAGGGATTTATCAATTCTTCAGTCCCACACCAGAATCCATCACAAGGGAATTTCACTGTCCTTCAGGGATTTATCAGTTCTTCAGTTCCATACTGTCTTTCACTGTCCTTCAGGGACTTATCAATTCTTCAGTCCAATACCAATCTAGCCCAAGGGAACTTTTATAGTTTTGTTTTTCTTCTCCAGGTGTCACACTGGTGTATTGCATTGATAATATTATGCTGACCATATCAGTTCGCTAAGGGTGCCATAACAGAGTAACACAGAGGGTGGCTTAAACAACAGACATTTTATTTTCTCACAGTTCTGGAGGTTAGACGTCCAGGATCAAGGTGCTGGCAGGGTTGGTTTCTTCTTCTTGGCTTGTAGATACTACCTTCTCCCTGTGTCTTCAAAATGGTATTCCCTCTGGAATAAATTTCTTCTTTCATCAGGACATTAGTCACATTGGATTAGGACTCATCCTGATGACTTTAATTTAATTACCTCTTTTAAGGTTCTATCTCCAAACACAGTCATGTTCTGAAGTACTGGGAATTAGGACTCCAACATAATGAGTTTAACGGTGGGGAGTGGACCATAATTCAGCCCATAATACAGACTAAACCTGCGGAGCAGGAGGTTGCAACTACCCTAGACATGTTGGTGAGACACTGCATGTCAGAGGATGGAAAATGAAGATAAATCTTCCAAAAATTTAGAGGCCTTTCATCTTGGTGAAGTCACTAATGGTCCAGTGGTCTGGGATATATCAAGATGCTACTTCTAAGGTAAGGGTCAAGTTGTGGAATCTGTTCCCAATCACTAAGATGTATCGACATCTAATAAATTTCCTCAGATGCTGGAGACAACATGTACTTCATTTGGGCACATGACTTCAACCCATTTACCAAGTGAACTAAACATTTGCCAGTTTTGAGTGGGGTCCAGGGCAAGGGAAGGCTCTACAGTAGGTGCAGGCTCTGTATGGACCACCTGATCCAGAAAATGCGATGTGTTTATCTAGGTGCAGGTTGAAATACTGTTTGGTGTTTTGGGCAAGTTAATAAGAGAACCACAGTGCAAACACTCAGTATTCTGGAGCAAAGCCATATTGTCTTCTGTAGATGTCTATTTACCTTTGGAGAAATAGCTTTTGGCCTCAGCAGCCGAATGCGTGAACTTGGGCCACCAACTTGGCATGTGAGCTGAGTTTTCCATCATAACGAGGTGCTGGCTGATCCAGTGAGCCATAAATTTGGACATGTATGGCAGCACTCCATTGTTAAATGGAAGTGATATGTATGGAATTGGGCTTGATTAGGTCTTCAGGGAACAAGTTAATTGCATTAGAAAGTACCCTAGATGCCTCTGACCTGTACTTCTGATATATTACTTTCTCCCTCTCAGTATGGCTTCATGAAGATGTCTCTATGATGAGTCCTCTTGGGAAGAAAAAATGTGGTCATTTCTGCCCACGGAATTCATTTCACTTCAAATGAAGCACAATATGCAATTCATTCATCTCACCTTTAGTCTTTCCCATCCTCCTGAAGCAGCTAGCTTGACTGAAGAGTAGAATCAAATCAATTGGAGGACTTCAATACAGTCTCAGCCTAGGCTAGGCCCTATCTACCCAGATGGTAACTGTCTGCAGGGCTTGGATAAAATATCCATTGGGATCTAATATAAAGTACTATTTCTTTCAGAGTAAGGATTCATGGGTCTGAGAATCCAGGGGTGAAATAAGAGAACCTCCTTTCATTATTTTTCCTAGTAATCCACAAACAAAATTCTTCCTTCCAGTCCCTGCCCCCTTAGGCTCTGCTGGTCTAAACATCTTACTCCAAAGGGAGAAACCCTTCCACGAAGCACCATCTGGTCACGAGGGGTTCCTCATGCCACTAAATCAACAAGCAAAGAAAGGGTTGCTGCACTGGCTGGGACATTTTCTCCAGATCACCAGAGAAATCGAGTGGCTTCTATGTAACAAGGATGAGGAGAGGTTGTCTAGAATGCAGAATGTCCTGTCAGTTGCCTCTTGGCTCTCAGATTTTCTGTGATTAAGGTCAATGGGAAATTATAACAACCTGGTTCAAAACAGAACCTTTCAGAAAAGAAAATTTGCATCGCCTCATTAGGCAAGAAACAGTGATCAGCTGGGAATTGCTAAGGGCAAAAAGAATACGGATAGGAAGTGGAAGAGGGTGGGTATAAATACAGTTACAATCATATGACCAGTGGTAGAAACAAGGAATGTAATAGTCATGAGTATTTTTTCTTTAGTTTTGAAATGAATATATATTATATATGCACATACACACATTATGCATAGTATATATATATATATTTTTTTAACCTCTATTATTCAATTATCTACTATAAGCTATATTAGTAGTACTTAACATAGTATCATGCTAAACAGATGCTTGTCTTAGATACCATCTTTATTTGGTGATTAAGTGTGGTTCAGGACTATAGCACCATGTGTATGGCTGCCAGTGACCGCAGGTGGCCTCTTGCGGCTTTCTAATTTGTCAGCTTGGCTATGGGAAAAACTTCCAAATTCCTGTTCAGCATTATCCCTCTGAAGATGAACCACAGAAGGATCTGGGCAGAAGTCAAGATGCAGACATTTGCAGCTCACACACATGACTGACCTCTGACACCTCCTCGATGGGAGGCATGGCTGGGCCTGAAGATACTCCACCTTAGTCTAGGTCCTCCTGCTGCTTCTCTGACTCCTCCATCAGATGTTTGTATTTAGCAACATCAGGAAAGCTTTGGAAGGGCTCTCACAGCACCACGATCAGCGGCAACAAGAACTGAAACGGGTTTCAGTCCACCCGCTTGGGCTCCAACTTCTTGTTCTTTCAGCCACCTAACAATATCCATCCTCCCTTTCTGAGAGCCAGGCCTGTAGACTTCAAGCTCAAGCAGCAGATGCAAAGACCGTAGCCTTACAGAGATGTTCAACCTGCTCCCACCCACTGTGTAAATTCAAAGTCCCACAGTAAATGTGTGTTGGGGCCAGGGCTGGGGGGAGATTGAGCAGGCACGTATCTCCTAGTGTTTCTGCTTCAAAGATAATTATACTTATTAATTTAGCTGTCTCTGCACATATGACATTTTCCTAGTTTCTTTTTTAATTTTCATGGAAACATGCAGTGGAAATGTTTACCTTGTCATAATTAACATGTGAAAAAATTTGATTTTTTAATTTGTATCCATGTATAGTCATTCGTAAGCAACTGCCAAAGAACACAGCAGCCTCTATTTGAATGGTTTTTAGGGGCAGTGTTATTTGGGTATTTATAACATTCTTTTGTTTATTTTTTCAAAATTCTATCTTATCCATTCATTGATTTATTCAATGATTCTTTCATTCAAACTCTTATTGAGCATTGAGCCAAGACAACACAATTTAAACGCTTAAAAATGTCATCAGACTGAGGGTGGTGGCTTATGCCTACAATCTCAGCACGTTGGGAGGCCAAGGGCAGGTTTGCTTGAGGCCAAGAGATTGCGACTAGCCTAGACAACATAGCAAAAGCCTGTCTCTACAAAGAAAAAAATGTCATTAGATTTGCAACAGATAGATAAATAAATTGATTTCATTTATTCATAGTGCAATTTTGTACATTAAGCATCAAACCTAAGTTTAACCAATGTCTTGTGTAGCTAAGATGGAGGATGAAATTAACATCTCAAGAAAAGTCAGTGTATGCTTCAATGACCTGTTGATCTGAATTAATTTTGTTAGAATTAGTGATACTCTAATATATTCTAAGCAATAGTAGTCAGATATTATGTATTAAGAAATATTCTCCTGAAAATAACTGTAAGTTGTCTGCTTACATAATTGTTTTCCAAGTTGAATAAAATACACCTTTCAGTCTAGGCTCATGGGTTTTCAACATAATTTATTCATTTATTATTATTAGCAAAAGACTTATTTAAGTCTCTATTAGCCAATTTTGTTCAAACCTTTCTTATCCATCTTTGATATCCAAGTTTTCATCTGACATAAAGGCATTTTGCATCTGAGTCATTTGAGACAGTCCTTTTACAGACCCGAGTACAACGCTGCCCCAGTGCATTCCATCCAAAGGCACAATGTGTATTTCTATCACATTTGATAATTTTTAAAAACCTCTGGGTACAGATTCAAGATTACTCAATTAAAAAATTATATTGCTTACTGTATTTATATTTTAAAATGAAAGCATTTATTTTAAAACTTTTTAAACCTACATAAAAGTTACAATTGGTGACTTTAGGTAAAGGGTATATAGGTATCATAAACATGTAGACAAAATTGCTTTGTCTATTTCTATCTAGAAATATGCACAATAAGAAGTATCTATAATTGTTTTAACTACAACATATACAATGACCAAAAGCAGAACAATGGGGTTGAAGCTACGATACCATTCCTCTTCCCTTTCCAACAGGCATCAACCCATTAGGGACTGAGAATTTCAGCTCTTGCCTTGTTTTCTTATTTCTTCTTTTCCACTTGAAGTTATCTAATCCACATTCCTAGGGAAGAAACTGCTTTTGATCACAAGCGTCCAATTACCTAGAAATGAACTGCACCTGCTTATGAAAGGCAGCTGAGTAGAAATGCCCTCTCACGTGCTTGTGAGATTTTCTTTTCCTTTCATTATGAAGTGGAGGCCTTGGTAGACATTTTATATTTGGGACCAGTTACTGGTCATATAAAAACTTGTTTTACATTAGATATTGTAGAAGAAAGAAGCAAACTGTGAATATATTTTTGTATTTTACATTTTGTTTTCTATACAAACTACTCATGAAGATGTAATGACGAACTCTGACGAATTGCAGCTCTCTAGGGCTCCCTCTACTCCAGACATCCCTAGCAGCAAAGGCTGATTTAAGTCAGTTTGAGCCCTTGCTCATCTCTAGAGGAAGGAGTGTAGAATAAAAAAAAGAACAAAATCCCAGCTGAACATAACCTGCTTTCTTGTTTACAATAAAAATTCCTCTCCCGAAGCTTCCTCCGTGGTGCTTGCAGGCTTCCACACTGTCCACTGAGGCTGCCTGTCGTGAGAAGGCTGTGAAGCTCGTCATACTCTTGTACAGGACTCGACCTCTGAATGCTCAGAAGGAAATCTCAAAAACTCCAACTTTGTTCAAAGGCACTGGCGCTTTTACCCCCCTAATAATCATTTAAACCATCAGTTCACAATTTGGAATACACACCAAAACCCACTGCAGATTTTTTTCTCTCTGTTCTGGCTTCAAGCAGGAGTTAATCCAAGACCAACCAAACAGATTTGCTAAGGTTTATTTATGTTTTTGTAAACACCTGAGGTGCTGCTCATGTAATTCTGATAGACACCACTGGTTAAAATCCCAATTTAAAATACAGTAATTATCAACACAAAGGCTAACAATTTTAAACTGGCATTTGCAAAAGAGATAATTTTTCTTTCATAGTAGTTGAGGGATGGAAATTATTTGGTTACATAAAGGTTTGCACAGTATTTGACATCAAATCTATTCTTATTTTCAAAAACTACAGAAATTTTAAGAATTTTAGATCCTAAGCTAACTAATGTAAGAAGGCTTCCATATTAAAACTTAAAATATCTTCAAAGCTAATGATTCTTTTATGTTAATTACTTTTCTTTCTTACTGTGGAATAAGTAGGCACTTACATGCCTTTGGACCATACATTTAAAATCTTCAATAAAAATGAAATGTATGCTTTTGATTTTTTATTTTAATCAGAAAACTTCAACTCTACCGGTGATAAAAACATCGTAATGTAAAAACAACAGATCCAACTGTCATTTTATTCATCTGGCAAATATTTATTGAATGCATACTGTGTGTCAAGCATATTTTAAAACTGGGAATACAGCCTTGAAATAAAATGTATAAAGCCTCTGACTATTTGGAGCTTACAGTTAAAGTGCATGTTAGGACAGAAGCAGGTGGTAAATGAGCAATCAATATGTATTTTTAAATTTACATGGAACCAAAAAAGAACCAAAATAGCCAAGGCAATCCTAAGCAGAAAGAACAAAGCTGGAGGAATCATGTTGCCCAACTTCAAACTATATTACAAGGCTACAGTGACCAAAACAGCATGGTACTGATACAATAACAGGCACAGACAATGGAACAGAATAGAGAACCCAGAAATAAGGCTGCACATCTACAACTATCTGATCTTTGACAAAACTGACAAAAAGAAGCAATGGGGAATTAACTCCCTTTTCAATAAATGGTGCTGGAATAACTAGCTAAGCATATGCAGAAGATTGAAGCTGGACACCTTCCTTATACCATATATGAAAATCAACTCATGATGGATTAAAGACTTAAATGTAAAGCCCAAAACTATAAAAACCCGGGAAGACAACCTAGGCAATACCATCTTGCACCTAGGAATGGGCAAATATTTCATGGACAAAGACACCAAAAGAAATTGCAACAAAAGCAAAAATTGACAAATAGGATCTAATTGAACTTAACAGCTTCTGCACAGTGAAAGAAACTATCAACAAAGAGACAACCTACAGAATGGGAGAAACTATGCATCTGACAAAGGCCTAATAACCAGAATCTATAAGGAACTTAAACAAATTTACAAGAGAAAAGCAATCCCATTAAAAAGTGGGCAAAGACATAAACAGACACTTTGCCAAAGACATACCTACAGCCAACAAGCATATGAAAAAAAGCTCATTATCACTCATCATTAGAGAAATGCAAGTCAAAATCACAATGAGATCCCATCTCACACCAGTGGAATAGCTGTTATTAAAAAGTCACACACACACACACAAAATCACCCAGATACTGGTGACGTTGCAGAGAAAGGGGAAGACTTATACACTGTTGACTGGAGTATAAATTAGTTCAACCATTGTTGAAAACAGTATGGCGATTACTCAAAGAGCTAAAAGCAAAACTACCATTTGACTCAACGATCCCATTATTGGATATATATCCAGTGGAATATAAAGTTCTCCCACAAAGACACATGTATGTGAACGTTCACTGCAGCACTGTTCACAATAGCCAACTCATGGAATTAACCTAAATGCCCAACAATGACAGACTGGATCCAGAAAATGTGGTACATATACACCATGAAATACTATTCAGCAATAAAAAGAAGAATATCGTGTCTTTTGCAGGAACATGGATGAAGCTGGAGGCGAACATCCTTAGCAAATTAACACAGGAACAGAAAACCACATACCACATGTTCTCACTTGTAAGTGGGAGCTAAATGATAAGAGCTTATGAACACAAAGAAGAAAACAACAAATACTGGGATCTACCTGATGGGGGAGGTTCAGGGGATGGAGAGGAGAAAAGATAACTATTGGGTACTGAGCTTAGTATCTTGGTTATGTAATAATTCATACAATGAACTCCTGTAATGTATTAATGTAATAAACCTTCACATGTATCCCCAAACCTAAAAAAAAAAAAAAAGCACAGTGTAAAGGCAGAAAGAACTGGAGGCCAGGAGGTCTAATTTATAGAGTGTGGGTCATAAAGGCATTAATGATAAGGTGACTAAAGTAATGGAGGAAGTCCAGTGAGTATCAAGAAGAATGTTATTCTCATCAGGGGACCAGCAAGTGCAAAGGAGCATCTGAGTGTGTTCCAGGAACAGCAGAGGTCAGGAAGCTGGAAGGAAATGAGAAAGGGGACAGGTACACTGGAGTTAAATGTGATACTGGTGGTAGGCAGGGAGACCGTTAGAAATCGTTAGATGCTATATTGGAGCTGCCATAACAAAGTGCCACAAACTGGGTGATTTAAACAACAGAAACACTGTTTCACAGTTCTGGAGGCTAAAAGTGCAAGGTATCCACAGGGTTGGTTCTTTCCCAAGGGTGTGAGGAAGAATTTGTTTCTGGCCTCTGCCCTAGCTTCTTGTGATTTTCTGGCCATCTTTGGCATTTCCTGGCTTGCAAAAGTACCATCACCCCATCTCTGCCTTCATCTTCATGTCGTGTTCTCAACGGGTGCCCGTCTATCTCCAAATTTCCTCTTTATATAAGAACCAAACGAAAAAGAACCTGAATAGCCAAGGCAATCCTAAGAAGAAAGCAAAGCTAGAGGTACATTCTGAGTACTTTACCCAACTTCAAACTGTACTCCAAAGCTACAGGGACCAAAACAGCGTGGTACTGGTACAAAAACAGGCACACAGGCCAATGGAACAGAATAGAGAACCCAGAAATAATGCTGCACATCTACAACTATCTGATATTAGGGCCCACCCTACTCCAGTGAAACCTCACCTTAACTAATTACATCTGCAACAACCCTATTTCCAAATAAGGTCACAATCTGAGGTACCTGGGGTTAGGGCTTCAGTGCATGAATTTTTGGGGGACACAAACCAGTAACACTGGCTATGGTAAGGATGTTGACTATTGCACTAAGGAATGTTTTGAGCAGAAAAATGATGTAACTTGTCTTACACTGTGTATTATTCCATTCTCACATTGCTATAAAGAACTACCTGAGACTGGGTAATTTGTGGAAAGAAGAGGTTTAATTGATTCACAATTCCACAGGCTGAAGAGCAGGCATGTCTCATGGTGTAAGATGAAGGAGAAGGAAGCACCTTCTTCCCTTGGTGGCCAGAGAGAGAGACAGCAAAGGACAAAGTGCCACACACTTTTAAACAACCAGATCTCATGAGAATTCACTCACTATCCAGAGAACAACAGCAAGGGAGAAATCTCCCTCCATGATCCAATCATCTCCCCCTAGCCTTCACCTGTAACACTAGGGATTACCATTCAACATGAGATTTGGGTGATATAGAGACAAGCCATATCAAATTGTAAAAAGATGACTTCAATGGCTGGGCACGGTGGCTCATACCTGTAATCCTGGCACTTGGGGAGGCCAAGGCGGGTGGGTCACCTGAGGTCGGGAGTTCGAGAACAGTCTGACCAACAGGGAGAAACCCCATCTCTACTAAAAATACAAAATTATCCAGGCATGGTGGTGCATGCCTGTAATCCCAGCTACTTGGGAGGCTGAGGTAGGAGAATTGCTTGAACCTGGGAGGTGGCGGTTGCAGTAAACTGAGATCACACCATTACACTCCAGCCTGTGCAACAAGAGCAAAACTCCATCTCAAAAAAATATAGAGATAGATTGATGACTTCAGCTCCTCTTTCAACAGTAGATTGCAGCCAGTTACCATGAAAGCCTTTGCCAGGGTAAAGGGTAATGGTGGCTTCAACCTGGATGCTAGTCTTGAAAGTCATGCAAAGTTTGCTTTCTGAATATATTTTAAAGATATAACTGACAGACATTTCTTACAGACTAGCTACATGGTGTGGAAGAAAATAAGTCACAGGCAGATCCTGGGTTTCTGGACTGATTAATTAAAATAATGAAGTTTCCATTTACTGAGATGGGAACAACTCAGTAGGAGCAGGCATTTAGTGGAGAAAGTAAAAGTGTTTTGGACGTGTTTTCTGAATTACCTATTAAACACGCCGGTGGAGATACCACGTTGGACATACAAGTTTGGAATTCAGCCTGGAGATACACCTTTGTGAGATGTATGTGCATAGCTTTTTAAAACCAAGCAACTGGATGAGGAATGATCCTAAGCATCTGTTAAGAAGTTTACTGATCATTCAGATATTTTCTTTTGTGAAATTCCTATTCATGTCATTTGCCCATTTTTTAAAATTGGGTTGTCTTTTCTTTATTAATTTGAAGGTGTCCTTTATATATACAAGTTGTTTGGTAAGCTGTTAGGCATTGTGAGTATCTCCTCTCTGGGTGTGTCTTCCCTTTTCACTCTCTCAGTGGTGTCTTTTGATAAACAGAAATTCTTAATTTTAATGAAATCCAAAATTTCCAACCTGCCATGGTTGTTCATGCTATTTGTGTTCTCTTTAAGCAACTGTTCTTTATTAAAGGTCGTGAAGGTGCTCTCCTAGGTTATCTACAAGAAAAGTTATTGTTTTATTTTACATTTTTAGGTTTATTATCCATCTTGAGTTAATTTTTATATATGGTGTTAGCTAGAGGTCAATGTTTACTTTTTTTTCCCCATAGAGCTATCCAGTTGAATCAACATCATTTATGGAAATCCTTTCTCCCACAAAAGTTTAGATGAGAAAACAAAATATGGTGGTTACTACTTCCCAGAAATATTGTTGTTTGCAAGTAAAAATGGAAAACTATTACCTCTCCGTCAGGCTGCACTACTGTTTCCAGGCCGAAGCCTCTCTCTTAGTAAAGTGCCTGTCCCCTCCTTGTTTACCTATGCCTTCCTTTTTTTGTAAGGGTCTTCCTAAAGATCACAGGAAGTGGCCAAAACACCCTATTATCCTCAGTTTTTCTACCAAATCCCATAAAGCTTCCAACCTTTGTATGCACAAAAATGATTATGTCATCAACAGCTTAACAGTTTAAGATTCCCAACTGGCTGCTGGGAAGAAAATGGGGCATAAGACACAGCCCCTATACCATTTTTGACACAGCCAACAACATAATGAATAAGAGAGGTTAAGCAATTTGTTCAGAATTAAATAATTCTTGAGTAATTCTAGTCAGATCTCAATCAGATGTATCTCCAAAGGCTCTTTTGAATTTTTCCTATTATAAATCTTAAAAATCAAGTCTCAAAAAATTTTCCTCCATAATGTATCTGAGAAATATCTCATAATTTCATAAATAATTGTGGATGGATCCCTACTATGATACAGGCCCAGTGTAAAGGGAGGGGGACATAGCAGAATTCCCACAGGGTGGAGAGTGCTCTTTGGGAAAAATAAAATTCCCAATATTCCGCCAACAACTTGTTCGTCCACAGTGAAAATTACTGTTATACTTCACAAACTAATATTTGAATGGCTCTTTGCATAATTTTAAGGACCCTAGAGAAAACTAATTATTTTGAAGGCCAGCAATCTAGAATTTGAGATTACAACTGTAAAGAACAGATTTTTTACTAAACGTAGAAATAAAGTATTAGAAACAAAAATAGGAAACATTTTCAAATATGTTAGTTTTATTTATTTGTACATTGCTAATCAATGTCAAATACAACAAATTTTATATAGATTCAACAGGACCAATACTCAAACTGATAGCAGTCCATGGAAAATGTTTTATGTGCTAGATTTTAAGTAATGTAATTGCACTGTAATTTTAGAAACTAGAAATAAGACTGAAATTCATAATGCTTTTCATATAAAATTAGTGAACTTGTATTGTAATTACATCACCAAAGCATTGGCATTGAAGTATTCCTATGCACAAAATACTATACAGATATTAATTATTCTTTAACACAAATTAAATATACAGGGTATGGCATTTAAGCTAACAGTATTTCTATCCTTTCAAAGTTTTAATTATATCAGACATTGATAATTTGAGTGAAAGAAATTTATATGATAATCTTGGAAACTAAGCTACTAAATTAGTCTTTAATGAAAAATGTGAATTAACCTATGTCCAAATATAAGGTGAATTTTGTGAATTCATTTACTCTTTGTCAAATTTTCCCTTGAGGGAAAAAAAATCACTTTTTACTTAAGTCCTTAAGAGAATCTTTCAGATTTTGTTACTTTCTTATTTCATTTAGAAAAATAATGTATTGTTCAGAAAAGTCACATAATCTTAAAACCTCAATAATACTAATTCAAAATGCTTCTAAAAATCCCCTGACAATTGGCCAGGTGCGGTGGCTCACGCCTGTAATCCCAGCACTTTGGGAGGCCAAGGTGGGCAGATCATGAGGTCAGGAGCTCGAGACCAATCTGGCCAACATAGTAAAACCCTGTCTCTACTAAAAGTACAAAAATTAGCCAGGTGTGGTGGTAGGTGTCTGTAATCGAGCTACTGAGGAGGCTGAGGCAGGAGAATCACATGAACCTGGGAAGCACAGACTGCAGTGAGCTGAGATGGAACCACTGCACTCCAGCTTGGGCAACAGTGTGAGACTGTCTCAAGGAAAAAAATTTCCTGACAATTGGTTTAAGAATAATAGAGGTAAGCCAGGCGCGGTGGCTGACATCTAGATTCCCAGCACTTTGGGAGACCTGGCAGGCAGATCACAAGGTCAGGAGATGGAGACCATCCTGGCTAACATAGTGAAACCCAGTCTCTAATAAAAATACAAAAAGTGGTGGCACGCACCTATAATCCCAGCTACTTGGGAGGCTGACGCAGGATAATTGCTTGAATCCGAGAGGCGGAAGTTGCAGCAAGCTGAGATAGTGCCACTGCATTCCAGCCTGGGTGAGACTCTGTTTCAAAAAAAAAAAAAGAGATAAAATAATTTAACACAAATTTATTAATTACACAGTGTGTACAGCCTCATATTTTAACTATTAAATGTTTACTGTGTTTTTGACTGCATTTTTATGATTTGAAATAGAATTTCCAGTGGTTGCATCAAACAGGTTCAGAAACTGGCATATCAACTTTGCTAGAAGACAACTTTATATAAATTAGTAAATGACCATGGTCACTTATGAATGAAGACAATGATGCAAAGATTCATGTGAAAAGTTTAGATGGGTGGAAAACTAGTCTCCGTTTCTACTATAAATTCAGCTTCACTGGACTTTTCCATCCACCCAACTAAAACTTATATTAGAGTTGGCTAAAAACGCTTTTGTCATTAAAAGAGGAGACTATCGCATACATGGGCATGGATGGTGGCTTTACTCCTTACATTTATGGACTACAGAATCTCAGTCTTAAAGAAACCAATAGCAAAGAGCTTTCTGGCTTGAAAACATTTTCACTGTGAGAACTCTGAGCCTCCGGCAGCCCATTTTATCTCTGGATATTCTTTTTGTTGCTTCCTTACCTTGAACTGAATTCAATTTCCCTGTTATCTCTACCCATAGTACTGACACACTTGCAGACATGCTGCATAAATCTGACCCCTTCATATATTTGAAGCAAGCTCATAAGTTCTGTTCTGTCCCTGTCACTGAGTCTCAGATATCAAGTATCAAGGCTTTTATGTTGAACATTAGATTGTATAAGAAAGAAACTAAGACAAACAGAAAAATGAAAAATTTCCAATTGAGGATTTTAAGTGAAAACTGAACAACTGCAGTAGCTAAAAACTTTATGAAGACTGAAGCTGTCTTTTTTTTTTTTTTTGCTGCTGTATAGACAATAAAAGACATTTATAAAACATTTGTTGAAATAATAAATCTGGGCAAATCAGGAGGATTGCTCAAAGCCAGGAGCTTGAGACCCACCCACTCTCACAAAAAAAAAATTAAAATTAGCTGCATGTAGTGGTATGTGCCTCTAGTCCTAGCTACTTGGGAGGCTGAAGCAGGAGGATCACTTGAAATCAGGAATTTTAGGCTGCAATGAGCTGATTAAGCCACTGCACTTGAGCCTGGGTAACAGAGACCCTTCTTCTAAAAATAAATAAACAAACAAACAGAAAGAATAAATCACAAAAAAATTTGCCAGTTGGCACTAGTTGATTATCATTTCAGTTTACCAGAGATGAGCTTAGAGAAAAGTTGAGTGCTTGACTACATCTTGAGGTATGCTGGCAGGAAAAAAAATCAGATAATTTCCCCATCTGTATTCAATATTCATTATTCTAAATCTGTCTAACATTTGTATCTATCCACATATATCAACCAATAATCTTGCTAGTTTATATCTGCTTATGTTTATTCATTTTCAGTAAAAGCATAAAAACCAGAGGATTTTTCCAAGACATTTGAACCTAAATGTTTGTAATTAATGTTTATGTTAAAAAAATTTTTTTCATTTCTATCCAAAATGTTAGAACTTAAATGCAAAAAGTAGCTAAGCAAACTTAAAAATATTGAAATTTCACATTCCTGATGACTTGGCTTTTATCCGTGGTAAATCATGACATTAATTCTAAAGTGAGAAATCAACTAAATCTAAAAAAAGTTATAGTTAATATTTGAGCTGTTACTGTATGCCAGTCACTGTTCTAAATATACCTCATGTGCAACTCGTTTATCTTCATAATCCAATGAAACAGGTGGCATCATCCTCCAATTAGAGAACTCAGGAGCAGAAAGGTTAAATGGCTCACCCAACTTTACAGAGGTAAATGATAGAGTAAGAACTGAACCAGGGAGCATGACACAAGAGCTTCCACACACAGTGCAGTACAGACACTTACAGAGACAAGGAGCCGCCATCACATTCCCATGAAATTCATCAACAGCTGAGCATGCTTGGTCACTCTTATCAGAAGAGGCCCATCCTAACCAGCCAGTCTGCAAATTCACAGGTTTGTGGGTCCATGTTTCAGGCTGTTATTCCTGTGCCAGTCACTCTCATGAAAAGATATGCCCTTGGGGGGGGAAATATATATATATATATATATATATACATATGAAAAAGAAATTTTTAAATTAACATTTGTATAAAGCTTTTTTCCATAATATACTTGATGCTATTTAAAACAAAACAAAATTAAAAAAAAAAACTTGAGGTTTTAAATGTGGTTGTGTGGTATCAAACATAATTTAGCACTTGACTTCAGGATTGAAATACAATTCTTTTCAAGTTAAACTAGAAGATATGCTTTCGGAAAAAGTATTTTAAAATTATCAGGTTTGTCAAATACAAACTATATCAAACCTATGAATCTCAGGTTCTTCATTGGTAATATAGTAGAATGAGACTGCAACCTGATCTCTCAAGTCTCTAAAATTCCATATTTCTATAATTATGAAAAACATAATTTTAATGCAAGGAAACACTTTCTTAAAGATACAGTCGTAGCTATTGTCTCTGTAGAGGTAACTATTCATATTGCAAAAAACCAAGATACACAGTAAAAATAACCAACAATTACAGGTTTTCAATTACTTTATTTTAGAAAAACAAAGGTTTACAATTTGTGCCATAGGCAGAATATCATGAATTCAACAAGTTAGTAATGCAGACTTTCAAAAACCTCTATAGATTAGTCCAAAGTAGAAAATTATTTTTTGCCCACTCTTGGACTCAGACACATTCAGAAAAAATATATATTTATAAAAATAAAATGGCAAGCCTAATCCCACAAATTGATAGTATCCCACACTGGATTATTTGATCAGTTAATGCATAAGAATAGAGTTGAATGATTGCTTTCCCTGTCCTAACTCCATGTCATATGAAGCAATGATGAAAATATTTGTTACATTTTGCACAACTAAAATAAAAAGGCCCCCAAAGCAAAACACAAAGTCACTAATAAAATCCACTAAACGAAAACAATATTGCTAATTTACCTACTCATATAGACCCTTCCTTTGATCCCCCAGATATTTGGCATCTTAATGTTATTTCCAAATCATATATCAAGAAGCAACTATGTGAGAAAGAAAGTGAAAATTCTAGGTCTAATACATGTTAAACCAATTTCAGACAACAGTAGCTGAGAAAAATATTGATGCACATAATGAAACAAAATGAATTGCCAGATATAATGTGGTCCACAGGGTACTTGATAAAAACATGCACTTTGTCTCACTGCAGTATCCTTAAATATTGTCTGAGCACCAAATTCTGCAAAAGCAAGGATCTAGAATTCTGAATTTTAGGAGTTAGTAAGAGAACTTCATTGCAATTAAAAGAGAAGGCAAAAGCTCCAAGTTCTTGAAGGACCCCATTATTCATATATAATCATGACAAAATTCATTATGGATTAGAATGATACCTATGTTCTTCCACTAGATTCAGTTATTAAGAGATCTGTCTTCATATGGAAGTAATTTTTCACGGATGAAACTAACATTCATAGTAATCTCTGATTCACATTGAAAAGTTTTCTAGCAAACAAATTTTATAATCTTGTTTTGTGAGTAAGTCTGACAATGTAAATAAACTTCTCCCAAAGTAGAGAAAAAATTTCAATACAAAAAGAAATAAAAATTATTCACTTATAAACCACCTACACATTTTGTTTTCCCAATAGACACACTTTAAAAGCACAAATAGAATATAAGGCAACAGTACGAAGCTGTGAAAGGGTAGCAGAGAACTGAGGCATTCATTTATAAAGAATGTCACAGAAAATCAAGGAAGATTACTGGATGTTTGCTGATTCACATTGAGCTTTACTCTTTTTCTTCTTCTTTTTTCCCCCTATTAAGGTCTTTCATTTACAGATAGGACAAAAATATGCAGATGACTAACTATAAATATGAAACAATTTGATGACATTTTCTATAACTATTTCCCCATGTCACTGACTGCTAAGTTTTCATTTCCTTACTAGGCTGAGTTTCAAGTGAGGCATCTGTACTCATCTAAGCTTTTCACTACTGAAAACAAGCTTGACTATTGGGAACATTAAAATTTATCTTCCCAAGAATCCCTCATTATTCTTTGGAGAAGAAACTACTTGTTAAACTAACAGCATTTACCTCCAGTTTCCATTTAATATCATTTCACTCTAGTAGTTCCTGAATTTTGGACTGCAAATTTGCTTCATTATAAAAAAAAATTATAGAGTGTCAAACAATAAGAATAGGTATTTAATTATTAAATACTAAAAGAGCACATGAACAAAATAAAACAATTACTAGCAATTCCTTAGTACGTAAGATATAAGAGTCCATACAGTCTTGATTAGTATGGCATTAGAAACGAGAAGGCTGCCGTTGGTGACTAAAGGCCTAAGCAACTTCAGTGTTGGGACCATGAATTACATATATTTAAATAAATGTTCAATAAAATTCTTTATAGTGGATAATTACTCAACGAGTAACCACCCAAATCATAGTTGCCTAATATACATTCTAAACTTAGCTAAAATGAAGTCCTCAAAAATAATTTATCTACAATAAATATACCCAAGTGTTACTTCTAAAAAACTTTTAGACATTGCTTTGGATAGAATTCTTGTGTTAGTTTATTATAAATAGAAGTTGAGGGTCACGTGATGAAATGGGTGACAGAACTAAGAGAATGGAGAAGGTAAATGACTTTTTTGCTTCCCCACTGGAAGTGACTTGTCACTGGACACGCCGACGTCACTCATTACTCATTATGAAGCAAACACGGACAGGTCTACAGCATTATATAATAGATGTGCCAATAAACTTTATGTGCCTGTGGGTACAAACACACATATTCTGGAGTATAGGTTACCATAAAGTTTATACACTATAAACATAAAAATGTGATACATATTACTGTTCAAAAAGCAGATTTTTATCAAAGGAAACGTTAGAAGAAATCTCAATATATAAAATAGAAATAAAACAGAACACTAGGCTGTTCCGCTGAAGCATGGTGGATTAACAGAGACCCTTCCCAACGTACAATGACTGATAAAATATCTGTTAAGGGTATTCCAAGGAATGGGCTGAAACAGTACTCCCAGTATATCCTGTTAATTTTGTGAAAGTCAATCAGAAGACTTTTCTTACCCCATTATCTATGCCCATATGAAAATTTTATGATAATGTAACTGAGTATAAAGTTAAAAAGTAACATTTCTTCTCCTTCAAAAATAACTAACAAAATAAAACCACTATGCTATATAAAACCACATTATTTTTAAGCTCATAATCTTAATTTGATACATGGAAAAAGTTATTAGTTCTCCTTAAAGTGCCTAATTTTAAAGACGTCATTTTGTCCATAGAAATCTTGTCCAAAATATATGAGGAATATAGATGGCAGCAGGTGGAGGTATTATTTTTCTACATCATACATGTATCTTCTACCTGACTGACCATTTAAATACTCTGCCCAAGAATCTTAACTTTTTGTCACAGAATATTCAGAGAGAGAAACATGCAAACAGAACTGATCTGTTATGATCATAGATGTAGGTAAATTTTGATGGAGTGCTCTGTTTGTTTTAGACAAATTGTTCATCTCTTTGCTCCAAATACTTCCCCATCTATGAAGGGACTACTTTAATCCATGCAGTTGATATTAGCAAAATACAAATAACATGTTCTTTTCTGTAAAGATCACGATTAAATGTCTAAATTCAATAAATAGACTCTTTAATAATTTGAAGTCCTATCAAATATTTTATAGCAATCAAGTCTCAATCTTTCTTCTTTTCTAATACATCCTTGGGCTCTTGCACTGTGGGCACTACAGATCCTCCACTGCTTGGCTCCTGCTGTTCTTTGCTCTCTTCTATGTGTTCTTGGTTTTCATTTTCACTTTTAGACACTTCATATCGTTCTTCTATATAACCTCCATCTGTGTCGGCTGTGTAGATTCCATAGCACATGATACTGATGACACCCAGTGGCAGGCCAAAGAGAAAGCAGCCCATTAGTGGTGAGCTCTTGAATATAGACTGTGGAGAGAGAATTAAAACTCAGTTCCTCTCAGATGTAACTCTGATATATAAAGCGCGAAACGAGTTTGAAACCTATAGATTTCTTTCTCTTGTTGCTATTCAACTTGTCTTTAGTTGCAATAAATCGAAGTCAATTATTTCAGCAGTAACTACCACGTTAAAGACACTGTTAAGAGATAATTCCTATATGCACATACATAGGTGTGTGTGTGTGTGTGTGCACGCGCGCGCGCAGAATCAGCAATTAGCAGCAGAAAAAGGCATCAAATATTCTATAACCTTTCCTAAAGAAACTTGAGTTTTCTCACATTAATTACAAAGGTGTCTTTATGATGCTTACTATGTGCGCCCAGCAGCTTTAGAGTTGTTTCCCAAACTACAGGAATCTGCTTAAGAAGAAGGCTGGGTTATTTACCACAAAGGTACACACATATTCTCTTCACATGACATTTTTAATATTTTTTACTTATCTGGTTAGCAGTAAAGCCTCATTAACTTATTAATTTCCCTCAATTTACATACTGTCTTCACACCTCCCAGAAAAGTAAAAGTAATTTTAATGAATAGGGTTTTCAATTATAATATACAGCATGAATTGCAACTATAACTCTTGAGAACATAGACAAGTTCAGAGAAGAAATAGATCACTGTTGATTGAGATAGTAAAAGAAAGTTTCACAGAATAAAGGTGTGTTTTGAGGTAGGAATTTAAGAATGAGTAAGGAGGCAGGATATGGGACAGGTAAACACCAGGCAATTTGCACTGGCTAAACCTAATATTAAAAATTCAACGAGGAAAATACTTTAGGTGGACAGAATATTCTGATGTACACCCCTGGGAAAGGGAAGGAAAGTGATCAAAATTGATTATTTTAGGAATATTAATTGTGTAGTGGAATACAATGTAGATTGGAGACTGGGCAAGAGGAAGTATGGAAACCAAGTGACAGTGAGAGTAGAAGCTGGATAGAATGTAATTAGGGCCCAATCCATGCTCCTGATAACAGGAAAATAGAGCAAACTGATGGATCCTATGCAAGTAATAAACCAAAGATTCCCAGAATTTACTTAGCCATATTTTTATGACTGCTTTGGGTCACAATGAATGAAAAGGCCCACATAACAGCTCAAGAAGGACAACGGTAACTAAGTATAGGGCTCAAGCAAATTTAGAAATTCCTCTGCTGTCAGGGTGATTGACAGTTAAAGCTGGGATAGTAAGAACAATATCTTAAGAGTTTCAAGCAAGAAGGTTCAGATTCAAGAACTGAAAAGGGGAAAAGGACGATAAGGATGCTGAAAACACTGACTGGAGAGATGGAGCAGGGGAGTGGGATATTCACAGCAGCAAGGGAAAGAATGCCAAGGAAGGGATGCTTCAAAGAAATCCAGGGGAAATACATCAAGAGTAGGCAATTGGTGAGAATGGGCATTAGTTTGATAGAATGAAAGGAAGAGGAAATTCGAATGGCAGAAATAATCAGGTGAGAGGTGACAGTGAAGAAAGTCAAGAAAATATACTTGGAAAGTGTAATTATAAAAACAAGAAAGACATGTAGTTAGGGGCAGATATTTCAATATATCTAGCATTGTTAATATTCTACTTACATATAACAACTGTGAATAAACTCTGGGACAAACGAAACAAAACACTGTTAGAAAGGATTGATCTATCACCTTTTAATTTCACATTTAAAGTCTTCTATAAAAGAATAAAAGAAAAAAAGAAGAAAAGGGGAAGAAGGAAAAAAATCTGTAAATAATCCTAATTATTTACCAACTAGGGAAAATAACAAAATTAACAGGGATGTTTAAACTTTAAGATCTAAAATTTTCTTTCTGACTCCTGCAAAATAAAAAGAAGCGACTTCCTGGTATACATCATTTTCATCAAAAATAACCAATTTACAGAAGACAGCATGTAATGGAACTAAAAATTTCAAATCATCAACAGTTTCAACAAGTCATAGAAATTACCAAGTAAAAAATTCACATGGTAGGTTGCAGAAATAAAAATCTTTTAAGTCATACTGTCAAGTTAATTGATTCTGAATTTTAGTTTTAATTCATAAATCATACAAAAATAAACAATTTCCATCTGATGAATATATTTTCTTAAATACTGGTTAGTAATATTCTAAAAATTAAAGACATATTTTGACTTAATCTTTTCAAATTCAGATTTTTACCACGGGTAGACATAAAGAACCTACATGTTCTTAGTTATCAATGACATAAACTGCCACAACTTACCACAACAGTAGATTTGGCATCAAATACTATTCTTTTCAATCTCTGCCAAATGCTATCACCCCCTTGGGCCTTCAAAAAAGGAAAATGAAAATAAATTATTTAAGTACTATTAGTTCATTTCTTCAGTGTTACATAACCTTACAATCACAGGCCAAATTGTCGACTCCAAATATCACATAATCACCTGAAAAGGCCATGTGGTAAAGATTTACTGTTTTTTTTCTTTCTTTTTTTTTTTTTTTTTTTGGTTTCCTGTCCAGCATTCCTCCTGCCTGCTTGTGTTAATTCACCCTGATCCAACTCTAAACAATTCCTCCTCCTCTACTCATAATGTCTACCCAGCTTGGCTGAAGTTGATCTACCCTAGAGATCAGCCAACCAGCTTTTGAGTTTAGCTGGGATTGCAAAACCAGAGCTGAAGCAGGATACCTTTGCCACTGTGCAGGGAGAGGCTCCCTGAAGATGGAAAGTGCCCTGAAAGGCAGAGAGAGAAAAATTCCTAATAAAAATCAATCGAATCCTGTATTCAGCTGTACCTGCAACCTGGCTCATTTTTCTAATTTGCAAGCTCTATGAGACAATAAAGTCTCTTGAAAAACAGTCTGAGTTGCATTCCACTAACTAAAAAACAGATGACTGATTATTTATACAGGTGAGTTTCATTTCAACAAATAATTTTCAAAAAATAATTTAAGAGTGTTTTTCAAACTTCTTCACCTTGACGGAAAGTAGTTAGGTTTGTTATTCTGTGAACCAATTTTAAATACAGTTTGTGTAAAACTGAAACAACTCTCACAAAACAGTTATTAAATTTCACAAAAGCAATGAAGGTTCTTTCTTTTAAATTTTATTTTAGTCTATTGAATTAAGACGCAGGCTGGTCACAACCTGATTGTGACTTGCAGTGGTTTTGTGACTTTTTAATATAGGTAGCAATTCACAATTTGAAAAACATGGTAGTTAAAATTTACAGAAAAATAATAGAAAATTAAGACTATCCATTCACTTATTTCTGAGAAATATTTTACAGGATTAAATCTAGAACTCTCCGTGGGGGCTTTTATTCTCAGTAAATTTCCTTACTTCTTAAGAAACTGTGGTCTTATTTGCAGATTTTCTTAGAAAACCAAACCTAACAATTGAATCCAATTGTATTTTTGGATCTAGAAACATACTAAGAGCCAGGCAAGTTCACTATTAAGATTATCCCACACAATGCAGGCCTCTTAGATTGCTAGTCCTCAAACTTATATGCCAACACCTTCCCATCACCATGACCACCAAAAATATCCTCCAAATAACCCCTAAAAGGACACTTCCATCTTTTAGCAACCTCTGCCATAGAGGAACCTTCTGTATCTGAAACTCTTCTCTGCCTATAACTGGAGAGAACCAATTTATGAAGGTCCAGCCCTCTACTCCCCAGTGATGACCAACTATTCTTTTCAGAATCAGAAATAAAGAAATGAACTAGTTTCTCCTCTACCCTCTACCCATCATCCCTTTGAAATAGAAATGAACAACTTACTTCTACTGTGCCATCCAAAATGTTATTAATAAACTGGACCATGTCTTCAACATTCTTAATCTGTCTATCTAGCAAGAAATATTGTTGGTTTGAAGTATTCAGTACTACTACAGTTGGGACTGTCAATTCACTGAAAATATAAAAACAATTAAAAATACACATTAAACACAGCAATAACAAGTATTCTGATATTTATTTATATCTCAGTAGCTATAATTACAGAAGCTATTTAATAAATTTGGGTATATTTTATATTAGTAAATGATCAAATAGACCTAGTACTCACACATATTTTATACGTTCATGACATATCTTTTAATTTTTTCAGTATTTCTAGGATATGCAATCCATCTTTAAGTCTTTTCAAATTATCAAAAATCTCAAAAAGGATTTTTACATATATGTATTGAAAAAAATTCCTATGGGTAGACCCACAGAATTCAAACTTATGTCATTTAAGGGTCAATAATCACTTTAATAACTGTATGGATACTCTGTCTTGATTCTTCATTATAACCTGTATCTGGTACTTTATCTTTGGCAAACCCTCTTAAGTTCCTACTGAAATGAGAGGGTTAATAAATGAAGTAAGGTAATGCTACATTATATTTCAAGATTTTAGCTGAAAATGATGAATGTTACTTTAGATTTGTAAGTTTTCTCCCTTCCCCATTCAGTGTTCTTACTTAGGAAATGGAAGATACCAAAATAACCTAATATATTACAATAATGAATAAAGGCATTTGCTACACCTATGATACTAAGCAAAGCTGGAGAAAACCAAAACACCACATCATGTTGCTGAACTTCCACTGGGCCCTCAATGCTGCTGGATAAGAGTTAGTGTGTCTCTACTGAGATTTCCCCATCTTCACTTTAGAGGCTAGCTTATTTCTCTAGCACTCTCCTAACCCCAGTTTTCCTACTACTTGTCATACTTGCTATTATGTTCTGTCTGAAATCCTCTCCCTGCGTTCTTCATTCAGCTAACTTCTCACTCTTGAGACCTGTTCTTAATTATTGCCTTTTCCAGAAAACGTTTCCTGAGTGCTTCTACCTTAGGGTACACTGGGTGCAGGTGAGGGGGGCGTGGTGAGGGCTCTATGTTCCAGAGCCCTGTCCTACACAGATTTTTTTTCATACAGTTCTGTAATTAACATTTGTGGTCTTATCCAGGAAAATATAAGCATTTGAAGACAGAGACTCTATTCCTTTTTGTATCAACAATGTCTAACACAGTGTACAACATACAGTAAATACTCAGTAATTGTTCACTGAATAGAGTGGGTTCTTATTTCAAATTTATTAATTCAGAACAGGGTTTGGTAAATGTTTTCTAATATCAATCTTGTGAAGTGACAAAATAGATCTTTACATCATAATTTTAAACAGATAAAAATTATTTTAAAACCACTTATTTTCCTACAAATTTAGTCTAAATTAAATTCTAGAACAAGTTAGTTTTTGAATGTTTAACATTTTCTATTTAACATTCTTTACATCATAATTTTAAATAAAAATTATTTTAAAATTGCTTATTTTCCTACAAAGTTATTTTAGTCTATTAAAATAAATTCTACAAAAATTAGTTTTTGAATGCTTAACAATTTCTATTAAGCAGTTATATTGCCCATTAAAACTAAACTTCTCAAGGTATGTATTAAGCAGAAGCTATAAAATTTACAAGTTTTGAAACAATGTCTTCTTTTCAGAATACTAAAAAATATTAAATCAGGAGATAATTTTTTTTTTACTGTAGAGCAATATTAAAGTCAGTAAGTTACAAATACAGAATTTGAAAACTAAAGTAAAATATTTTAATGGGAGAATATCCGCATCTGAGTATGTCAATAGTTTGCTTTTTTCAGCTATTTAGTCCTTCTACCTTTATCTCAGAAACATATTTAAAAATTAATAGATTTGATGGCAAAATCATTCAGCACTTTACTTACTCCATCAGCAAGGTATTTATGTAGTCATTTCCGTCCATATGGCCAAACTGAAAATCCCTAACCAACAACAACCAAAAATAAATAAATAAACAAAAAGCGAGGGGATGTGGAGAGAAAGAGAGAGAGCCCATTAAATACCAGAAAAGTAAATAAAACAATGAACTTAACTTTAGGCCTCAGTAAGCCCAGAAACTGTAAATATCTCACATGTAATCATACACAATAAATACTGATAAGAGGGTAAATTCTACCAGCTTCCGAGACACAAATACACGAGTAAAGGAAATTCTAAGACATTTCTATTTGGTCTTTGCATGTTTAAAATCAGGGAAATACAAACTATTCTGTCTGAAATATGTTTAAGAAAAATTACCCATTTTCTCTAAAAAAAGGACTAATCAGAAGATGTCATAGTATGTAAGAGGAGAATTATACAATGACCCATCAGTAGAAGATTCAGAATAGAAAATAAGTAATAATTCAATAATAAAATACATTTATATTGACTGTCCTTTATAGTAGCAACAATAATTCAGCACAAAGCAAAATATGCATTTCTGATGCCAATTTTATATTCAGTTATTCTTCTGAGTTTCCATTACAATAAATCATCTGCCTACTTCTGACATCTGATTGCTCATTTAACTTTATATCCAATTATAAGTACATGTGGTATTTTCTTTACATAAAATGCACCTCAAATCCTATCAGGAAGCAGATATGATACAAATCAAAGTATTTTTTTTTAACTTGCAGGACATACCATCGATGAATTTAAAGATCCAGATAATTCATGCTGAAAAGCAACGTGCTATACAGTAGTCCCCCCTTATCCACAATTTCACTTTCTGTGGTTTCTGTTCCCCATGTGCAACTATGGTCAGGAAATATTACATGAAAAATTCCAGAAATAAACATATACACAATTTTTATTACAGTGTACTGTTAAAATTGTTCTATTTTATTATTAATCACTGTTGTTGATCTCTTACTGTACCTAGTATATAAATTAAACTTTATCATAGGTATTTAGGTGCAGACAAAAATCTAGTTTACATAGTGTTCTATTCTATGCAGTTTCAGTCATCCACTAGGGGTCTTGGAATGTATCTCCTGTGGATAAGCAAGGATTACTGTTATTTAACTTCATTTCCTTGATTCACCTCTAAAAGCATGAAATACTACTAAGTTTGCTTTACTATATTACAAAATGATATTAAACAAAAATAAAGGAATCTTTCAGAATGTAAGCACCTACCTATGGAAGAGGTCTCTGTAATCTCTTGCAACTTCCTGAATAATTGACTTCAATCTGTTGAAGGAAAAACATATGATTAGTTCATCTATGCACTTGAAAAAATACAATTTTTCTATTATAGTATCTGCTGTCTTACATCTATTTGCTGCAGGAAAAGTAAGATATATCAAGTCTATCTAAAGCCATGCAGTCTAAAATGAACATCTGAAGCTTAGAACTATATGAGGCATTATACCTGGTATGTTCAACTGATGTATTTTTCTCATCAATAACTGCAATGGCCACAAGCTTTCCTGAAATAAAGAATGACACATCTGAATTCAATCACCCTTACTACACAAACTGTTTGATTATCACTATAGTTTTGAGTAGGAAACTGGTAAAGTATTTCTAGAATTTAATTCCAATCATTCTACATATTATATCAAATTAAATCAACACATATGGCATATGCTTGTAGAGTGAATCAGTGAATTAGTCAACTCTAGGTGACAAATTCCCTTCTACTTCCCACCCCAAAATGTAAATAAGGGTAAATATGTAATAATTTATATACCTAAATTATATTTTTTATGCCAACTTACAAGCTTGAATTGCATTTTTTCCTTACACCCTACAAATTGACTAAGGTAACTATTTTGTTAAAGGCTAAATGCATGGGAAATAAGTTGATTAAAAACAAGTTCACCTATAATCACTATTGCTCTAAAACAATGGTCTAGAAGAACAAAAAAATGATTTTTACATAGCCATTGCCTTTGGTACCATGGATCACACTTGTCAGGTATAATATATAGAATTAAACTGACTCACATTTACTAAACCCTAAACAGACATAAAGCATATGTATCCTGATACTCTCTAGGAAACCAGCATGATGTAATAACCAGAACAGTGGTGTTGGAATCAGAAAACCAAACACTGCTATACAGCATTGTCTATCATGTTCTAGGCACCATACCCACCATACCAAGCCGCAGGGGCACAGGGAAATGCCTCAGTAAACTTCAACTAGTAAATATCTATTTCATAGAGTTATTTGGAAGAGTTAAGATTAAATATGGGAATAAACCTGGCTCAGAGCAGGTACATACACGTAGGATTAAATCAACAATCTTTATTATCCCTGTATTTTAATGTCACTTCTAATTCATACCTCTAAAACACCTGTCTAAATTCTACACAATCTTGAATCTTCTTCTAACTCTCTGATGAAAACAGTTCACAATGTTATCTATCTTCTTGAAGTATCTCATTTACTATTCATTTTTTTTGTATTATATGCTTCTTTAATTTTCAAATGCCTTTTTTTTTCCAAAATGTCTACAATGTGCAGAGCATCCTCTCACAGATGAATAGGGTTCTAAGAAACACAGACACAGTTTCTCACATATTAATTTAACAATTATTGAGTGTCAAATGATGTATGACACAATGGGCTGGTTATGAGGACATGGTGAAGAGCAAACACAGACAATGTTCTGCGCTTGTGAAAGCACAACATGGTAGAAATGCTGGGACATTTTCATCAAATCGTTAAAAATAAGAATACGCTGCTATAAAAAAATTACAGCGTAAATTAATGTACTTTGAGGGAGTCAGTGACGCGGTGGCTCAAGCCTGTAATCCCAGCACTTTGGGAGGCCGAGGCGGGTGGATCACGAGGTTAACAGATCGAGACCATCCTGGTCAACATGGTGAAACCCTGTCTCTACTAAAAATACAAAAAATTAGCTGGGCATGGTGGCGCATGCCTGTAATCCCAGCTACTCAGGAGGCTGAGGCAGGAGAATTGCCTGAACCCAGGAGGTGGAGGTTGCAGTGAGCCGAGATCGCGCCATTGCGCTCCAGCCTGGGTAACAAGAGCAAAACTCCGTCTCGAAAAAAAAAGAAAATTTTCCTAAGAAAGCAGTATTTGATCTCAGTTTGACAGATGAATATGAATTAACTGCATATTTCCAAGCAAAGAAAAAAGTATGTAAAAAGGTGCTTTGGTCCAAACGGCAAAACTTTTTCAAGAAACTGTTGTCAAGCAAACTTGGGTAAAAATCATAAAACAATAAAAAAATTAACAAAAGAAACTAAAAGGTTAGTGTGCCTCAAGAAGGAAGAATGTGGGGAGAGGCTAGAGTGAAGTGGGGCTGGAGATACAGGCAAGAGTTAGAACTTCTGAGACAGACACCAGGTGTCTGAAGCCACAGAGCATCAGGAGGCTGCTGTGGTGCTAGCACAAGGGGACGGGCTGGGTGAAGAGCTAACAAGGGCAATTATTTCGGACACACAAAAGAACACTGTCACAGCATACTTCTGTTTCCAAATTAATATGGGAAAGGAAGTGTTGAGTTCAGCCAAAGCCACCTGTTTTAATCACCTCAAGGTCATGCTATCTCCTGTGATTACTATACAAAGCAAAACTACTGTATTCCTACATTTCCCCTTTTCTTTTCATGTGAGTCTGAAAGAATCAAAAAAATAAAACCACAGTCTTTGGCACTGTCCCCAGTAACTTCCAATAATGAGCTAATATACAGCTCCTTCTGTAAAGATAAGCAAAGGCAGAAATATCAGCAGACACAGAACATTAAAAGCAAGCTCAGGAACAGAACAGAAAGTATTCCCCCAAAATGTTACAAACAGGGAACATGCAAAAATATTTCTAATTTTTATTAATTAGATTTAAGAGCAGTGATCATAAACAGGAAACTCTATGCCTATTACTTACATTAAAAAAATTGAGACTTAAATTGTTTTACTCTAAAGCTATACTTCCATCCTACTTGTCATAAAAGTTATTAATGGAAACAAAGTGGCACCAATAACCCTGATTTCTCATTTCTAATTTGCTATAAATTTATAAAAAACACTTTCTCTAAAACTTAGCTTTTTATAATTTTTGTAGTTTGCATCTCCGAGACCATGTAAGCGGCTTCTTATAGCTTTCATTTTTGTATTTGTGTTTATGTTCGCATTTCCTCTCATTTTCAACAGTATAACTTTAAGAAACCATGCCAATTCAATTTACATTGTTCCCTTTGACAAGTAAAAGCAGGCCTTAGAAATAGGTTGCGCTAAGTTTCATTTTAACTCCTATTACAAAATCAGTCTCCCGAGTACAGCTTCTTAGTTGGTTATGTTTTCCAACTCTCTTATTACCCAGGCTTTTTGTTTTCCTTGTCACCATCAGTTCTATTAGCAAACCATCTCTTTAGCTCATCACTGACCCACATGCAAAGGTATATCTTCTGGTAATATCAGTTTATGTTTTCATAAAGAACTGGCATTCAGGTCTAAAATAAAAAGTTAAGTTATGAAATAGAGCTTAAATTCATTTCCTACAAAATAAGATTTTACATAATCAATCAAAGAAAAATCATGTAATGTGACAGAGACTTGTACATATGCTTGTTACCTGTGTCTCCAAGTTCATACAAGAGGAAGCCATCCATAGCAAGGTAATTCTGAAACCTTTCCCTGTTGATCCATGATGACAGATCACCATCTTCATATTCTTAAAACCAAGACAAAGTTGACAAATTATAGTATGAGTTTAAGACAGTTATAATAGCTTTAATCTGGTAAGAGGTATAAAATGCCTGTCAGAGAATCATACTTTCATATATCTTTAGGAATTTATTGCAAGCATACAATCAAATGTACAGAAGGACTGATGCACAAAGCAATCTTCATTACACCATCATTTAAAATAGCATAAAAATAATTAAAAATAAAGGAAATAAAATATCCTAAATTGGAAATAACTTAAATACATTTTGGTATATGTTAAGATCATTTATAAATTTTTTAAAAAACATACTAAACAGATTACAAAACAATATAGGTTACAAAACCATATATAACAGTATAACTGTAACTTTGTAAAAAAAAAAAACTATGAAAAGATAAACTCATAGAATGATAAAATGAAGTCAATTATTCCTAAATGGTTTCCCTGGACCAGTGGTTATACTTGGCTTACGGCTCTACAGGTAATTTTTATTACAATTTCTTTGCTCTTCTCTCTTTATGATAGTCTTTCTAGTTTATAACTCTTTCTCAAAGGTACAACTAACACAAACACACATATGAAACCACAGTACATTAGCTTTTTTCCAATATAAAATACTTCCTCTGCTAAGCAGATAGGAAATATAGTATCTAAGAGAAATATTACATCCTGATTAGAAATTTAATTCTGAAGTAATTGTTAAAAAAAGTATCACAATTGTATAAAAAAGAAGCTGATATAGAGTAAATGTCTATAAAAGCCTACCAATACATCTGGTTAAAGACTGGATTTTAATGACTTCCTGAAATGTATGCTTTTTCTTGCACTGCTAAACAAAACATTTTCAAGTTATCAAGCCCATCAAATAAGTAATACAAGTATTTATGAATTTAAATTTATAAATTAGGAAAATAAGCATAAAACTAGAAATTGATTACTGGGCCACAAAGTCCACTTCATGCTAAAAGCAAATTTTCTACAAGATTGCACAAAGTGATCAATTTGAATTTCATTAGAAAATAAACTACCCCAAATACTGCATGTTCTCATTATAAGTGGGAGTTAAACATTGGGTAAACATGAACATGAAGTTGGGAACAACAGAAATTGGGTATGACCAGAAGGTGGGAAGGGAGAGGAGGACAAGGGCTAAAAAACTACCTATTGGGTACTATGCTCACTACCTGGCTAATGGGATCATTTGTACCCTAAACCTCAGCGTCATCCAATATACCCATGTTACAAACCTGCACATGTAGCCTCTGAATCTAAAAGCTTAAATTATATACATAAGAAAATATCTTCCTGAGTCCCTATTCCAATGCTTCTAAACATTAGCAACAATTAAGTATTTAAAATAAGGATTCAAAGTAAAGCCTTTGCTTTGTCTGAATGCATCGGGCAGGTTCTAAATACCACTGCAGGTTAGAAAGATGCGGCCTTTACAATACCTACAGAAACTTAACATATCATATTCCTGTCTTCCTCAGCGAGGGAGAACATATTTGAAACGAGAGGGTGCTTTCCTAGGCATGCTCAAACACCTGATATCTGTTTATATTTAAATATCTATTTATTCTTAAACAGATACAATTAGTTTTTTTTAAAGGAAGAAACAAAGTGGCTCTCTGAACTGCTAAGAAACTCACAGTAGAAGAACATGAGATTTGAAGACTAAATTTTGCTATCATTAATTAAAGTATTTTAACATAGAAAAAAATTCTTTAATCCTGTTTATCTATAAAATGATAATAATACTGATCTTAAGGCATTGTTACAATGATCAAATATAAGATCATGCACATTAAGTGCTTATTATATGAGGAGTACTGCAAGCAAAGAGCAGGTGAATAGACTAGGTGTAGCTATAAATTATTTTCCTTCTCATATTTTCATATATGCCAGTTTCTCTGAAGTTCTTAAGCCCAACATCTAATACAGACATTCACTAAACATCCAATTAAGCATATGATAAGCCTGCTATTTAATTATATGTCTGTCTCCTTAGCTAACATTCTCAGCTATATCCTATGTAATCCTGGGGTATTAATCTGCCTTATTACTTACCTCACAGATTACTCTGTAAATAAAATGAAAATGTCAAGTTAAGGATATAAATCGTACCTTTTGTATGACAGCATAATTGGATAGTTATTATCTATAGAAACAAATCAAATTTAGCTCTCACATTTATTTAAAGACAATAAAGATTAGAAATGTAGTCTTAACATGACTGTCAAAAGAATTAAAATGCTACTTATACTAAAACAAATTGTTACTTTTTTTGAAAAGTCTTCTATTGATTTGAATTATTTAAGTAATAATCTAATCTTAGTTTCCTTTCTGTCACATAGACTCTGATAAGAAAAATAACCACATTCTAGAATGTATTTCTGCAATGAATGGATGTTCCATATCTGGCCTCCAACATGGTAACCACAAGCCACAGGAGCCCACCAAGCACTGAAATGTGGCTAGTGAGAATGGGAAACTGAATTTTTTTATTTTATTGAATTAGAATTTAGAATGTTAGCAAGACAATCAGGTGAGACTGCATTCACTTTTGCTTTTGAATGGCTTTGTGGTGTCCTACAGATGTCAATTCCACTGTTTCCCTTGAAATTTAAAATATTGCCAGTATCCCCTGTGAGTTTGCTGTACCGCCCTGGGGTACTTCAGAGCACAGTTTGGAAACCATGTAAGTAGCTATTTGAAAATACCAAGGAATGCTCTTAGGTGTTGTAGCTGCATGTGATTTATCTAAACATAAAAAGTCCACATTGTGTAAAGAGATGCATAACAAAGCACACAGTGATGAAACGCCACTACAATTTGCTATAAAGTACTTCAACAAATTGAAAGTTGAAGTTGGAGCAAATGTCAAGATGGGCAAAGATCTTGATAAGTGCTTAACTTTGGTGATGGGTATGCGGGGCTTTATTTAACATTCTGTTTACTATGATGTATGTTTGACATCACAATTAAAATATTTTAAAAACCCAAGTATTTGATTCAATGAAGAAATGCTGAATAGCAGGTAAGCGGTTATTTCTAACAGCAAAGGGGAAATGCTGACAGAGAGGGATATACAGGGGCTTCAACACTATTGAACATGTGTTATTTCTTTAAGTCTTTTTCTGTATCTGAAATGTTACTTCAAAAACAATAATTTTGAACATTTTAAAGTAATGTGTAAATGCACAGAATTTATTAATCAAAAAGGCATATAATTAAACGACAAAAAAAAGTTGTGTAGGTAAAACAGAATAAAATAACTAAAAACTTAAAGTTGAAGGGTGGAAAAAAAACCCCAAAACATCAGTCATTCAAGTAATGAGAACTGTTATTCTCATTAAAAAGTTGTAGCATTTACAAAATCTTTACACCTAAGTCGTATAACAGACATTTTAATTTTAAATGTTTTACATGAGTTAAAGATTTGGAACTTACCATCATAAACAAAGTAAGTTTCATCTTTGAAAACAAGCACAGCCGGCATCTCTTTTAGTGTCACATACTGCAAAAAAATCAGAAGTTTAAATAACTTTATCACCAAAAAATTTTAATGAGTAGCTATGATTTCAAAAGTCTTACATACCAGAAAACACAAACACACATAAAAATAACAAAAAAGAATGCTATAAACAGTCAACAGTTCCAAACTCAACCAAGGAGTATATTTGAATCTTTTTATATACCCCTGGTACAATGTTCTGTTTGCTATAGTAAACACCGTGGATTATTCTTAGCTAATAATAGACTTAACCATCAACCAGCCCATTCAGGTTTGAGTCCTTCCCCACCACTCACTGGCTGTGTGGTGATGAGCCCCTCTACCTAAGGGACTATGCTTCCTTGTCTGTGGAATAAGGTCACTGAGACTGCCTACCTCACGAAACAATTATGAGAGTTATGTTAGATACCATAACTAAGAGCATTGCTTACAGTTTTGTAGCAGTAAGGGATTAATTCAGAAAGTACCTTGCTTATACCTGAGTTATACTTATTTTGAAAGAGTAAAATTATACTAGAAAACAAATATCAGATCAGAAGACAAATAATTTGAGTAAGCCACAAAGAATTATTACATGAGCAAGGGAATACTGAAAATAACGACAAATAAATAAGAGTAAATGAGTGGATAATGAAGTAAAATAATAATAAAATAAAAATAAAGACAGTTGTCCTGGAAAAATTAAAAAGGGAGGGAGGCACATCTCAGGGGAGAGAAAATAATACAGAAGGATTTGGTTATATTACTGTTTAAATATGATTTGGCACCATGAAATAACAGTTTTAAGGGCAGTGCAAGCTCTTAGATAAGGCTCTATACTCCATTCACCTGCTCTTGGTAACTCATCCACACAGACGCTTGGGAAGTATTTTTCAACATGCAGCACCTCCCTCTTTCACCAGTACCCCTGAATGATCCTTACTAGAACTCAAATGATACAGTCCCAAATCTTCCAGCCATCTAGTCTCACATACTCTGAAGCGCTCTTCCTCTCCCATGTGTTTTTTGCAACTGTCTTCTATTACTGTTATAGTCTGTATGCCAATCTTCTTTGTTCACCAATACTTCTTCATAAGTATTCTGAAGTCAGAAACTGTCTAAATTCATCCTTGTCCTCCCTTACTGTGTCTCCTGGGGTTTTCATAAATACCAGTTGTAAAGCTAATGAAGCTCTGAAGGACAAAACATTAATATTCAAAATATGGAAAGACCATAAAATTATGGGCTTTTTTCTTATCTGAGAATCATCTATGGCAGTAAAACTCCTCATATTATTCCGAAGTAACTATTATTTCCCCTAGCAGACTTTTGCAAATACATCCTCAGAACTAAAAAAGAGAGATGACAAATATTAATATTTTCAGGAATAATTAAAGAATGCTTAAACTAGTGGAAGGCTAATTAAAAAAATAATAGAAGCAATACACAAATATTAAATATACTCACATAATAGATGCTATATATGCCCACCCAGACCCTCTGGGTTCTAGGGATTTTGGCCTAAGACACCCCTTTGCTACATGAGGATTAAGATGGTGTCAGATGGTGTCAGGGCCTAGAACACAGCAAACCCTCTGGTGCACTTCAAGTGCAACTGCTTACAAAGCTTTGTAGATGAGGGCCCAGCATAAATTCTCATCTCTAATACAAAAAGGTGGTTCACTGGACTTGGGAGACAAATGTAAAAAGTTCAGATTCTAGTCCATTTTAAGCCTTTATGTTACATTAAGGCATTCCAGGACAGCGGTTTGTAACCTCTTCCCTTTTTCCAGGCGCTGGTTCTTGCCGCGGAAGTAGCTTGCAGTACATCTGGTCCAGCCACAGCCTCACATAGATAGGTGCCTGGAGCTGCCTTTCTCACAGCAGCCAGCATGCCTGGCTGTGTGCAATGGTCAGATCCAGTGTTTGCTCACTCACATACCCCTTGCTGCTCCATGCCTGGCTTGTCCTTGGCACGCATGGGATCTAGGCTGGTAGCATGAGCCAAGTTCAGCCCGATAGGCTGAGTGGGCAGAGCAAGGCCAGTGGGCATGAGCAAAACCCATGTAGAGGCACCGCCAGCCACAGAGGTTTCTTTCTGGTGAAGCAACACTCTAAGGATCTTGTAACATTACCTTCCCCTCCAAAAGTAAATGCATATTCATAAAATACTTTGCAAATCAAAATGAGTTTAAGTTGTCCAGAAACTAAGGTTCCTCCAGGAGTTAAAAATCATTTCGGAGTACATAAGATAAACATCTACATATTTATTGCACGAAGCATTAAACACATACTTAGGCAAATCTGTAATCTGAAAATCTTTAAATATTAAAACATTTAAAAGTAATGAAATGTTTGTTACCTTTGTGAAAAGAAAAATATTTCCATTTTTTATAATTTACATTGATTCAAAAGAAAAACTCTCTTGATTTCTTTCATGTTTCCCGAGTTACTGACAAATTCCTGAAGTCCCCTACTCATTAAAAGTTTCCTAAAGAGAAGACTATACTTGTGTTCTTCACTTTCTCACTTGCCGCCAGTGTCTCTCAAACATTAATGAGATATTTGTCCCCATTACATCTGAAAACCACCACCAACCTCCATGGGGACACATATTGTGGTTATTTTCCTCTCATTATTTCCTTTATCACTTTGCAAAATTCTCACACAACTGTTCACTCCTTTTTAAAACACTTCATCTTGGCTCTCCACTCATCTTATTTTCCTAATTTACTAATTTTTCCTTTGCTGACCTCAGGTTCTGGGCCCGCTTACTTCCTTAAAAAACTGCTTCCATGTCTAGGAAGGTTCTTTACACAGCTTTGACTTAACTCTAGACCCTCATGTCCAACTGCTTATTTGATGCTTATATTTAGATTCCTAATATCACATGCTGAATCAAATTAAAATGAATAATTCAATGCACTTGTCTCTCCATATTTTCAACCTCTTCCTTCTTCAGTATTCCTCAAGATCATAAATCACCACCATCTATCCAATTGTTCAAACCAAAACATCTCAGAGTCACCCTCGATTGATTCCTATTCTTTCATATCAGCAAGCGCTAACAATTCTATCTTCTAAAAGCAACAACCCTTTCACTTCTCCCCAACTCTAACTAACCCTCAAGCCCAAATTTCTTAGATTACCTCAAAAGTTCAATTGGTATCTATGGATCTGTTATGAGACCTATCTAACGCACCCTGCACTTAGCACAGAGTAATGTTCTTAAACATCAGTCCATGTTCTTCACCAACTTCAACTTCGTCACATACACTGTCATGACTTACAAAGCCTACAGTGCTCTCTACCCACTTCCCATCGCACTGTATACACTACAGTCACATTGGCCTGCTCTTTTATTCCTGTATTATGCCAGGTGTGTTCTCATCTTGAACATTCATATTATTTGTTTCTTGTTTCTGGTATATTCTATCCACAGATCTTTGTATGGCTCCTTCACATTATGTAAAAGTCTCAGTTCAAGTATTTTCTTCTGAGACAAACATTTCTTGACCAATCAACCTACAGCACCCATCCCGCTACTATTTGCCCCAACTATGACACTGCTTTTTAAATTTTTTTATAGCACTTATGACATCCTGTTTATCGATTTGTTTACGGAAGACCATTATCTCAGTGTAAGGACCCAAAAAAGACTGTATTTGCAACACACACACACACACACACACACACACACACACACACACACACACACAAATCTACTACTTGTAAGCCAGTTTAGGAGTTTGAGGTATCACTTGTCATCACTACTATTATTTTAAAAAGAAAGAAGTACAGTACTAATGTAAACCCCTAAAGGCTATGAATCTGACGGTATTTGTTTACCAATAAAAAGCAATCTAATACCAGTAGTAAAGAATCAGCATGTTTACTCTTTCCACACATATCACAGTAAATAAATCTGACAGTAAAATCAATAATTTAATCAATAATCACAATTTTATTTATTAAATTGTTATAATTTAATAAATAAAACTGTCATTAAAATCAAATTTTAAACATTACCTCAGGAACCACTTCTTCTGAGGCAGAAAAGAAGTATGTATATACAATCAATTCAGAAGCAGCATCTATGTATTTCTCCTATGAAGATAAAAACAGAAAAAAGGTCATTTAAAAATATTAATTAAAGGTCAAAATTCATTCCTGATTAAACAGTGACAGATACCTTATACAGTAAGTATCATCACCATAATTTGCTACCTTACATCCCTTTAGGTGAAAAGAAAAAATATAAGCAAGTAAAATTGTTTCCAGGCAAAAGGCAAATGTAATTAAGAGTTTTTATCTTTCTTCAAATCAAGTTCATTAAATATAACACAAATTCAATTTGTATGTATTCATTTAATTATAAATTAGACACAAAATAATGATGATTATAGGAAAATATGAGTATACGCACACATACAAAGTCTGCAGTCTCAAAGACTCAGAATTTGAAAAAACAACACAAGATTTAAATAACCAAGTTAATAATAGAAAAAAATATTAAGGCAGGCAACATCTACTCACTTTTTACACAATTCTGTTTCATACAGGCAAACACGACAGAGGATATACAAGGAAGGGTTTCTATTATAAGACATACTTAGACTCAAAAATAAAATATTTCTAGTAAGAACAGTATAAGTTCTGAGTTTCTAGTGAAATCTTGATTGTACAGCAAATTAAATTACAATATATCTATTTTTGTGGATTAAAAAAATAAATGTCTTACTTTCAAAGGTGATTCTCCACCTATATAAACAAAAAATACACGATGTCTCTTCCGCATATGCTCAAACATTTGCTGACTTGGAAGTGGCCGAATTAGAGCTCTGTTGCACAACAAAAGAAAAAAACAAACTTAAATTATAAACTAAAGTACATAATTTATTCTTATTTATACTATAACTAATCATGTCTCAAGTTATGAATCTTTTTTTTCAGATGGAGTTTTGCTCTTGTTGCTCGTGCTGGCATACAATGGTGTGACCTTGGCTCACTGCAACCTCTGTCTCCTGGGTTCAAGCAATTCTCCTGCCTCAGCCTCCCAAGTAGTTGGAATTAGTCATGCGCCACCACAACTGACTAATTTTTGTATTTTTAGTAGAAATGGGGTTTCTATATGTTAGTCAGGCTGGTCTCGAACTCCCTACTTTAAGTGATCTGCCCGCCTTGGGCCCCCAGAGTGCTGGGTTTACAGGTGTGAGCCACTGCGTCTGGTCAAGTTATTAAGTTTTAATAATACATCAACTGCATTTTAAGTATATCTCAAAATCCACAAAAATCTAATAAAACTATGGTCCACAAAATCCACAAAAATCTAATAAAACTATGACTACTATTGTACATACATATAAAAGATTATATAGGCAGGGTGCGGTGGCTCACGCCTGTAATCCCAGCACTTTGGGAGGCCGAGGCAGGTGGATCACGAGGTCAAGATATCGAGACCATCCTGGTCAACATGGTGAAACCCCGTCTCTACTAAAAATACAAAAATTAGCTGGGCATGGTGGTATGTTCCTGTAATCCCAGCTACTCAGGAAGCTGAGGTAGGAGAATTGCCTGAACCGAGGAGGCGGAGGTTGCGGTGTGCCGAGACTGCGCCACTGCACTCCAGCCTGGGTAACAAGAGCGAAACTCCGTCTCAAAAAAAAAAAGATTATATAGTACCCACAATTTAATCTGTCAGTTTCAAAGTAAGTGTCAAAACATTCCTTTGTAGAGTACCATGCCAGTATTTTGATGGACAAAAACAGAACTACTGTCCATTTAGAATCTTCAGTTTTTTAAAAAAACATCAATTCCCAAGAGAATTACTTTTTCTTCCTTTCAAATGGTCATTTACAAAAAAACTGTGAAAATCATCGAAGGAATATAGAGTACTTCATTAAGAATATTTATATCTTACTCTGTCAAATTAAATGTTATATGCTTTTGAAGTACCTATGGATGTTAAAATCCAAAAAATATAAAAAGAATATCATTAATCATTTCCAGAAAAAATAAAATGGAAAATGATAGTCATAACACTACATAAGAACCTCATGAAGAGAAAATAAAAATTTCATCATACAAGCATTTTTTCAAAGCAAATACATCAAGAAATGAATGACATCACAAGTTATGAAGCACATCAATTATAAAATATCATTAAAAAACTAAGAAGAAGTTAGTTTTATATAGTATATACACCATCTTTTACATATGGTGTGTATATTATATAATTTTCACTCCACCACATTTGTAAAAAGAATAGAACATAGCTAGAAAGGCAAATATATTTTCAAAATTCACCACATACTTGGAAAGGCAAATATATTTTCAAAATTCTTATGATGCATTGCATCATCACTCTACTCTAGCCTCTATTTTAATACTTAGTAATTAACTTGTCAGTGATGCAACTCCAGAACTCACTGCTGAAATATCATCTGCAGTAGAGTTATCTCCAATTACATTAGGAGAATCCCTTCTTAAGCCAAAACTCACTAAAAATCTCCCAAATATAATGACTAATATAAATCCTGGGAGGATATGGTACCTCCTGCTAGCACTCCCCTCATACAACATAAAGTTATTTCAAAATGCACTTAATTACAAAGGAAATAAAATGAAACACAGTCAATGTGAAAATTACATTAGTAAGCACTACAAACTTCAATATATAAAGATCATTCCTAATGCTGTGAATTTTCACAAATAATTTGAGACAGCATTTTGCCACCAAAAAATCCATTCCATTTTAATTTATCTTAAAGCTATTTAAAGCTATCAGTATAATATATCCCGTTAAACTCATAGGTTTCTATACTTTGAGGCCAATAAAGATTAACACAGCTTGATGAACATTCTCCTCAAGAAATTTTACATAATCATATTAAAGTATTATAAGCACTGACTTTCTTTATATCCCATCAAAATGTAGTAGTGGCCAAGATGGTGAAACCCCGTCTCTACTAAAAGTACAAAAATTATCCGGGTGGGGTATCGGGCACCTGTAATCCCAGCTACTTGGGAGGCTGAGGCAGGAGAGTTGCTTGAACCCAGAAGTCAGAGGTTTCAATGATTTGAGATTGTGCCACTGCACTCTAGCCTAGGTGACAGAGAAAGAGTAAGACTCCTTCTCAAAAAAAAAAAAAAATTCAAACCAACAAGAAATGCTTGTAGAAGAATTTGCTTCCTTATCAGTAAAACCTTAGAGATCAGTAACTTAAATAGATTTTTGGGTTTTAACTATGTCACATTCTAAGTATAAAATGCACGAATATCTCACAGCTGGCAGAAAGCAGCAGGTGATAAATAAGAAAAAATATTTTAGCTGTATCTAAAATATGTTTTCCAGTATCAAAGACCATGGATGAAACCCCGAGTCTCTTCAGAACAATAATATCCCAAGGCTTTGTTGAAAACTCTGAACCAGGCAGTCCAAAAGCAAAATTATCATAAAATAAATGTTAAGATTCACAGAGTTGCTACACATAATCAAAATTTCAAAAATGTATTAAAAAAATCACTGGGGAAAATTCTTATATAGACAAAATACATTTAAATGTGAGGTTAACAAGTATATAATACAAACCATGGTCTCTGTTTCTTCGCGGCATTTCTTTGGATATGTTGTTTAATCCTATCTTTTCTCATAAGTAAATAATCAAATTTTACTCAGGTATGTCCTTAAAATATGTGTGTTCAATACAGTCTATTAAAATATATTTAATTTTCAAATATTAATAACATACAGTAAAGGCCTTTCCTAATAACTTACCCAGATACCCTGTGAGCAAACTCAATAATATCATCTTTTGTTCGTGGTCCTCTGTAATTATATGCCAAGTCCCCTTTCAATCTTAAAAAGGAAAAACAAAATCAGATTACTCTTGGATTGTTTTAATTGTTTTAATATTTAATGTTAATACATCATCTATTGTTTCATAAAAAAATAGTACATAAAACAGTAAATGCAAAGAAGTTTCAGAAGTGGCTCTCATGTAAAATATGATAGGCATTAGGCTGGCCAGAGGACCAGCAACACAAAATTTAAAAAAAAAGGCTGTATTCTATTAAAATTACATGAATATATTTTACTCTGTATTTGATAACTGCATTGTATCTATGCTTCTGAAAAGTAATCTACACACTCATGGTCAAGAGCTTAGAAAATTAAAGCACTATAATTTTCGCTATCTTCCCTGTCAAAAGGTGAATGAAAGGAGAGCGAAATAAGAGTATTTTGGTAGAGGCAAAACCAATGTTAAACAATACAACATCACACTTACTTGATGCGCCAACATTAAAGAGTAAAACAATCCATAAAAACAGCTCTTCTAGAAAATTATATAATTCTTCAAAAGCAACCAATGAATTAATCTGTGTGCCTAATTAATTGAAATTTTAAAAAGGACAAATTGGGGAGTACAACAGAATACCTACAATTAAACTGAAGGAAAATAAAGGATGATTTGCTTAACACAAAAAGTAAAAGAGGCTAAGCAAACACTTTTACAAAGTGGGGGAAGGAGAGAGGTCAACACAAAACCCAAGATATAAACTGAAATTACTCAAATTCAAAAAGTTGAGATGTGAAAATATTTTTTAAAACTTACTTTATTATAAAAATAACTTTCAAAACAATTCCACAGCTCCCCACATTACCGAAATAAGATTAATAAAAAATCATGAGAAAATTCAATGAAGTCATGATTATAAAACAAGTCCTTTAGAATTATTATGCCATTTCTTTCAACTTGCACACTTTATTAGACTTGATCAACACCTACAGATTAGAATTGATATCCATCAACTCTGATTTTCTATATTTCTTTTATCTCACAATCCACACTTGAACTCCTCAAGGGTAAAAGACTTCATAATTTATGACTGTATACCTTGCCCTGTACAGTGCGTGTCACACAGCAGGCAAAACACATGAATTAGCTGTAAACAACATGATTATTTAATATGAAGAAAAGCATAAAGATGCAGTCCCTCTCCTTCAATGATATACTTCACCTATAAAGAATGGTCAAACCCAAATCTTCAGTCCTCCAAGGAATCTACTAGATATTAATGCAATAAAATGTAAGTAGAGTGAACTAATAAAAATACACATATAAACATACAACACTCAACTTACAGCTTAATTGTTGGATAACCTCGAACTCCAAACTCTGAAGCAATGCCTTGATAAGAAAAAGAATAAAGCATTCTAAATTTTTTTTAAATATGAGGAACTAGGTAACAAATGAGCCTTTTACTTTAAAAATATAAAGATATTTATATAACCCATATAGATTTGTTTTTAAGTCTTAAGAATATAAACTTACACAAAAGAAAAAAAACACGACATTCTTGTTCAAAATAATTACTTAATAATCCAATCTGTGACCTCCATAAAATACTATGACAAAATAAGAAATGCATGTCAAAAGAATAGTTAAAAATTTGTAAAGTACCTATTTAAATAGATATTCTGTTTAAAAAAAAATAAGTAAGTACTTCTCATTTGACTTCATGTCTAAGACAAATATTTCTTCTAGGTCTCATTTACTCCTCTCTCAAAAAAAAAAAAAAAAAGGCCCATCTCTTCCTTCAGTGTTTTTTTTGTTAAATTTTTTTTTTTTTTTTTTACAGCGGCCTGCAAGGCCTGCGGACCCCGCCCCACTCCCTCGTGGGGAAGTGGGTGGGGGGCCTTCAGTGTTTTTTAAGTCTTCAAAGAACTGCAGTGTATTCTAATCTAAAAAAAAAAAAACCCTTGTATTTGCAAAATTAATTACTATGGTCAATATACGATTGAAAAGCAACTTTAACTCTTTCAGGAGTTTCTGCTTTTGTGATAACCTAGAGTGATTTTAATCATCTCAAAGATTATTCTGAAATCCTCACATTAATTAAAATGAGAATGGTTGCTATAATAGGATCTTTTGAGGGAAAAGAATACTAACAAAAACAAGCAAATATCAGAAGGGAAATAAGACTTTAAAAAGTAGAGAAATCATATATCAAATTAATGTAACACTATTTTACAGACAAAAGGCCACTAGGACAGGAAAGAAGAAATAAAATATTCTCAGGTAACACACATTATACCATAAAAGATATTTACAAAACCATACGCTAGTATACGAAAGTATACTGTATTATTCACATGATCCTTCCCTTTGTAATTTTCTTTGTTTCCAGGATATTTTGTTATCACAGTTGGGTAAGGGAACCTTACATCTGGATTCCAGTTTAACAATCACTTTAGTAATCTTCACTAATCTTTGGTTTCTCATCAACTCACCAATTCAGTTCACAAGAATAATGGCAGTTGATCTGTGACAAAATAATATCCAAAATTTTACCTTCCTTTGTCAAGTCTAGTTTCTCCCTTAAACATATGGAGATAGGCAGATAGAGGGACCTGGACAGTGGCCCACATGTATTTTCCTTTATGAGGTAGCATAAAAGCAGAGGCAATAATTAAGAACTCAAGTTCTGAAGATCAGGTCTGCTTCTCAACAGACACTCGAACTCAGAGCAAGCACATAATTTATTTGTGCCCATCTGTAATGTAGGACTTAGTTCTGTCAAGTATGTTCTAATTGAAGACTGTGGGAATGGAGATTGCCTTCTTCCCAGCAAAAACACAGAAACTACTTTGGTGAGATTATGTGAATAATGCATATTTTTAAGGCTCCCTTTTCATATTAAGAAGACAAGGAAATACTCTCCCAATTAAGAAGACAGGGAAATAAAATCCCTTCAACTAAAACTTATTTTAAAAACTGCTAAAACAAAAATTCTAATATAATTGATTGGGGGACAAAGTTATATTCTACTAGTAATCCCTTTACATAACTTAAATTATCTCAACATTTATTTATATACAAATCAAATAAAGAAAATGAAGTATGCAATTAATGAGAAAACACACTGTGGTGCTGCATAGCCTTATATTGTAGATCTCATAGTAAGTCCCAGAGAGAAAAATCCCAGCTCCACACTCAACCCTATCACATCATTTCCTTGACCTGGGTATTCACATCCAGACAATGTGATGTGTTACCCAACCCACAGGCCTTGGCTTCTTGATCATCAACATTAACCTTCAATTGTGACAAAATTTTAATTGACAGTAACTTCTATAAAACTCCAACCTTAGATTTCCTTAAAGGGGAATGGTGGTATAACATTTTTTGAAAAAAGCAAACAAAGTGGGGGTTAAAAACACATAATGACCCCATTATATGGGGTCATTATAAAGTTGGTTAGGATTCTAACTTCATTTATTGTCTATGTAACTCTGAATGCTTTTTTTAACTTCTCTGATTCCCCTTCAGAGAATACTACTCATCTCACAGGGCTACAAATAGGGATTTTAAAATGAGAAAACAGAAGGAATAGAATCTGAGTCTGGCACATAGAAGATTCTTAAATGCTAGATCCTTTCCCTTCCAACTCTTGATCCTGATTTCATTAAGTAATTATCTGCTGACACTTCAATGCACATACGGCATTAATAAAATTGATATAAATATTTTATAACTGGCCTTATATTTCTAAATTGCACCTCAACACAATTTTATGAGGACGAAAGAATCATGCCAATTCAGATTAAGAAACTAGAGGCCAGGCGTGGTGGCTCATGCTGTAATCCCAGAACTTTGGGAGGCCAAGGCGGGCAGATCACCTGAAGTCAGGAGTTTGAGACCAGCCTGATCAGCATGGAGACACTTCATCTCTACTAAAAATACAAAAATTAACCAGGCATGGTGGTGCATGCCTGTAATCCCAGCTACTTGAAAGGCTGAGGCAGGAGAATCGCTTAAACCCAGGAGGCAGAGGTTGCGGTGAGCCAAGATCACACCATTGCACTCCAGCCCAGGAAACAAGAGCAAAACTCTGTTTCAAAAAAAAAAAAAAGAAACTAAAATAGATTCCAGTAACTTGTTTGAGAGCAAACAATTCTGTGAGGAAGAAAAAATAGAGCTAATTCAGATTAAGAAACTAAAATAGAAAGATTGAGTAACTTGTTTGAGAGTAACCACTGATTAGGTAGCAGAGCTGAGACTGAAACTTGGTCTAACTGACTTTAAGTTTTTTTCATATTAGAGAATAATCATTTATATAGAAACATGAGATCAATTCCTTCATAAATTGAAGAGTCCATTTGCAGCAAGAGTTATATCTTTGAAGGTTTATGGTTTTAAATGTTTATAAAACAAGATTCAACATGAAGTCTTCTACTTCATTTCTATTTTTTCCTTGAAATGTAACAGTTTGTTCGTAGAGATGGGTATGGATGTGAAAATCATGGTGATCTTGGATTCTAGGCATAATTCTAACTTTCGTATGTGTAATTAGTCATTTCACTTCTAGTTACCTTCTGTTACTTAATCTATAAAATGGGAAATGGTGAAAGGAATGAGGAGTTACTCAACCTCAAAAGTCCTTTTCAGCTCAAAGACACTACCTGTTTTATATTTAGTGAATGTCACTATGTGTCTAACACGAAAAGGATATAAAATTTGGCAGTGGTTTACTATGAACTCAAGATATTTTGTTTGACCAAAACAGTGAGTAAGCAGGTAGGAAGGGGTTGGGAAAGAACGCAACTAATATCTAGTGGGTAGAGGTCAGGGATTCTCCCAAACATTCTGCAATTCACAGGATTCCTCCTCCCATCCAACCCCCAACAAAAAACCCACAGAATTATCTTGTCCAAATGTCAAAAGTGCAAGGCCGATAAACCTTGAAACATAGTCATTGACTTCCCCTGCATCAAAAACAAACAAACAGAAAACCCCACAGAACTATCCAGCTTGAAAATGTCAATACTGCAAGGCTGAGAAGCCCTGAAACAGCCACTGACCAAAAAGAGTTTATAATCTAGAAAGGTAAAATTAATTTGTAATTACAATCTATGAACAAGATGTCAGAATGTTATTGGCCAAATGCCATTCCAAGTTTACACATTAAAGAGAGCTAAAATGTGATCTTTATCATAAAATGATGTCACACTTAGGTTGGAGAGTAACAGAATTTCAGTGGTTCAATAATAAAGATCAGCATGCCACTACAGGTGATATTATGTCGTATTTTAACTTCCAAATGAGAAATATTTTTAGTATTCATTTTGAAGAGGTATGTACAAAAAGAGAAGCTAAAACACCTATCTGGATTTACACAGGACATAACATTTTTATATTATTTGGTTATGGTATTATTAGTAAAAGCTATGCATCAAGATATTTTTGGTAGAATTCCAAACACAGAGCAGACCAAGTCATAATACTCAAATTTCTCTAGTCCAAACATTCTGTACACAGAGATTTGCTGGACTGAGTCGGATGGTATTTGCTTCCAATCTCTGCAATGACTTAATACATGATTGAGGTATGAGTTAATATCAAAGACTCTTAGAGATTTTATAAACTTGATCACTTGGAATAATCTTATCCCACCTCAACCAAAATCCTTTAACTATCTACCAAAATAACATTCTACACTTTGTTGTTCTCCAACCTCAGTGTGCAGTAGAATCATCTAAAGTGCAGTTAAAAATATGGACTTTTGGCCAGGCACAGTAGTTCATGGTAATCCCAGCACTCTGGGAGGCTGAGGTGGGAGGATCCCCTGAGGTTAGGAGTTTGAGACCAGCCTGGCTAACATGGTGAAACCCCATTCCTACTAAAAATACAAAAAATTAGTCGAGCGTGATGGCACGTGCCTGTAACCCCAGCTACTAGGGAGGCTGAGGTTGCAATGAGCCGAGACCATACTGCCATTGTACTACAGCCCGGACAACAAGAGCGAAACTCCGTCTCAATACATACACACATACATACTCTCAAGATCTGATTGCAAAGGTTTTCACTTGGTAGGACTGGTGTGGGCCTTTGAAATCTGAACTGACAGTGAGTACCCAGGTAATTCTATTGCAGGTAGTCTACAGATTCCATGCTAAGGAACACTGATACCGTGACTGTCTGAAAAACAACCTATTGGGATGGAAGAGGTAACTATGTAATAGCCAATCCTTTAGTGTTCTATAGGTAGACCTAGAATAACAATGGCAGATGACTTGAAGAAAGTTCCATTTCTTTACCTGTTTGATTCCAAGTTCTACTAAAATGTCTGTATTTGAGCTGCCTTGAAAAAGTTAAGAAAACTTTGAGATTCACAAGGCAAAAATCTGTTTGTAATAGATGAACAGTGATTTCTGAATACTTAACTTCCTTTTTTAATACCAGGAAGATACTATATTTCTCCACTGCATATAAAACATTCCCTTGGCGCTAATATTTAAGTGAATAATGTATCCAACACTGATATTTAACTCTAATAATGGTCTAAAAATAACATTAGACAATTGACTTATGTTTACAGGTCACTGTTTGTCTCTTCCTACAAAAATGTAAGTTCCATAACACCAGAAACTTGTTTTATTCAGTGACGTATCACCAAAATCTAGTATGTGCCAGGCATATCCTAACATGGTAAGCAGTTAAGTATCTGCTAAATCAATGAATGCTAACTCTACAACTATTCTACAAAGGAATTTTCTTTTCAATAAGCTATGTTAGGATAATTCAAATAGCATTTACAAGCAAGCCCCACCATGCAGGGTGGGGTACAAGTAGTTTTGAGAGGAGGCGGGAAGAGATTTAGTACTCCATATCCAATGAGTAAAACGTTGCAACCTGTATATGAAGTCTTATTACTGCTTTTTAACAACAGCATTTAAAACACTTTCTTCTCTAAGTAACTCAGGAAAAGTATCTTTGCTATGTTTCCCCTAATCATAGTGCCAATTAATAAATAGTAGCACAAAGGGGCACTTAATACTGAATAAACTAATGAAATGGACATAATATGGAATTTGACAATGTAAATTGTTAATTATCACTGAAGTATTACATGAACAGTTTACAACAAAGACTTTTACTGGTTTATATGCACTATTTTTCTCGTTGACTATTTTTCTTCATATTCCCACATTCCTTTATACATGACTCTCTGACTTCACTGACCTATTCAAGTGATCACATAATTTGCCATTTTTAAGACTTTACTGCTCTTTTTGGTTTATTCATCTTTTTCCCTCTATTAGGTTGTAAGCATTTCCAGGACAAGCAGGATTTGTCTGGGTCTTTCTTTAATCTCTAGAGATTAGCACAGGCTTGACAAATAGTATTGGTAAATGCTGACTGATCGAATAAATCAATAAATGCATCTATGAATAAATATGTGCATGCATGTATAATCAAAATATATATCAGGAAGTAAGAAATTACTTTCATGAGCAACAGTGGAAAACAGTAACTTCTTAGACATTGTTAAATGCTTATTTCAAAGAAATATCAACTTGAACATGGTAATTCTCCCTGTCTCTATAACAATTTCTGCCATTTATCTATTGTCTTCTCAAAATGTCAACGTTTCACTTGTGTGACTCAATAATTTCAACACTAACATCTCACCTACCCTGTAGGTCCCTATTCACAAACATCAGTTAAAAGACCACAAATTCAAAATCATTGGTAACTTATTAGAAATGCACACAAAATTTAAACTATTATTTTCCACATAACCAGTAGTAGCATAGCTTAGCAACTATACTAAGAATCTTACACTATTCTTTTTGTTTTCTTTACAGTACAAAGCCAATCTATTACTTCTGTGATTTTAGCATGGACCATGTCTATAAAATTACTGTTTCCATTGTATGCTACTGTCACCACTCACAACGCGAGGCTCCTAGCATTCAACACCTGGATACATACACAAAGCTGACTTAGATGATCTCCTGTTTCTAGGTACTCTTTAGCTTTCATCCTATAAGTTGCTGCCAAAAATATTTTTATCAAGTTATTGTGTTCACAAAAATGTGTATTACCTCCTACTGACAAGTGATAAAATCCAAAACACTGCCTGACCTGGGAAGCTCTTAAAATCTGGCATCATCCTTTAGTGTCATGTATGTGAAGCCATTGTACTAGGGAGCTTTAAATACATGATATTAATATGATTTCCATAACCTTGAGGATTATCACTGTCCTTTGTTGATACAGAAACTAAAACTAAGAGTGGTTAAAACTAAGTGGTTCCCAAAGCTATAAAAGTAGGACATGGCAAAGTTGAGATTAAAACATAGGTCTTGCTCCAAAGTATAATGCTGACTTCCTAAAAAGAAATATGCATTACATACTTCCACTTTCTTCACTAATGAAAGAGAAACGACATGTATTTAATACAGAAGATTTTATATGTGCTTTATCATTCAAACCTCAAAACCACCAATAAAAGAAGCATTCGAATTCAAAATTTATCAATGTGGAAACCAAAGCTTAGGCTTGTTCAGAAACTTTCTCAGTGTTACACAACAAAAGCAGCAGGCAGAGCCAGGATTTGAATCCAAGTCTGCTTTCTGAAAGCCACACTCTTTTCCAAATACTAAAATACCTTATACTTCTCTAAATTTCACTTATTTTCCCAAACCCTTTAAGACGGGTGTTGGTGTAAAAAGTCAGATAAATATTTTAGGCTTTCTGGGGCATATGGCTTCGAGTCACAAGTACTGAATTCTGCCATGGGGGACTGAAAACAGCCATGAACACAGATAACAAACGAGTGTGGCTATGTTCCAATATAACTCTATTTACAAACATGGGTAGGAGGAGAAATTCGGCCTACAGACCAAGGTTTGCTCACCTCCACTTCATTCTATTCTCTAGTACACACTCATTAGTCTCTTTTACACTCTATTATTATTTTGTTCTAGTATCCTTTCTAATGTGAAAAACTTCCTGATCCTCACTTGTATTTATCCTAACTCAATTCATCCTTCAAGTCCCCATTTTTTCTCTACCATAGCACATCTCAGGCTACTCGGAAAACAAACTCTCATTCTGAACTCAAGTAGCAATATCAATAGTTTGACACTCAATTTCCATAGCTGCCTCATGTAAGCGGATTATTTAAAGTAGGCTCAAAGGGGAAAAGATGGCTTTAACATCGGTTAAGCATAAGATTAACATATACTACATACTTCATGTTCAATGGCTAATTCATTTAACTCATAAAGTATACAGTCTTAAATTATTAAGATAACTGAATTTTATATGATCAAAAAGGTCTTCCTCCCATCCTGAATACTGCTACATATAATTATTTTTGCTATGAGAACAGTAAAATAATACATTAAGTGAAGGCTTACTAGAATAGGAAGTAGCATCCATCTTTCCAACCTTAACTGGAGAACCAACGCTTTTCATCTCAAGACCAACTTCATTCCAAATTGGTTCCAGCTTTTTACAATGGCCACACCATGGTGCATAAAACTTGTTTAAGAAAACAAAAAACAAACAAAAAAGATAACCATTAAAATGTTGTGCTACAGTGAGAATCAAAGAAGGTCTTTGATTAAATGATCTAATAATGTTTTAGACAAGAAGTTTAAATATAATTTTTAAAGTAAATACATAATGAAAGATCAAAACATACATAAACCTAGATACCTCAAAAATGGTACTCTCTTAAGTTCATTTTAATTGACTACTGATACTTATTTAAAGTAGATATACAATTTACAATAAAAATGTCCGGGCCGGGCGCGGTGGCTCAAGCCTGTAATCCCAGCACTTTGGGAGGCCGAGGCGGGTGGATCACGAGGTCAAGAGATCGAGACCATCCTGGTCAACATGGTGAAACCCCGTCTCTACTAAAGATACAAAAAATTAGCTGGGCACGGTGGCGCGTGCCTGTAATCCCAGCTACTCGGGAGGCTGAGGCAGGAGAATTGC
>CM052661.1:98470029-98593495 GCA_028533165.1 Leontopithecus rosalia
ATTGCGGTGAGCCGAGATAGCGCCATTGCACTCCAGCCTGGGTAACGAGCGAAACTCCGTCTCAAAAAAAAAAAATGTCCTAGCTTCCAAGTAAATGTTCTATATAAAATGTTTTATGTAAAATGAATCCCCAAAATAAACATATATATACCATATCACATACACACCTAATTGTTAATGATAAATATCAATCTACTTATATTATAAAAATTCCAGCATAGTAGGTAGCTTTGCTGACTTCTATCGTAACCACTGGCAAAACTGGGGAGGTCGTTAAGATGACTGGTTTGTCACAGGAGCAAGTCAGGTTGACTAAACTAAAGTCTCAGTCTTTTGCCCTTCTTTTGAATTACCAGATGGTGGGGTTGATACTCAGGTTTCCCTAGTTAAGTGGTGTTACAAACTGCTTGTTATCTTCTCAGGAAACAAGATTTTTTAACTTTAAACTATGAAAATGTTCAAAAATACACAAAAGGAGAAAGAATTAAATAGTGGACCCTCATGATCTGTCATCTAGCTTCAGTAACTGTCAACTCTGCCATTCTTTTTCTATCTCTTTTGCTGCTATCTACTTTTTGTTGAGGCATGTTAAAAAAGCAACTATCATAAGGTTTAAATATATTCCAAACTTGAAAGAAAGGAAGATGAAAATTTAATTTTGTCCACTGTTAAGATAAAAATATGATTCTAAGTGATATTAATAAATTCTAGCTCTTGGAAACCATCAAGAAAACAAGAGTGAATTCTGTAATAAAATCATATCCTTTATCACTAAGGTATAATCTAAAAGTTGACCTCATTATAAGATAGGGTTCCAGCTTTTCCTCTTAAAGTCCTCACCCCTAAATTTCATCAAAAATAGAGGGAACCTTAAAACTCTGAGGTTCTTTTTAACGTAAAATCCCAAATATAATAATACCTAAAAAAAAATTGAGTATATACATAAGCACTAGCTGTATACTGCTGTCTTTGGGTAGAAGAAAATAGAAAATAATACTTAAAATGGTAGGGGTGGGTAACTAGCATATAAAATTTACATACTTACATCTACAAGCCAAATGTCATCATTTCTATTTTCTTTAAACCTGAAAAACAAGAAAACAAATCTTTGATTGTATGTTTGTGTCCACTTTATAACTGCATAGTATAGGCAGAGATAATACATTGATAAATATAAGGGCAAAAACCAAATTCCGTCAATAAATTTTTATATAAAATTTGTACTCAGTGACCTATCCATCAAACATCTCAAAAATAAAAGCAGATAACTGATCAATAATAAAGTAATTAGAAGGAAAGACTCCAACAAAAATAATTAAAGCAGGACTTGGTAGAAACACAAATAGATACGTAAGCTCCTTGCCCTACTACAACATTTTACACCTGTGCAGAAAAGGTACCACAGGAAGCCTGAGGCTGCTATGATTAGAAAGAAATGTTTGCAAGAATGTTCCTTGGTTGGCATCTGGGAACTTGGATTTCAGAAGTGTTCTCACCACTTCCTGGTAATGATGCCTCAGTGTTCATAAAATGCTCATGAAAAATATTGAATTGAGGAATTCCTGTGCTGAGGTCCCAGACCACTCTCCTGAGATGTGTAGTCTAGGCTGGGGTACTGTACCCACCACCAGCTAACTAGGTCCAACCTTTAACTGTCTCTTAAAATCCTCAACCACCCCTGTGGATTAGGATTGATCTAACACATGAAGAGTCCATTGTATCACCCATAATTGGGCTTACTGATGTGTAGCTCGGGCCAATAATCCAGGGTCATTATCATATGCAGTGTTCTTAGGTTAAGTGAACAGGAAACAGAGGTGGTCTTGTAGAGCCTAGACAGTGTGGCCCAAGTTACTGGAACACATGGGAATGGCTAAGCCAAACCCAGAGAAACGTCAACTGCAGTCAGTAGCCACAGGAGCATTACAAACAGGATAGGCACACCATGTTCTATCTGCTGAGAATACCCTGGCCCATTGGCTTTATGAACCTGTCCCTGGACAGCATTGTTAGCCTTGACTGGGGTCTGACAAGCGAGACAGCTTTTTCATGCTGATACGGTGTCTTCTCACAACTGTCACAGTCCATGCATTCCTGCCCAATGTGATCCTGCCTGAATTTCCATGAGCCATCTCCTGGGGATCCAGGAGGCAACTGATTACACATCTGCTTGCTCTGGAGTGAGGAACAATTCAGTTTCCACATTTAGCTGACAAATATAGTTTGCTCTTGGTAAAGTTCCCCTTTTTCAGCACAGGGTTTGGTGAGCATCCACATGGGTAACAAAATGGTTATTAGGAGCAGAACCCCTTCTTCCTCCTCAGGAACAGTGCCCCCGTTAGGACACTCTGAAGGAGGAGGTCTGTACTGACACACCCTACAAGGCACGAAGTTTAATAAGATTATCTCCTTGTGAACAATGGTTTTATCAGAATCAAAAACTTTCTGTAAACAATCAGCTAGCACCCCCCACAACCCAATAGTATGACCAGCAAAGTGCCCCCATGGGACTATCAAGATTTTTGCTCTTACTGAATAGCACTGTATGATCACACTCTTACTGTACCCATTTGGTCATGCCATCAGGTGTCCAGGTGGTCAATCAGGAAGACAAGTTAAACTGAAACTAACAATCAAGGCTTCTATTCACTTACTGTGACAGTTCAAGCCAAGAGGTTAAAAAAAAAAGAGGCATCAGCCCCTCAGTGTTCCATTTCTCCCCCACGAAACAGCACCAGGTGAGAGTCAGGTGGATGCGATGCAGATGGGAGAATTCATCTCATTTTCTTTTCTTTTCTTTTTGAGACGGAGTTTCGCTCTTGTTACCCAGGCTGGAGTGCAATGGCGTGATCTCGGCTCACCGCAACCTCCGCCTCCTGGGTTCAGGCAATTCTCCTGCCTCAGCTTCCTAAGTAGCTGGGATTACAGGCACACGCCACCATGCCCAGCTAATTTTTTGTATCTTTAGTAGAGACGGGGTTTCACCATGTTGACCAGGATGGTCTCGATCTCTTGACCTTGTGATCCACCCGCCTCGGCCTCCCAAAGTGCTGGGATTACAGGCTTGAGCCACCACGCCCAGCCAAATTCATCCCATTTTCTAGAAGCACTGAACAAGTCTTCTGTCTCTTTACGGGCGGAGGTGAGAGAGAAAAAGATTTGGTGTAGAAAAGTGCCTCATCAGAGGCTCTCAATAAAGATGTTTTAGCAGAGCTGCTTGGGAAATGCCTAAGATGAGGTCTCAGTAACGAGGCCGCCAAATAGAGGCCACTGGGTTAAGGAGTATAGACAAGCAAATGAGCCTGGCTGGCCTGGGAGGCCGAATCCTCGACTACCACTCCCTCCAGAGACTGCAATGCACTGGTTATACACGAAGTTTGGTGTAGGGAGGGCACCTTCCCCTATGCGGCCTGCCAGAAAAAGCCTTGCAATTGTTTATGGTCAAGCCCGAGATGGGCTTGACATGGGATTTTGGTCTGAAGTGCACCTACTCATTTATTATAAGCAAGGTAGATTAATGCTGTGATACTATGAAGATAAACACAGTATAGTTGCCAAACTCTAGTACCCATTCAATATAATTAAATCAAAAAGACATAACAAATACAAGTAAAACATAACAAATACAAGTACAAAAGCAAAAAGCATAAAATACAAGGTATGATAATAGGGAAAAAAGAATATGGAAAGGATGCCACAGTTTTTTGATCTCATAACTATTAATAAAACCTTTGGGCACACCCTCACTTTATATCTATATAGACCTTAAAACAAGTGAAAAAAATTAATAATATATAAAAATTGGTTCTAATTTAAAATATCAGATTCACATGCAAATATTCAGATATCTGAGTTGGACAAAGTTAAAACAATATTTTAAGTACATATATGTATACTTACGATTCATCTAAATCTTCTACAGCTCCTTTACAGACGACCATATCAAGTAAAACAACTGAAAAAAAGAAAAAGACAAAATGTACACAATAAATGCTGATTATATGGCTCATACTGCATAAGCTTAGTCATCTTTGAAGTGTTTTTGACCTTTTACAAACTACCAAAAAATTCATCACTGATGCATTCCAGGGTACAAATGATGCAAAAGCAGAAGTAGTTCATCCATTTAATAACCATCTAGTCTGTATGCAACCATATCATGACCGGCCAGGTTCTAGTAAGCCAATACATCTAATAAACAGAGTCCCTTTTTCCTACATATTTTAACTCTCACCTTACTTTTCCTTTTTACCATCCTGTCTTTTTGGAATACAGGCAGACAGCATTCCTCTATATTTCTTTTGCTTTAGTAGCAATGATCTCTTCAGTAAAAACTACAAATGCCATTCAAAATATTTCCCCCGAAATAGACGGCTAGAACGAAACAAATTCGAGCTGCAACTCGAATACTTACTACAGGGCATTGCCTGACATAGAATGGGCTCTTAAAGGTTGCTAAGTGAGCGGACCCCAGTGAGAACGAAGGCACCCAGGGCTGAAGAGAGGGAGCTGAGACCAGCGGACACACACGGAGTGTTTCACAACGCACAATCCCGGCGGCCTGACCCTGATCTGTCTGAGCCCCGGTGGTAAAAAGCCTTAAACGTGACAAGACTCGGAACCTAAAGCCAAGGCAAGATCTGGCGGTTAAGCTGGGACGGCAGCATCCTTCTTGCCCATCAAAGAAGTGAGCTTTATTGAAACTTCCTGCCACAATGAAGAAAACACAGACACAAGGAAGCGCGCCCTTCCCAGGTCCAGCACTGGCCCCACACAGGAGCAAGGGAAAGACCCCAAGGTATCCACTCCGTCAGGGCCAGGCAGGTCGGCGTGGCGGGGCGGCAGGACTCTGCGGGACCGGGCGGGCGTCTCCGCGGACCCCACAGGCCTCGCCTCCGCCCCGGGCCCAATCCCGGCCCCACGACGGGCCAGGTCCCAAGAGCCTGCCGGCGTCGCGACCTCTGCTCGCTCATTACCTGTGGCGCAGAGCCGCAGGGCGGCCCGACACCTCCAGGCTGCCATGTTAGCCTGGGAGAGCTGCAGAAGCTGACTCTGTGCAATAGAGAGAAAAGATACCGGTGTCCGCTGCCTTCCCGCCAGGAAAGGGAAGCGGAGCTGACCCAGAGCGGAAGAGAAGCTCCGCGCAGAATACGGGGGCGGGGCAGGCCGGCCTCCGTTAAGCGCCCAGGACCCCGCCGGTCTCCGTCTCTGAGTATGCGCGGAGTGCGGCGCATGCGCTGGGAGGGCAGCGTCTGCGCTGTCTTGTGCTTCAGAATCCTTTGGGCCCTCGGCCCCTCCTGAGGAGCGTGGGAACCCAGCGTGCGGGCTTTATTCGGGAAAGCGGTGGTTGTTCACCGGGGCACGTTTCCGGAAAGGTGAATACTGGAGAAAGTTAGGTTGAAGGTGAGGTAGACTCCGACGACGCACTTACAGGTTGAATATTGGCATATCATTTACTTGCTGCTCCCGTGCAGTGAGTGCACCTGTGCGTTTTAATGCTGGATCAAATTTGTGGAAAGAGGCGCGCCTTAAGACTGTGGATTGCTGAGCTGCGCGCCACTCTGTGTTTTTCCAAAGCGTTTTTGAAATAGTCTTTCAACCTGTTTGCATAAAGGGACATCTCTTAAATGCAGCAAGCTTTAATGCACTTTTGCCAAAGTAAGGATTGCCTCTTTAAAAACTTTCTCTCGAAACTTGAGAACATAAAGTTAAGCTTAGGATTTTTTTTATGACTCTTTTCTGATTATTTTGGGATTAAATAAAATAGTATGAGATATTCATATTGCTACCTGTTTTTTCTTCTACAGGACAATGATTTGTAAAACCCATATTCTTTTATATGAGGTTACTGCAACAGTCGCTACTTCTGAATTAGATGAAATTTTTATGGGACGTAAGGTACCAGAGGATTTAGATCAAACCAAATTTTGAAAACCTATGAGAACAACAGAAAGGGTAAGTTATGACGTCAGCCGCTTCACCTTAGGTTCAAAATTCCAACAGGCGGAAATGTTCTAAAACATTGTTATTCCTAGTGACTGGAAGATTAAATTACACTCTAATTGAGAGCAAGCCTGAAATGTCACCCCTTTTGTGCATACAGCGTGGTATCCAGTGCAAGCCCTCTGCAGATTCAATTTTTCTTTTTCTTTCTTTTTTTTTTTTAAATAGAAAGACTAAAACATAAGGGGATGGGAATGTTCTCTCGATGATGGTGAAACAGCTTTATAATAATACCATCGACTCTTCTACAGAAGCTTTTCTACTCTCTTGGCAGTGTCTCTGAAAGACCCATATTCAGTTTGGTTTTCCATTCTAATGTATTTCAAAGTTCTCTGTCTTCCACAGCATGCAAAATAAAATAATTTCTTTTCATATTTGCCTTACAGTTTAAGTTAGCATGTGGAGAACAACAAAAACCAGTTAACCTAGATCTGTGCTCTTCAATAGTGTAGCCACTAACCACCTGTGGCTATTGAGCTTTTGAAACAGGCTGTGTCATGAAGTAACTGAATATTTAATTTTAATTTTAGGAAATTTAAAAACTGACACTTGATTCAGTTATTGGAAAGTTTTTTAATATGTTGGAACAACTGAGATATTTGAATCTACTTTTTCAACTGTAAATTTTATGAAATCTAAAAACTGAGCATTTCCCAGGTGTGGGTGGCTCTTAACTGTTTACCAGCACTTTGGGAGGCTGAGGCAGGAGGATTGGTTGAGGTCAGGGATCCGAAACCAGCTTGGGCAACACAGTGAGACCCCGTCTGTACAAAAAGTTTAAAAATTAGCCAGGTGTGGTGGCACACACCTGTGGTCCCAACTACTCCAGAGGCTGAGGTGGGAGGATCAAGTGGGACAGGGAGGTTGAGGTTGCAGTGAACTGTGATTGTGCCACTGCATTCCAGCCTGGCAACAGAGCTAGACTGTGTCTCTATAAAATAAATACCAACTAAGTATTTCTGATGAAATTAGGGAGGTTGTAAGGATATATAGTATAAATGTAAAGTATACACTGGATTTGGAAGGCAGTATAAAACTGTTAAATGTCTCAGTATTTTTGTATTGATTATATGTTGTAATGCTTATAGCTTAGCTATATCTTAAATATATTGAGTTAATAAAATAAATTATTAGAATTAATTTCACCTTTTTTTATATTTCACTGTATTTCCAAGAAAATTTATAATTACATATGTGCTTTGCATTATATTTTCATTGCACATCACTGATGCAGGCAATGTGAAAATGATCAAAATTATGCATTAATGTGAAAATGATTTAATAAACCAATAGACTTTTTAGGCCTTTTGTTCAGAGAACATGCTAAATTTCCATATGCTAAAACATATTCAGTGTTCAAAAATTTAAGTGTTTTTTTCCTACTTATCTACCTCAAGTGGTGATCACTTTTTTTGAGACTTAAAATGTTCTACTATTTTGACAAGATCTTTAAAAAGACTTTCAGATAAGCTACACTTGTACAGATACATGCCTTATATATTTTACCTACATATGGCTGTAGTCTAAATGTGTATTGCAAATTGCATATGTTGAAACTTCATTGCCAATATGATAATATTAAGAGATTGGGCCATTTGGGCATGATTTAATCATGAGGTGGAACACTCATGAATGTGATTAGAGACCTAATAAAAGATACCGAAGGGATTATCTTAGTCCCTTTTCCCCTTCAACCTTAAGCCATATGAAGACACAAGAAGAAGGTACCATCCTGGAAGCAGAGAGCAAACCCTTATCAGACATCAAACCTGCTGACTCCTTGATGTGCAGCCTCCAGAACTTTAAGAAATAAATGCTTATTATTTATAACTTATCAAGTCTGTGCTGTTTTGTTACAGAGCACCAATAGGCTAAGTAAGACACATGTGCTTTCCAAAAGTCATATACAAGAGTGTCTTGTCTATGGTAGGACTGTTTGCAATTGTGAAAAGCTAAACAATTCAAATCTCTAAAAGTAGAATAGATAAATTGTGTTGTTATCCTGTAGTAAAGTACTATATAGCAATGAGAATGAATGAACTTTTGTATAGAGAACTATGTGGTTGCAAATCATAAACTAAATGTTGAACGGAAGAAGCCAGAAACTGAAGAAAGATACTATACGATTTTATTTACATAAGCTCAAAAGCAGGCAAATTAATCAATAGTGTTAAAAGTCGAGGTACAGGTAAATGTCGTGTTTCTTGATCTGTGTGCTGCTTACAAAGATACGTTCACATTGCGAAAATGCATTGAGCTGTACCTTTAGGATTTCTGTACTTTTCTGTGTGTGGGCTCTAATAATAAAAGCTTCAAAATAAGAATAAATAAATAAAGCTAAATACATTCATGGTTTTTAGTGGATATTGTATAGTTGTAAGCAGTGCGTCTCAAATTTTAAGCATCAGTTACCTGGAGAACCTGATTTAATACAGATTCTAATCAATCCCTAGAGAATCTGACCCTGTGGGGCCCATCAATTTACATTTCTCACGAGTTCCCTGATGATGCTATTGTTTCTATCCTGCATATCTCATTTAGTGATGTTGAGGGAAGATAGTTTCAGAAAATACCATTTCTTTTTAAATCGCGTTATATAAAATATGCTTTAAGGAATGATAAGAGAAAAATCTGTTATATATTGATTTTAGTAACCATTATTAAGTATATTAGCTACATTAAAAATACTGGGACCAGAAGAGGAGCATAAATACAGACAGCAAAACTTAAAGAGATACAGAGCAACCTTATAGAAATACATATGAAAACTTAAAGTCATTATCATTTAAAAAATGAAACAAAATTGGTTCAAGAACTAAAAAGACTTAATAATTAGCCACTAAAGGAATTGAATCAGAAGCTTAAAATTATATCATTAAAAAATGAGACCTGATTAATTTTAAAATACATGCTACCCATCTTCATGAAAACAAAAGTTAATCTGTATTGGGATTCTCCAGAGAAAGGAAACCAAAGGAAGCCTTATGATGGGAATGGCTTATACAGTTAAGAAGACCAAGAAGTCCTGTAATTTTCCATCTGCAAGCTGGAGAACCGACAAGCCACTCCACGTGTTTAATTCAGTCTACGTCTGAAGACCTGATAATGAGGGTCCAAAGGCCTGAGAACCACAAGTTAGTGATGTAAGTCCTGGTCTGAGTCCCAAAGCCCAAGAACCAGAAGCAGTGATGACCAAGGGCAGGAGAAGATGGATGTTTCAGCTCAAACACAGAGAGCAAATTCACCCTTCCTCCATCTTTTTCTTCTATTCAAGGGTTTCATTGAATTGGATGATGCCCACCCAAATTGTGGAGCCCATCTACATTGTTCAGTTATTCATTCAAATGCTAACTGTTTCCAAAAACATCCTTATAGATACACCTAGAGATAATGTTTTACTGGCTATGTGGGCATCTCTTAGCCCAGTCAAGTTGAAACAGAACAATCATACTGTTGTTATAGACACATCTATACAATTAAAAAATAGGGAGCACTCACCAGTTTGCTCAGTGGCTAGTATTAACTTGGTAGCCAAACCAGAGGAATCATGTGAGAATGGAAAACAAATAGGCCCATTTCACTTGTGAACAAAAATTGAAAAGTTCCCAATAAAATACCAAACCAAATGTAGCAGGGCACTGAAAAAGATAATAATTATGACCAAATTATTATTACTTTTGTCCAGAAATGTAAGCCTTGGTTTAACTTGGGGAAAAAAAATTAATGAAAGTTTCTTTAGTAACTCATAAAAGATAAAGAACATAATCATTTAAATAAATTCAGTAAAAGAAATTTTTGTACTTCAACCTCCAATCAGTAGTAAATTAGGAATAGGAAGACAATTCTATGGCATGTTGTGCTTTAAAGGTTAATTTCCACCAGTTTTGGAATTATCTTGAGATGTTTTGCCAAATTTCTTGCATAACTAACCACTGGTCAATCACCAAAACGTACCAATTAATAATGTTAGTTTTGTAACCATGGATCAATGAATTTTCAGGTGGTTTTCACCTATTTGTTACATTGTTTATTAATTAGTATGAGATTAATTTGCATTTGGTCTTAGTGAAATCTCCAGCGTGTCCTACTGTTGAATCTGATTTTGTAACAGTGATATATATATATGACCAGGAAAATATTTAAAAACTCAGGTAAGACTCCATCTTGTGATCCTTCCTTCCAAAGTGTTCTACGTACATGCACATGGTTCCTGATCCAAGAGAAAATGTGCGCCCACTACTCAGAAGAAGAAGCCAGAAGCTTTCACCTGGAATCTTTTTCCAGACTCCTTGCAGGGAGAGGGACTTCAATCCATATCCTTATTTCAACACTGTTATTACATTGTATCCCTTTCCTGCATAGATTTGTAACCTTGTTACATGGAGCCTTGTGAGTCTTTTAGCAAGTGAACTCTGTTTTTGTACAGTTGATATTAGAAGTGGGATTGAGTGGAAGACTCCTGACTCAGCTGGGCATTGTGGCTCACACCTGTGATCTCAGCACATTGGAAAGCCTAGACAGGAGGGTGGATTGAGATCAGGAGTTCAAGATCAGCCTGGGCAACCTAAGCTAGCCCCTGTCTCTGCAATAACTTAAAAAGTAGCCAGGCATGTTGGTCTGGCTACCTGTAATCCCAGCTGCTTTGCAGGCTGAGGTGGGAAGATTGCTGGAGGCCAAGGGTTTGTGGCTACAGTGAACTATGATCACACCCCTGCCCTCCAGCCTGTGGGACAGACACAACCTTTAAATAAAGGACTCCCAGAGACTGGAAGACTGCTCTCTTTCTGCAGCAAGTTCCTACTTTCTCAGAACTTGTGATTAGTCATTTGTTAATCATTGCTGGGCATCTATATAAACATCATTTATTGAAGCATAATTTATGTGCAAACAAAAATGTATCATTAGGGTACAGGTTAATGAATTTTTACAAAATGAACATACCCATGTAACTGTTTCTTGTGATCATCCAGAAACAGAACATTGATGCACCCACAAAACCACCCTTGTCCCTACCACCCTTTGTCCCTTTCCAGTGCTCCTTTCTACCTTTTCCCTTTACTACCTCTACGCTCCAGAGAACCACGCTCCTGACTTCTGACAGGTGAGATTAATTTTGGACTTGATATCAATGGGATCATACAGGATACACTCTTTTGCATCTGGTTACTTTCACTCAACATGAAGCTTGTGAACTTCATCCAGAAAAAATTTAAAAAATGAGATTCCTGACTCGTTCTTTGCTAAAAATATGACATAAGCACTATTTAGAAATTAAAAAAAGGATGAATCTGATAAACAGGAGGAAAATATACTATTGATACAGAGGTGGTTGCCAGGCTATGCTTGGTTGGAAGCAGCAAAGTGTTTGGTATTAGCTACTGAAAATAAGACTTCCTACTGCAATCCGGAAATTATAGAAGCTGAATTCCAGGAACTAGCAAAATTAGAAGAGAAATCCAAACTTAAGGCAAGCTGACTAAAATTCCAGTGCCTAGTTGTTGGTTTCAAGATTAGCAAAACCGAAAGTAAGGTCTGAAGTTGCACTTCCTCCTCTCTGGCTGTCAAATGAAACCTCAACCAGAGGAACTTGGACACTAACTTTTTGTGAGCCAGCTAAACCTGAGGTTATAACCTCCTACAACTAAGAAGATAATTCAAGTGGGGGCAAGTGGATGATGGAAGGGAGGAAACAACTGAAGTCAGGGATTCTGTAAAGTAAGAGAGGTATTTCCTACATGGTTCCAAGCATTTCCCTGATGCAGCTTTGTTTGAATGGCTTCTGAGAATTTTAGATTCCTAGCCCTGTCTTTGGCTTTGAACACTGCTGAGGAAGGGGAATGTGTGCACCCATCCTGCATTTTTTTTGGCTGCTATCTTTGTGAGCATTGTTCAAGGAGAAATCCATCCTGACTGGAATGGATTAAAGAGGGAACAGTCATTCCCCAGAGAAGGGCAATTTCCCCACTCTTCCCTTGTCATTAAATGGTCTACTGTGCTGCAGAAATGCTGATGATGCAGACATTACTGGCCTGACTATATGACAATGAAACGAGCTCCCTCTGGGATGCTTCTCATCCAGCTTATGAGTGCTGCTATTAAACCTTAAAGTTCCAAAATGATCTCTTTTGACTCCATGTCTCACATCCAAGGCACGCTGATGCAAGACATGGGCACCCACGGCCTTGGGCAGCTCTACTCCTGTGGTTTTGCAGGGTACAGCGGCTCTCCTGGCTGCTTTCACAGACTAGTGTTGAATGCTTTTGGCTTTTCCAGCTGCATGGTACAAGCTGTCAGTGGATCTACCATTCTGGGGGTGTGGAGAATGGACGGCCTCTTCTCACAGCTCCACTAGTCAGTGCCACAGTGGGGACTCTGTCATGGAGTCTCTGACCACACATTTCCCTTCCACATTGCCCTTTCAGAGGTTCTCCATGAGGTCTCTTCCCCTGCAGCAAAATTCTTTGCTGGACATTGAGCATTCCCATACATTATCTGAAATCTAGGTGGAGGTTTCCAAACCTCAATTATTGACTTCTGTGCACCCACAGGCTCAACACCATGTGGAAGCTGCCAACGCTTGGGGCTTGCATTGTCAGAAGCAATTTCCCAAGCTGTACCTTGGCCCCTTTCAGCCATGGCTGGAGTTGAAGCAGCTGAAACATAGGTCACTAGGTCCCGAGACTGCACAGAGCAGGGGGCCCTAAGCTTGGCCCGCAAAATCTTTTTTTTTTCCTTAGGCCTCTGGGCCTGTGATGGAAGGGCCTGTGTGAAGGTTTCTGACATTCCCTGAAAACGTTTTCCCCTTTGTCTTGGTGATTAACATTTGGCTTCTCACTACTTATACACATTTCTGTAGCTTGATCTCCCCAGAAAATGGGGCTTTCTTTTCTATCCTAACATCTGACTGCAGATTTTCCAAATGTTTATGCTCTGCTTATTCTTGAATGCTTTGTTGCTTAGAAATTTCTTCCACCAGATATCCTAAATTGTCTCTCTCAAGTTCAAAGTTCCACAGATCTCTAGGGCAGGGGCAAAATGCCTCCAGTCTTTTTGCTAAAGCATAGCAAGAATCACCTTTATTCCAATTCCCAGTAAGTTCTTCTCCTCCATCCTCAGCCTGGATTTCATTGTCTATATCACTATCAGCATTTTGGTCAAAGCCATTCAACAGATTTCTAGTAAGTTCCAAACTTTCCCACATCTTCCTGTCTTCTAAACCCTTCAAGTCTCTAAGAAGTTCCCATATTTCCTACATTTTCCTGTCTTCTGAGCCTTCCAAACTGTTCCAGTCTCTGCCTGTTACCCAGTTCCAATGTCATTTCCACATTTTCAGGTATCCTTATAGCAACACTTCACTGTATTGGAACCAACTTGCTGTATTCGTCTGTTCTCACACTACCATGAAGAAATACCAGAGACTGGGTAATTTATAAAGAAAAGTGGTTTAATTTACTCACAATTCCACATGGCTGGGAAGGCCTCAGGAAACTTAACAGTCGTGGAAATGGCATCTCTTCACGGGGCGGCAGGAGAGAGAATGGGTACCCAGTGAAGAGGGAAGCCCCTTATACAACCGCCAGATCTCAGGAGAACTCGCTGTCATGAGAATGGCATCAGGGAAACTGCCTCTGTGATTCAGTTATCTCCACCTGGCCCTGCCCTTGACACATGGGGATTATAATTTAATGTGAAATTTGGGTGAGGACACAGAAAACCATATCAGATAGATTCTGTATCACTGCCAAATACCTGCTTTTAGTAGTAAGGTACCATACGAATTTTCTATTGCTGCAGTTTAAAGCAACACAGATTTATCATGTCCCAGTTCAGTATATTAGAAATCCAGTACACTAAGCTCGTTTTTCTGCTCCAGGTAACAAAAATCCACAATGAAGGTGTCAGCAGGCTCTACTCCTTTCTGGAGACTCTAGGAAAGAACCCGCTTCCAGGCTTTTAAGGTTGCTGTTGGAATTTACTTGCATGTAGCGATAGGACTGATGCCCCTGTTTCCTTAACAACTTCTGTCTGGGAATTATTCTCAGCTTCTAGAGGCCACCTATATTTCCTGACTCATGGCCCACAGCCCACTTCAAAGTCAGTGACAGTGGGGCAAGTGTTTTTCCTGCTTCAAATCTCTTTAGCTTTCCTCTCTGCTGCAACTCTCTACCTCTTCTGCTTTTGAGGGCTTGTGTGGTTACATTGGATCTTTCTGAATAATCCAAGATGCCCTCTGTATCTTAAGTCAGCTGGTTAATTTTATCTGCAAAATCCCTTCAGAGCAGTAACTGGATTAGTTTTTGATTGAGCAGTGTACGGGAACCTGGAGGGGACACCTTTAGAATTCTATCTACCACAGGCAATAATGGATGAAGAAGGGTGATGTGAAGGACTGGGCCTCCTGACCAAATTCCTGTGGGAAAATCAGGCCTTCTGTAGATGTGTGGGTGAAATGGCATAGAGATAGGAAAGTAGCTCTTTTAGGTCAGTTAGGTACAGGAACATTGCCTTAGCCTACTAATGAGTCCATTCAGGGTGATAGAACTAATTTAGGGAAACAGGGAGATGCTTCTGGAAGAGGGATAAACATTAAAATCTCATTAAAAGTTGAAATAAATGATTTTCAGAAGTATACTATAGGGATATCTTTCTTACCTGAATGTAGAATTGGTATGGATAGAATAATTGGCTGCAAATTCTTCCTCCTCCTGAGTGAAATTTTTTACAGCTGAAATAACTTGTAGATCTGCTCTCCATTCAGTACTAATTGGATATGAAAAATGGGAACTGTTAGAGTTACCTAAGCCTGTTCAAATAGTTAATTTGAAATGCTAACTAACATATGCCTACAGCAACAAAAAAATTAGTACCTTAATTAAGGAAATGCTAGTTGCAGGCATGTTTGTATCCACACATTCTCTATACAGTGCCCTGATGTTGCCAGTGAGAGAGGCTGATGGATGATGGGGACCTGTCAGTGGTTACCAGAAACTCCATTAAACAGTAAACTTTAACAGCTTTGGAAGTCCACACTGTTCAACTGCTAAATAGACTATTCAACAAGCTAAAAGTGAATGGTTTTCTGTAATTGACCTGACTAATTTTTTTTCAATATCAGATGCCAGGAAGAGTTAACAACAATGTGCATTCACATGGAATGGTTTCCAACGTACATTTGCCTCAAGGATACTTGAACTCCTCCCTGCGTATTGTCACAATCTGGCGAAGCAGGTCTAGATACAATGCACTGTCCTAATGCTCTATCCCGATGATCCTTTGATTATCTTTGAAACTGAGAATCAAGCTAAAAGCAATGTTACCATGATCATGAATCTGATTGGGGATCTAATTGTGGATGGTTAGTGAACCCTAAACAAATCTAGGACCCTGTACAGACTGTAAAATTTGGGAGGAGTCCATGGATTGGCGCACCCCATGATACACAAAAGACTACAAGGAAAAAAATGTTCTGCTCTCCTTCCCTCAGACTAAATGAGAGAACTAATGCCTAACAGACCTATTGGAGTTTTGAAAAAATCATCTCATCTACTTTGGGATACCACTGGGTCCATTTCATTAAATCATCTGGAAAAAGTCTCTGTTTGAACGGAAACTTGAATAAAACAACAAGCTTCCTTGGAACTGCAGAGGCTGTGTTGAAGCTATCCTGTTTGGACCATATTGTGCTAATGCTGAGATAATATTCAGAGTGTCACCTGCATTCATACTGACTCCTGTCTATGGCAAAAGCCCATAACCATGCTCAACGGTGACTTCTGTGTTTTTGGAATAGAAAATTACCTAGTACTATTTTCTGGTATATTTGTTTTAAAGACAGTTACCAGATAGTCATTGGACATTTATTAATACAGCCCCGATCACTGGAGGACATAAAATTATATGAACTCCTGAATTAACCTGTTATGTCATGAGTAATGTCAAGAATGCATCCCAACATGCAGGGAATTGTTCATAGACATTCCACCATAACATGAAAATAACTGCACAGAATCACTCTGCTATGATATGCAGTGGGACTCAATGTATGCATGAACAAGGGGCCTGTTCCCACTAGGACTTTCTAAACGGCCATCTGAAGACTTGGCTGCTGCTGCTATTGGCAGGCCTAACCTTTCTACCAATTGTCTCAAGGATACATGGCAATTGGCCTTGTTTGCAGGTGGCAATTCCAGAAAGGAGTGTCATGGTTCAGTATGGAAAGCAGCTGTCTTGTGTCCAGCAGTTAGTAAATTCTTCATGGAAGAATAGACCAGGTTGGCATCCTACTGGGCAGAATTACAGGCTCTGTTCCTGGCAGTAATGGAATTGACAGAAATACATTCCCAATGATTTTGTTGCATATTGACTCTTGGACTGTTGCTAATGGACTTTCAATTTGGTCTGGCAAGTGAACTGTAGATAATTGGACAATAAAGAGAGCCATGTTTCACATATCACACATTGGTCTTTCTATAATTCTGAGTGCAAATCAAAGTAAATCATAGTGTTGTTCCCCAAACAACTTTTATTCCAGTTTCTGAAGCTGCTGCTTTTGTTCAGTCTCTTGAAGTGGCAATATGGGTCTATGAAATGAGTGGAGATACTGGAAGTCAAGCCATGCAGTGATGGTTGACTGGCCACGTACACTACTAGGCTCTCCTGAAGCTCAAATTTCATATGAAAATTAGATTATTCTTCTTGGCAACAGGAGAGGCAACATTTGCAATAATTCCTGAGAAGTATTCCAGTGGGAAGAAAGTCCAACATATAGTGGGGAAGTAGATTTTGTTGCCTTTTTCCTTATTTATTCAAGGGCACTTGAATGGAAAACATAAGCATAATAGATATTCTTTATTTGGCTTTGCATTTCAATATCTGAATCCATGGCTGCTAATACTACCCAAAGATTGAACAACAGAAACAAAATTATGGCACCAGGTTGGTCCTCATCGTTACATTCCTCAGGTCAAGGTGAAGCTTTCAGCCTGTGCACCAAGATTATGTTGCAGCTGTGCTCTCGTATCATGTCCTCATCTTTAGGCATAGCTGGCTGTGACCTGAAGCAGGCAAAACGCTATAGTCAATTGCTGCTTGCTTTAAGCAGCCTCATCATTTACATCAATGTGCCTCAAAAAAATTAAAACTTTCTCTGGGTGTTATCCTGCTCAAAATGTTGAGAAACACCAGGATACACAATAAGAATCAATAATATTCATCAAACGTTGTTAAGAGTAAAAAAAAGAAGAAGAAGAAGAATTTCCTTTAATATCTAGAGTTAGATGAGAAGTTCAATATTACCACCCCTATAAATATTGTACTGAAAGTCCTGGCTTGTGTAGTAAAAGAAAAAGGGGTAGTGTAAGGATGGGAAAGGAAAGCAAAATTCTTATTAATAATGGATAAGGCAGTCTATATTGAACATTTTTTAAAAGTTCATGTATTCTGCAGGAGTAAAGTTTTGAAAAATAACAAGTTATACAAATTATAAGCATTAGTAAAGGTTTATCAAAGTAGCTAGGTGTATGGTTATTATGCAAAAATTAATTGTGTTACTTTAAAATAGCAATGAAGAGAAAATATGCATTTAAAAATATATATCACTAATATTAGTAATAAAATGCTACATTATAATTAATCTATGGATGAGGCAGCTATATGAAGAAAATTACGACACTATTTAAATAAATTAAACAAGACACCAATAAATGAAAAGATAAAGCACTGGAGTGGATAGAAAACCTCACAAGCTATCTGTTAGCCCCAAGATTATCTATCGATTAAATGAAATTTCAACGGCAATTTTAAGAAGTTTCTTTCAGGAATCTAGATATGCAAATAAAAATTTATAAAGAAGGGCGAAAGTCCAAGTATATCCAAAGAACTAAGGTGAAAGAGCTTATTCTGATAGGTATCAGGATTTTACTGAGGATGATGTAGTATTGACGCAGGGATAGACCAACTGACCAGTGGAATACAATAGCCTAGAAACAAGTTCAGACATTAATGGAAACTTGATACATGACTTGATACATCGCATTGGAGAAAACTGGAGAAAAGCCTATAACGTGCTCGGACAATTTTAATCTCCATAAAGAAAAAGCAATTAATTTAAGTCCAAACCCTACACTGTTGACAAAAAGCAATTCCAGCAGGAAAGAAGACAAATGAGCAAGGAAAACTTGGAAATCTTGATAAGAATATATAGAAGAATATCTTTGACACTTAGAGGTAGAAGAGGATTCCCTGAATACAAATGTTGCAAGTAAAAGGGTAAAGACTGGCATATTAACGCCGTGAAGAAAGTGACTTGAAAAGACAAGCAACAGAATTGGAATTGTTATGTGCAACTAAATAACTACTATAAAAAGTTAATAAAACATAAGAAAAATACAAAGTCCATAACATAACTGGTCAAAACACGTGGACAGACCTTTTAAAGAAGAGGAAATATAAACATCAAATAATATTCAAAGATGTTCTACTTCATTGAAATGTATTAAATTCAAAATAAGACCCCATTGATGTACCATTGACTTTCATTTTCCATGTGGTTGTAGAACAGTGGGAATCCTTATACACTGTTCATGTGAGTAGAATTTATATTTATAAATACAGTAAACTTAAGTTTCTCTTAGTTGTTCTAATACAAAATATAAAATGTGAGATTTTATCTAAATGAATTCCATTATTACATACTTCAGAATAGATTTCAGATCATCTTTACAATAGGTCAGATTCTCTTCTCCATGAAAAATATAAAATTACAAAAAATTTAGTGCTGTGCTGTGTTTTCTTTTTCTTAAAAAAAATTCTATATTTACTTCTAAGTCTCCCTAGGGTTCAAAGATACCCAATTTTGAAAGTCAATTAATATTACTTTTAATTAGGTTATTCACTTTTATAGACTTAGCCCAAGAGGATCACTTAGATATTTTTTCAGGACTCTGAAGAAACATTTTGAATGTTATTTGTGGTTATTATGCCATTTTTTTTCATAATTTCAACAGAGTGACCCACTCAGGTAATACTTCTGTCTGCTCATAGATGTATGCAGCTTACTCAAGATAAGCAATTGACTAGAACACATATGATCTGTTATCATCTTTTCCCTGAATTTTAAAAAATGTTAAACATTAGTGTAATCTTACACTCATTCATATTCTTAAAGCATGCAAATCCTACTGATATAAAAATAATAGTAGATTGGTTATGGATGTCTCATACATCTTCATCTGACTGAATGTCACACTTAAGAAGTCAATCCTTAAATCAGAAAATATCCTCTAAATGATGTATTTAATATTGAACTGTATTTTGCATCCTTTATCAATATAAGAAAGGTATCAACAATATCAAAAGGACTGAATAATAAGATGCCAGGAGAAATATTCTGATATCTTGATCTTCTTTGGTGTATTTAAATTGATATTTATTTGGCAGGTCATTATGGACTTACGGCTTTCATAGATTTAATGTATTTGAGTTAACCATAATTGTTTTTCTGTTTTTTATACTGATATGATCACAATCAAACTCTTATAATCTAGTTTCTGTGTCCTTTTGATCTGATGCCATTAACCCCTGAATGAAACTTTGGCTTATATAAAAATTTGAATGTTCTCTTTTTTTCATCATTGTTTTATTTTTTTAATTAGTTAATTTTTATTTTTATACTTTAAGTTCTGGGGTATGTGTGCAGATAGCGCAGCATTGTTACATAGGTGTACACATGCCATGGTGGTTTGTTGCATGTATCCCCAGTCATCTACATTAGATATTTCTCCTAATGTTATCCCTCCCTAATCCCCGCAATCCCTGCTATCCCTCCCTTAGCTCTCCCAGACCACAACAGGCCCTGGTGTGTGATTTTCCCCTCCCTGTGTCCATGTGTTCTCATTGTTCAACATCCACTTATGACTGAGAACATGCAGCGTTTGTTTTTTTGTTCTTGTGTCAGTCTGCTGAGAATGATGGTTTTCAGCTTCATCCATGTCCCTGCAAAGGACATGAACTCATCCTTTTTTATTGCTGCATAGTATTCCGTGGTGTATATGTGCCACAATTCCTTTATCCAGTCTATCATTTGCGGTCATTTGGGTTGGTTCCAAGTCTTTGCAATTATAGACAGTGCCACAATGAACATACATGAACTTGCATATTCTCTTATACTTAAGGACTCATGTCTTTCACACACACTCTCTTTGTCCTGGAAAATAAGACTACTGATTCAGAACTAAAAATTACTGTTGTTTACTAAAAGCCAATTAAAGCATTAAAGAACAAGGGAGAAATGTGCATCACACCTTGGTTTCTTAATGTCAAAATTACACATATCCTTGCTTAAGTCCCTTTGAAAATTACCTTGTGGTTGAGGGAGGAGCAAACAGGGATAAGAAGATAGTTTAATACTCAACAATTGAGAGGAAAGGTAACTTTAGAGTCACAAATCAGACAACTTTATTTGTGTGTGTGTGTGTGCGCGTGTGTGTGTGTGTGTGTGTATGTATATTTTTAACTTAACCATGCTCTGAGAAGTTAGACAAATTTAAAGATCTCTTAGAAAAGGGCACTGTAAATATAGATTCCATAGTGTTCCATTGCAATAAATCCTCCTATCAACCCCAAGTGCTACAATTTGCTGATCTTTATGGATGATTAGATGTAGGAAATAAACTCACAGTAACTTGCTTAAATTGAGAATTTACCTAAGACTACTTCCAAATGCCTTTGTAACTTCAATGATTAAAAACATGTTTACACTTTATTGCATGTTTACTCTTTCCACTTTTAAAAGCTAAGATTATTTTTATCAACCTGGAAAGACCTTTAGGTTCCATTCGTGATAAAAAAAAAAGGGTGACATCTGCTGAAACTGTGCAGTTCAGCATCAAAGAGTAAGGTCTGAAGGATTTCCTTGACTCACATGGTGTCTGCCTTTCCAGGACAGGTAGCAGATACACCTGCAAATGGGGAAACAACAAAGTCTATACTTTATTTAGAAAGGAGATTTATTAGTACAAAGCCAAGCTCTTTAAGACAAGATTTCAAGAGCTAAAAGCTTCCAGAATAACATCTTTGCAAAGAAACCCACAATACTAAGAAGCTTAAAAAGTCAGAAAGAAAGCAGTTAGCAGTGGTTGCTATAGAAGCAACTGCAAACCTGTCCTCTGGGAGAACAGAAGAGAATAGTTAGCTGCCCTCAGGGAAGTGGGTTCTAGGGCTCATTAGGAGACACAGGTGACAGCAGATACCTAGCTCTGAAAAGGCAAATAACTAAGAAGTGCCTGTCTCTAAGTTTTTTTTTTTTTTTAATTACCAGAGGCTGCAGTGTTAGGGGTGTAAAGATTAGCCAGAATAGCAGGGTACCAACATATAAATTATTGTAAAATCCAGGCTGTATTTTATCATCAGCCTTGCAGAATGTTTTGAATGACACAGTATGACAACAGCAAAGGATTATAGTCATTACCTTGCTTAGGGAGAAATTTTATGCGTCATGTATATTTAAACCACAAATACCAAAGGTTTTATGTGCAGTGACTCAAATGTCACAATTTTAAGTCTGTTTCAGATCTGAAGCAATGCCTACGAATTCAGCATTCTGAAAATGAGTATCCCTATTTATTTTTTCATATTTTTATAAAAGTTGGCACTTTAGTTTTTTTCTCAGGCCAGAAATACTTGATAATTTTTGTTACCATTCTCTAAATCTTATTTTCCAGAACTTAGCAGTATGAAGATAAAGTGTGTGAAAGGTATGAGTAGTTCTTTCAAATTCTCTTATTAACCTGCACATATTTTCTAGGAATTGTGAACTGAGTTTTTATGGATATTCTCTTTAAAAACATTTCTTTAGCAATTGGATTTTCAGACCACAAAATACTTGAAGATTTCATCTGATCCACATTACCATATCTCTTGTACCAACTCATTTTGGTATTTCTTTCATGAAAGTTTATACAAGACTTCTTCAGGGAGAAGCATTTCTGAAACTGTATACGGCTGGAATATCTTTTTTTATAGCAACATTTTATTTATTCATTTACTTATGTATGTTTTAGAGACAGAGTCTCACTCTGTCACCCAGGCTGGAGTGCAGTGGTGCAATCTCGGCACACTGGAACCTCCAGGTTCCAAGCAATTCTCCTGCCTCAGCCTCCTGAGTAGCTGGAACTAGAGGTGTGTGCCACCATGCCCAGCTAATTCTTGTATTTTTTTTTAACAGAGATGGTATTTCAACATGTTGGCCAGGCTGGTTGCAAACTCCTGACCTCAGGTGATGTGTCTGCCTCGGCCTCTCAAAGTGCCGGAGTACCGGCGTGAGCCACTGCGCAGGGCCTACTGCAACATTGTAAAAGGAAATTTGCTTGGGTATATAATTTTATATCCAACATTCTTTTCCTTAAATATTTAAAAACATCCTACTCCTTGTTTTTTTGCATCTATTTTTGTTGCCATGTCTGATGTTCTGATCCTTGCTTCTTTGTAGGTGATTTCTGACTCACTGTAAGCTTAGTAAATTTCTCTATGCCTTGCATGTTCTAAAATTTCTCTCTAGCATTTCCAGTCATAGGTTTTTCTTTGTATATTCTGTTGGCCTGAAGGCAAATATGGCAATGAAACCCAAGTGCACTGACACCCGTGACTGCTGAGCTGCTTGCACTTAAGGCATCCTCATCACACTGCTTTACCCGTGTCCAGGACTCTTTAACCAGAGGTGCAGTTTTTGATAAGTGATATGTGAGATCCAGTATAAACCCACCAGTTAAAAACACCTTATGTGGTAAGATCTCTGTCCTCTGTTGTTCTAACTGAATATTTTTATCTCTAAAGCATGTCTTTCGGCAGTTTCTCTTCTGAAGGGCTTGTTCCATCCTTAGAACGTGGCCTTAGAGGGACATCGTGTGGTAGTGTAAGGTTATGCAGGCAAGCTTGTCAGCAGCGTTCTTTGTGAATTGCTTTTCTCTTGAGAGATCAACTCTTCATTCACAGGATGCACTTATTCCAATCGTTCTCATATGCCAAATATGGTATCCTTTACATCAAAACAATACTTTGTCACTGTATAATGGATTAAATTATTCAGGTGGAGAGGAATTTCCAGGATTTTTTTTTAAAGTTTTTGAAATAACTATAGGGAATAACAATTCTAAAGGCTGTTTTAGGATACACGCTGATCAAGAGTATGAAACTACCCAGTGGATGTCGCTTTTCAGAATGCCTTAAAGTCATTAACATTTGAATCCTAACCAAATTTTAAAAGAACTGTGAATTTTCTTTTCTCGGCAAAAACAGTGAATCCTAAAGTCCAGAAATAACATATGTAAAACACAAACATCTTTCTCCCACTTGATGGTGAATTTATGCTGGGTATGTGCTAACTTAAGAGCTTTATTATTTAAATTTTGTTTTTAGTGGTATTCTGATCCAAACCATTATTAATGTCATTGACTTGCACCACACACATCTTAATATCATTGTGTTCTAATATCAAGAGATAAGCATATGTTTACTAAATAATATTTTTCGATGTAATAGTGTTAGTTATGTTTGTGCCGTGTTTTCTTTATATGTTTATATTTTGATGATTTACATCACATCCAGTTATTTATAGGGCATTGAAGACCAAACTTATACAAAACATCAAGTATTTTAAAGTTGACTCCTAGCAGAGGCTGAGGTGGAACTCTTGTTCCAGTGATTTAGGGAGGGAGAATCCTCAGGAGAAGAGCATGTGGGGACCAGGACAGGACAGGGAATCCAGTTCAGCAAGAATGTGTCTTACCTGGAGACTGGCTTCAGCCTGACCTCACAGGATGGCTCTAGAGCAATGCTGCCATACAGATAATTTTAAATTCAATGTAAAAAGTGTAAAATGTAAAAAGTGTGTTTAAACCATCTTCTCCTTTTTACATTTAAACTTAAAAATGTGAAAAGATTGTTTAAAATCTTTTTAAAAATGTAAAAAGAAGAAGATGATTTAAACACACTTTGTTTGAACCAGTACATCCAAAGTATTGTCATTTCAGCATGAATCAATAGTAAACATTTGATAAGATATCTGTAGTAGTTCATTTTCACACTGCTGATAAAGACACACCCAAGACTGGGAAGAAAAAGAGATTTAATTGGACTTACAGTTCCACATGGCTAGGGAGACCTCAGAATCATGCTTCTTACATGGAGGCAGCAAGAGAAAATGAGGAAGTAGCAAAAGCGGAAACCCCTGATAAACCCATCCAATTTCATGAGACTTATTCCCTATTACGAGAATAGCAGGGAAAAGACTGACCCCCATGATTCAATTATCTCACCCTAGGTCCCTCCCACAATACTTGGGAATTCTGGGAGGTACAATTCAAGATGAGATTTGGGTGAGGACACAGACATACCATATTGGTATATCTTACGTTTTTTTTTAAACTTTGAAATTTAGTGTGCAAACAACATATCTCACTTCTGGTTATTGACAGTCATGTGTGGCCAATTAGGATGGTATCCAGTGGCACACACCTCAACTGCACAAGAGTTGGTCACGTCTTGAGCCGACGGGGTCAACGTGTGTACCCCCATTTCAAGTTATTGGCTGTACTCTGCCCTCAGAGGGTTGGGAGGAGGAGTCTCACAGGTGAAGTGGTTCCTGTTTGTCTGAGGTCCATTTTTTTCTTGAGAAGGTGTGGTCTTTGAGTTTTACCAGCGGCGGTGGGCTTTTGGGTAACATGTCTGAGCACCTGAAAACAAAGCATTCTGGGCAGTCCCTAGGGCCTCTCATGTGCACTTGCTTTTCACATTAAGTTCTTTCAGTGCACACAGAGCTTCTCCAGGATTACATTTTTCTTTTTTTTCTGAGAAAACTATGAGGAAGTTTAGTGGGACCAATGATAGTTCCCACTGCAGGCTTCCTCCCTGCACTCTCATAACCAAGATGTCCCTTCTCCAACAGTTGTTACAGATTGTCCTCCCCATTGACTGGCACTTGTGGTGGTGGTGGTGGTGGCAGTTGAGTGAGTGTGTTTGTGTGAAGGAGGGGTGTGTGTGTGTGTGTGTGTGTGTGTGTGTGTGTGAGCATGTGCATGTGAAGGTTGTCCCAGACTCTCATTGCTAAAGGGTCTGACTCCCTGTTTATTTTGCCCTTATTAATGGCTGTGACTGGCAGTAGAGGTAAATCCAGCAATGCTAGTAACAAAAGGCATCCTGGTGGATCACCAGAGTGCAAAATGTCTTCTACTCTGCCTCAGTTATATAGCAGCAGCCCTATTTCTTCATGATTAGAATCAATCGCTCCTGCTAATATAGCAACTTCTTTCTTAGCTGGCTATGTTCACTAGCACAAGGAACATAAACTGAGCAGAAATAACTTTAAGTTTAGTGCAATTCACATTGTTTCTCCTGTTGGAAGTGATATTTTCTGGGAATCAGGAATGCTGCACCCGCAGAACCTATATTTGTGCACATGGGAAGTACAAATCCCTTGAATGTGGATGCCAGCGAATGGCTGCTTCCCCTTTTCTCTACCTAAACACATGTATTTTACATTTTGAGGACACAGCATCATATAATGACCATTGATTTAATGTGTGTATTGCATAATAAAGGATAGTACCCCATCCCCTTGCAGGGTGTAACATTGAAGTTCGTGACTCCCTGCATCTACAAAGCTCTGCTTGATCACAGGCCGTGGCTCTTGTATGCTATGGGATGTGCTAGAATCCGGGTATTCTTGGTCATATGCCCACTGCTTCACCTCCATTGCTATAAAGTAGATATCTGGGAATGAGTAGGTGGTATGCAGGATCCTATGTGATCAGAGTATTGTTGGATAAGAGTGCTTGCTGAGATATTACAGACAGGAAAGGCAGGCACTTACCTGGAATACAGGTCTATCCCATCCAGGATTACATATTACTTGGAAGAATGGAAGGGATCTGATATAATCATTTCCAGACGATGTCCAATATAGACCTTCTGAGAGATGCTGTCAGCATTGGTCCCTGAGGGTGACATGACAGATCTTTAGCAGCTGCTGCAGCTAATTCACCCTCAGCCTGAGGAGTCTCATGCTATTGGACCCATGCATCTCTGCCATGATGGCTACTTCATCTGAGTCTGTTGCATAAGCACTGGCTTGACTACGAATGGAGTCTGACTAACATTTATTTGTTAATTCATCTTGTCTACTTGCTTGCTGAATGCCTTTTTGGCAGTAGCTGCTTCTGATGGGCACTAACCTGATTTAGAAAGATGTTCACACTTTGTACCCACTCTCATGCCTCCTAGGCATCTCATCTGCACGCCTCTTCCCAGATCTCTTTGAGTCCAATCTACCAAGCCTGCCCTTCTAGGCCTCTGACTGGACAATTCAGCACTCCCCATGATACACCCTTATCTCAGCTACATATGTTTCCACACAAATTGGATGGCCAGGCACATTGCCTGAGCCTCTGGCCACTGGATTGTAGAAAAGCAGCTTTTTTTTGTTTGTTTGAGACAGGGTCTTGCTGTCACCCAGGCTGGAGTAGTGCAATGGTGCTATTTTTGTTCACTGTGACTTCCAACTCCCAGGATCAATTGTTTCTTATGCTTCAGCCTCCCAGATAGCTGGGATTACAGGCATGTGCCACCATGCCCAACTAATTGTTTGTATTTTTAGTAGAGATGGGTTTTCACTATGTTGGCCAGGCTGGTCTCAAACTCCTGGCCTCAAGTGATCTGCCTGCCTTGGCCTCCTAAAGTACTGAGATTACAGACATGAGCCACTGCCATTCAGCCAGCAACCATTCATTTTTGATATGTATCCCAATTGCTAGCAGGCTCATTCATGAACAAAGATTGAGCTTTTTATTCTTCCCCTTTGCTTTTACTCACCCCATCCACTGCTGCCATGATGCCATAGGTGTGAGCTTAGGACAGATACCTGTTCACTAGTGGCAGATGACATGAGAGTCTAGGTCAGCAGTTTATGCAACTTAGTTGTGACCTCTGAACCTGCTCATGTTTGATACTGGGTGCGACCAATCTATTGCACCATAGATTATGGCTGAGTCCACCTATAACTTGGTGTTTCTGAGAGTACACAATATAGTATTTTTGTCTATGAAATCACTTGATGACTTCATATCTCTGATTCCACTATGACCCGGTAGTAAATCAGGGACTGTTTTACAAATGGTGTCTGTAGTTATTTGTTGCAGATGACATGGCTTCTTCCAAACCTAGAGATCTAGCCACAACTTCTTGCTGGGGCTTACCAGAGGCTCCGCCTGGCATCTTTCTCTACTAAAGGCACATCTGGAATTATGAGATGGCCCAGGTAGTCTGATTGCTGCTACATAGCCTGGTGCAGCTGCAGAGCTTCCTTGTTCTGTGCTTCCTTCCAAACAAGCAATTCGTGTCCCAAGATAATTGAATTATGATACCATTGCCTGTATGACATATGGTGAATTATGTGATACTCCAAAAATAAATAGTTAAATAGATATTGAAACACAGTTCTGTGGTATCTCTTAAGGTAGGATTTCTCATCCTCCGCACTATTGACATTCTGGGTCAGATAATTCTTTGTTATGGAGAAGTGTCCTGTACATTTTAGGATGCTTAGCAGCATCCTGGCTTTTACCCACTAGATTTCAGCAGCCCCTGCCCCAATTGAAAAACCAAAAATGTCTCCAAATATTACCAAATGTCCCTTAGGGAATAGCTAACCCAGCTAAGAACCACTTGCTATATGATTCTCTAGAATGTCTCCTGTATTGATAAGATAAATGTGTGCTGTTGTTTTAAAGATTTCTCCAACTTCGTTCTTACTTTTGAAGTGGTCATAGGTCTTTGTTTCCTCAAGTTATAAGTAAAATAAGGATGATTATAAAACTAAAAATCCCCATTATAGTTTCCATATGAAACATTTACAAGTCACAGAAGGTTTTGTTTTGGTTTTACGGGATTGTTACTGCTATAACATGATCAGATCATTCACGTGATCTCTAACACTGATGTTAGATTGATCTATGATGGAATAGGTCGTCAGTGAACTCTTGCTTTTAATGTGAGGAAAATACACCAGTGCAGCAGTGAGGAGGTGAGGACCTTGGACATTGCTGGAATTAGAGGTGGATTGGCTTTGCATGAGTAACCCAGTGCTGCCCCACTGGATGGGATGGGTATGTCTGTCTACACCTGCCTCAAGATTTTTGTCCTTCACACTAACCTAAGCCCCATTTTAGCCTACTTCAAAAATAAAGTAATATTTAAATATATATACTATAAATATGTATATATAAGCGCATATGAAGTGTTTAAGTATATAGAGAGTAATAGAGTAACACTGACTTCTGTTTGCTTTAGAAGCACCTTATTTATCAATTTGCTCAGCATGGAGAAGGGAAGAAAATTGTGAGTTCTTGAATCTTCCTCTCAGACTTTAATGCCTGGCACACACGTTGGGAATGTTGAGAAATAAAATCAAAGAGTAAATATTCTGTGGCAAATTGGAGGAGCTTTGTTAGGGCCAGTCTAGGAGGTGCTCCTGTGGATGGTGACAGCTTGTGTCATGCATGCATTGGACAAGTCCACATGGCATATGGCTCTGTGACTCACAAAGCAAATAGTGTTAACTCTGGCCAGTGACTGGAGCTTATAGCAGCTTTACTCACAGGTGTTCTGCAGTTGCTGTCAAGGCAAGTGTGTACTTACAAATAGCTTCCATCCAATGGTATTTACATTGTTTGTGGCAGGGCAAATAGAGGCAGGTCAGAGGGTCAAGCCAGTGTCAGCAAACATGCATGGGCTCCATCAAATACAGGCACTTTTCCCAAATAGGTATGATTGAATGACGGATTACATTTCCTCCTCACAAGAGAACTGGGTGCCTCTGTCACTAAACAGAGCTCACTCTGAATGCAATTCGGGGGTAGCTGAACCATGGGGCTCTAAGGGGGACAGAAATGAAGAAACTGAATGTGCTGAATAGGATAGAATTGTGCTATGAATAAGACTCAGGAATAGGACTGCCTATGTTGCAATATTTCAACTTTGCAATAAGGCAAATGCCTTACATATTTGGTTATCCTGAAGAAAGGGAAAGGCCTCTTACCGCAAATTTTGTCCAAATGTGAAGAATGATCACACACACACACACACACACACACACACACCCCAAGATGGTATAGAAAGGTTTATTGCTCATATGGCTTTCTTGTGTGAACAGGGTGGCTCCTTAGTGGGTCCAAAATGGTTTGAAAGAACAGGGAAAGCAAATAGCCTGGAGTTTTCACTGAGGATAGGGATGGGGGAGGAGTAAAGTTTCCCACAGGTAGTTTTAACTCCCAATAAAGGAGGGAGCACCTCGACAGTGTTAGCAACTTTCCCAGTTGTAGAGTAGAAGGAACACAGGGAGAAATGAGGCTTCAAACCTGTGTGTGGTCAAACCTAAAAAAAAAAAAAAAGGAAGCTGATTGTGTGTTAGCTTCCTAGGGCTGCTGGAACAAGTGTCTAAAACTGGTGGCTTAAAATGACAGATATTTGTTGCCTCACAATTCTGGAGGCTGGAAACCTGATACCAAGATGTCTGCAGGGATGATTCCTCCTGCAGGCTCTGAGGCAGCATGTGTTTCAGGCTTCTCTTTTAGTTTCTGGTGATGCTGGCAATCCTTGGCTTTTCTTTGCTCAGAAGTATCACTGATCTCTGCCTCTGCCTCATCATGATCTCCTTGTGTATCTGTCTTTGTGTCTCTTTTCCTCTTCCTATTAGAGTACCAGTCATATTTGATTAAAGGCCCACCTTACTCCAGTGTGACCTCAAGTAAATTACATCTTAGTTACTTCCAGATCTCATTTCTAAATAAAGTCACATTGACAGGTACCATGTGTTAGGATGTCAACATATATCTTGGGGAGAAAAAATTCAACCCAAAACTGACTATGAAATGTTACCTGCCACTCTTTGACAGAAGTGATTAATGCTTGGATATAAGGCAAACATAATGGCAGACATAATCTTGATGGTCAACTTATCCTTACTGTAAGTTTAATTGATCATGGACCACTGGCATAGATTGGGTGGGTGTCTGGTAGGGCTGAAAGAAATAATTTTCTCCATTTATCCTTTCTCCCTCAATGCCATTGAGTTTCTGCTATGATTTTTGCCATCACTAAGCACTGGGTAATAAGAACAAATTTTGCTTCATTAACTTCATTAGGGTCTGCAGATTGCTTTGTTTTCTAAGTGTGCTGGGTATAGAGATAGTGCAGTGATCATCTTTGAACTCTTTAAAAGAGACACTATAATTAAAGTAATTATGGTTGGTCCATACAGCTCTAGCTTTATTTCTAGGGATGCCTGGATATCTGGCTTTAACTTTTGACCAAGATAAGGGTAATGGAATTTATAATGTTCTGTTTAAATTCTGACCCTGATGCCCAATTTTTAAAATATAACTTCAACTGGCATAATGGGTTAGACATCCTGACCTGACTATGGGTCAGAGGTACATTAAAAATCTTGGGCTGGGCACAGTAGCTCACACCTGTAATCCTAGCAGTTTGGGAGGTTGAGGTGGATCACCTGAGCTCAGGGGTTCGAGACCAGCCCAGCCAACATGGTGAAACACCATCTCTACAAAAAAAAAAAAAAAAGCCGGGTGTAGTGGCACACACCTGTAGTCCCAGCTACTGGAGAGGGTGAGACAGGAGTATCACTTACACCCGGGAGGTGGAGATTTAAGTGAGCTGAAATCATACCTGGGCCAGACAGAGCGAGACTCCATCTCAAAAAAAAAAAAAGTTCTCTCTGAAGCTTAGATTCATTGCATGGTTCAATCCACAAAGCCCATTAGTTTGCAAATAAAGACCCTGAGGAGTTAGCACTGAGGATCTCTCAACTGCTCAGTGTTTGCCCCCACTCCAGTTTCTTCCTCTTACTGGACCTATCAGTTGCCTTTAAACTAAACCCTTGAAAGAGAATGCTCTGTGGAGTCTTGTCCTTTCGTGTACCTGAACTCCTGGAATCTTTGCAGAGGCTGATGGAAGACTTGGGAGTAACTTAACACAAAGTTTGTGATCTTGACATTTTAGTCATTTCAATGAGTGATTGCCTAGCTTGCAGCTGATGAAAGAACTTCAAATCTGTCCTGTTATTAAGAAGATTTTTGTTATTGTTTCTGTTGTTTAGTTGAGTGTCAGCAGAAAGAGAAACTGGGGACAAATTAATTTCTTGGACATACAAGGTGAAGACATTTTTATTTGGATTTAAATTATTTTGGATTTTGAAGTCTTTGGACTTGAACACTTGTAGAATTTGAATTTAATTTCTTTCTGAAAATATTATTAATGAGATTATATCCAACATATGGAACATTTTCGGTATTGTTGGAATTTTATTATCAGAACATCTTTAGCAATTTATTATTTTAATATCATTGCATAATTCAGTCTTACTGGGGATCTTCTGATATGCTCTGTTGAAATTCTTTTTTGGTTTTTGTTTTCGTTTTTGTTTTTTTTGAGACGGAGTTTCGTTCTCGTTACCCAGGCTGGAGTGCAATGGCACTACCTCCTGGGTTCAGGCAATTCTCCTGCCTCAGCCTCCTGAGTAGCTGGGATTACAGGCACGCGCCACCATGCCCAGGTAATTTTTCTGTGCTTTTAGTAGAGACGGGGTTTCACAGTGTTGACCAGGATGGTCTCGATCTCTTGACCTCGTGATCCACCTGCCTCCGCCTCCCAAAGTGCTGGTATTACAGGTGTGAGCCACCGCGCCTGGCCTGAAATTCTTAACTGGACACAGTTTGGATAGGAAATTAGATAGAGAAACAATTTTCAGCTTTAGTGGCAGATTTGTCTTGGAACTAATTAATTTGTTGTTCTGATTAATTTCAGCTCCATATGGGACAAAATCAATATTAACGACTATTGGACTGTGGAGGTTTTTAAAATTTGCTGAGAATTTTTTGATACTCCTTTTATAAGAGTAGGGGGCTTATGTCTCTTACCTTGAATCTGGGCCCTTTCAGTGACTAGCTTGTAAACAATATAATACAGAGAAAGTGAAGAACCTAACTTGTAGGTCTAGGTTAGAAAAGCCCAGAGTGCATCCTCCGGGTTCTCTTGGCACATTTGTTTTGGAGCCCTGAGTTGTGACATAAGAGGTTCAATCACTTGGAGTGGTAATGTGTAGGTGCTCAGGTTGACAGCATCAGTTGAGATCTCATACCACAGATTCAACCATGTAGGACCAATCACCAGCCATATCCATGAAGATGCCTCTCAATGATTTTCTGGCTACACAGTTACTCTCAGTTGTTAAATTACTCCAGCCAAGACCCCAGAGATGGTGAAGTGTGTGTAAGACATTCACACTGCTTCGTTCTGTGAGCATTGAAAAGTTGTAGTACATCACTATGTTTTGATTACTTAGTTACGTAGCAGTTATAACCAGAGAATGCTCTCCAAAGTCTATCCAAAGGGGCAGGAATTAGCGTTGGGGATGCAATCCAGTCAAGACTGAAGTTGGACATCTGACTGTTACTGAGTTTCCTTCCTCTATGAAAATAGCCACAGTCCTGATGGGACCATGGAGTTGACCCAGAAAGCTATAGTAATGAAAAGCCCCACACTGTCAAGGCAGACCTATTCTTCCCCACTTCTGGAGTCAGGAGGAGAGACTCTCATTACCTTCCAGTCACTCCCCGCAGAAGTAGGAGAGGAGGTAGTGGACATGATGGACTTGTTGAAAATTTGAGAAGAAAAAGTGGGGTGTGCCTGGTTCAGTTTACATCTTTCTGCTTTCCTCACTGGGGGCCAGCCTGACCCCAGAGAACATACAGCCCTACTTCAGCTGCCCATGTTATATATGCAGGGGGCCCAGCTCACATAGGGAAAGCATGTGGTGATGTAGCATCTTCTGTGATTAGGAATAAGTATACAAGTCAACTAGGAAGCTCATTCTCTCCTGCCTCCCACAGTCTATAATACCCTGGACAACTTAGTCTGTGAAAGCAAAATACTTTGTCTTTCAATGCCTGCCCTCATTTCATTTTAAAAATTAATTTGTTTCTTTAATGAACATATAATTGTACCTATGTGTGAGCTACATAGTGATGCTTTGATACATATAATGTATAGTGATGAGATTAGAGTAATGAGCATATATGTCACCTCAGATATTTGGTACTTCTTGTTCTGGGAATATTAAAAATCCTCTCTTCTAGCTATTTTGAAATACACTAGAAATTCTCATTAACTATAGTCACCCTACTGTGCTGTCAAACAGAATAGCTTATATCTTCTATCTAATTGTATTTCTGTGCCTTTTAATCTACCTCCCTTCATGCCTCCCACCCTTTTCCAACCTCTAGTAACCACAAATCTCCTTTCTACTTCTATGAGATAACTTTTTATGCTTTCACATATGAGTGAGAACATATGGTATTTATCTTTCTGTTCCTGGCTTATTTAACTTAACATAACATACTTCACGCTCATTCATGTTGTCCAATGGCCTCATTTCTAATCTCATTTTTATTATATTCAGAACTCAAGTGGGGATGGGGAGTGCCATTTATTGGGTCTCCTAAAGATGCCAAGACAATTCTCCTGTATTTATCTCATGCACTCAGTCATACTATTTACATAGTCCTGTGATTCATCCAACCACTGACAGAGCAGATCTTTATTGTTATTACTAATTTATAGCAAATTTTAAAAATACATGCAATACGTACCATCTTGTCCTAATTCTTAGAAACTGATTCCAGATTTATTCTTGGAAACCAATCTTTCAATATATTACTGCCATATTAAGAGCTTCTTTCAAAAGAATCAAATTGCATAATTTCTGGGCACTTAGAGTTACTTTTACTTTGACTATTTCTGAATGCTATCTGTCACGTGACAAGGTGATAAAACATTTGTAGATTACTAAAGAAAACAGTTCAAGTGTTTTCAGCTGGGAATCCTTTTCAACCAAAATAAATTTCAAAGGATTACTAGAAGACTTATTAACTTTTTTTTCAGAAATAAATCTTATACAGTTTGCTACCCGATATGATTTGCATTTTTCATAATCCAAACCACACTGCGATTGCACACACAAAAAAGACAGAATCCCTAGTCAATAGAGTTCCTGATGATCAGTGAAATTATGGCTTCAGAGTTAGTAACAGCCCAATATCTTTTTTTTTAAGAAAAATACAATCATAACTTTTACCACTACAGGCAAAAATTTACTTTTTGAATCTCACATCTTAGTGTTTAAATTTTATCCCTAAATTAGTAATTACTTTTCTTTTTGTCCACAAAGATTCTATATCATTACTGGGTTATCATCATTTCATAAAAACTTGACAGTTTTATTAAAATATAATTGATATATAAAAACTGCACATATTTAATGTATACAATTTTATAAATTTTGAACAAATAGATATACCCATAAAATCATTACCACAATCAAAGTAATAAACATATCTATCACCTTATGTACTCTCTTTTATGGTGAGAATATGTAGCCTAAGAGCTATCTTTATGTATTTATGTTTTAGTTGACATGTAATAACTATCCACATTTATGGGGTACAGAGTGATAGTTTGATACATGGATACAATGTATAATGATCAATTCAGCATAATGAGAACATCCATCATCTCAACTGTTTGTCATTTCTTTGTGTTGGGAATATTCAAAATTCCCTCTTCTAACTGTTTGAAGATATGCAGGAAATTATTAACTGTAGTCATCCTACAGTGTTGTAAAACACTAGAACTCATTCCTTCCATCTAGTTGTAATTCTGTATCCATTAACCATTATCCTCCTGTTTCTCTGCTCCCCTTCCCATCCTTTGGTAACCAGTATTCCATTCATAATTTCTATGAGATCAGTCTTTTTTTTTTCTTTTATCTCCTGCATATGAGTGAGAACACACAGTACTTGTCTTTCCATGCCTGGTTATTTTACTTAACATCATGTTCTGCAGGATCATATCCTGGAAATAAACTTTATAAGTGCATAATAGGGTACTGTTTGCCATAGGCATGGTGTTGTACAGATCTCTAAAACTTAATTCATCTTGCATAACCTAAACTTTATACCCATTAAGCAACAATTTTCTATCTTCCTTTCCCCATCTAGCCCCTAGCAACTGCCATGCTATTCTCTGTATCTATGAGTTTGACTATTTTAGACACTTTATGTACATGGAATCTTGCATCTTTCACCTTCTGTGACTGGTTTATTTCACTTAGCTTAATGTCTTTCAGGTTCATCCAGGTTGTCACATATGGGAGAATTTTCTTCTTTTTCAAAGTCAAATACAGTGATACAACATTATATGTATATATCACACTTTTTTCCATTCATCTGTCAATGGACATTAGGTTGTTGGGTGTTGGCCATTGCAAATAATGTTGCAATGAACATGGGAGTTCAGATGTCTCTTTGAGATCTTCATTTAATGCTCTTAGTTATATACCCAGCAAAGGGATTGCTGAATCATATAACAGCTCTATTTTTAATATTTTGAGACACCTCTATTCTGTTTTCTCTAGTCATTTCACTATTTTAACTTTCCACCAACACTGTTACAAGGGTTCCAATTTCTCTATATGCTCACAAATACTTGTCATCGTTTCTCCTTTTGATAATAGTCTAACAGATGTGAGGTGATACCTTATTGTGCTTTTGATTTGGCTTTCCCTGATAATTAGTGATGTTGAGCACCTTTTCCTATACTTGATGGTGGTCATTTATTTGTCTTCTTTGGAGAAACATGTATTTAAATACTTTGTCCGCTATTAAACTGGGTTATTTGTGTGTGTGTGTGTGTGCGCGCGCGTGTGTGTGTTTGCTAGTGAATTGTAGAATTCTCTTATATAATTTGGATATTAACCCCTTGCCTGACTGCCTGAACTACAGTTCCAGATACAATTAAGGATTTTCTCATTGTATCCATCCTGAATATAAAATCTAGAGCATGAGCAAACAGGCTGAGCGCTAGGCATCTAATTTACTGACTGGTAGTTTTGTAGTCAGCAGTGGTGGTGGAAATTTCCTAATTTGACGGCTTCATACAGCTGTTTCCCAACTGAGAAATTTGCAGTTCTTTAATCATCCATAGGGGTAGCAACCTCCTTCATCAGCAACTTTTGGCAGCAATGATAGCAGATTACCCAAATGCTGTGTAGGTAATGTGTTCTGGAGTAATTCCTGGAAGCATAGCCTAAAGCCTAGTCCTTTAGCCCTTCCTATTTTGCAGGCTATTTTATATGTGGTAACAAATTCCTTTTTCAACCCAGCTACAGCAGATTCTCTTTTTGGCAGTGGAATTCTAACTTTAAAATCATTTATGTAGTAAAAATATAACAACATGCATAGGATGATAAACTCCAAATAACTCAGAATAATGATTTTGACAGGGAATGTGTGGCAGAGGAAAGCATAAAAGGAGGGAAATGGCATAATAATGGGGAATGCAGATAATTTCACTTGATTATTTTCCCATTTTTATTTCTTAAATGATTAGTGAGTGGCTGCATATTTACTGTGTCAGTTCTTACACTTTTTGTGTGTGAGAAATAGTTTTTTTAAAATAATCTCAAGACATTCTTTGGAATTTTGTGGATCTATTTGCTTAGCTAAAGGAGAGGCTGCATCTTCATTTTCTTCTGGTGATCTCTCATGAAAACTTAGATATCTGCAGCCTTGGGGATAAGGAGATGAGCGATACAAACCAGTTAACCAGCTTATTTCAGATGATCTCACCTACTTCCACTTATATGCACACACACACCTCACATATCACACACATTTACCACATGTGCAAAGTCAGAAACATAGCATACTCTCCCCTTCCCTCTCTCCTCTCTCTCTCTCTCTCTCTCTCTCTCTCTCTCTCTCTCTCTCTCTCTCTCTCTCTCTCTCTCTCTATGAGACAGTCTTTCTCTGTCACCCAGGCTGGAGTACAGTGGTATGATCATGGCTCACTGCAGCCTTGACCTCCTAGGCTTATGCGATCCTCCCACTTCTACCTCCAGGATAGCTAGGACCACAGGGTACACCACTGCATTTGGCTAATTATTATTTAATAAAAATATAGTAGAGATTAGTTCTTGCCTTGCTGCCCAAGCTGGTTTCAAACTTCTGGGCTCATGCAATTTTCCCATCTGGGCCTCTCAAAGTGTTGGGATCACAGACATGAGCCACCATACCCAGCCAGTATTATCTTTTTATGTGGTTTATATTAATATATACATACTAAGGTTTTATAAAGATGGAATGATTTTTTCAATAATAACCATGATTTGAATATTATATTTTATTTTTTAAGCACTTGGTATGGGTTGAGTACAGACGGGTTAGAACTCAATTCCTCTCTCTTCTTCAAATCTTTTGATTGTAATCAATCTGTCAATACTGCTGTATAGCAATTTTCTCCTTTGGAAAACAGAAAACCATATTAATTTCCTTAAAGTTTTTGTAAGCATTATTGTTTACTTGGGTGTAAATTTTTCATTTCAGAAAATATTTGAGGAGGCTTACAACCCAAATTGTGACAAAAACAATAGCAAGACTTTTGGCAAAATAAAAGGAACACAGAGAGTTATCTCTCTCTTTGTCTTTAAAAATCCCATTTAAACATCCAATGGATCAAAAAAGAAAAAGAGATAGAAAATTCTGCATGTTCGCTGGAATCAGTCAGAGGTGTGTATATTCCACAGTTTAGAGAACTAGAGGAATTGCTGTTAAATTTAGTATGAATGTGACTGAATTGAGCAAGTCTATGTGGAAGTGGTATGAATCTTCTGAGACAAGGATATGCAGACAGTAGTGGCGACTGAACATTGTAGACAGTACAAAATTTGAGGGGAGGTGTGAGCAAGGTGGCTCACAGCTGTAATCCTGGAGATTTGAGAGGCTGAGGTGGGCAGATTGCCTGAGGACAAGAGTTCAATATTGCAGTGAGTTGTGATTCCACCACTGTATTCCAGCCTGGTTGACAGAGTGAGCCCATGTCTCTATTTAAAACAAAAGAAAAGGAAAGAAAGGAAATTGAGGCGAGAGGGTTGGAAGCAAAGATGGGCTGGGGAGACTGTTATGGACCGAATGTGTCTCCCCAAATTCATATGCTGAAATCCTAACTCCCAATGTGATGGTACCAAGAGGTGGAGCCATTTGGTAGGTGACTAGATAATGATAGTGGAGCTTTTATGAATAGGATCAATACTCTCATAAGAGAAGCTTAAGAGAGGTTTCTAGCTGCTTTCAACATGTGAGCATGCAGAGAGAAAATGGAAGTTCATGAACAGAAAAACGAGCCCTTACCAGATACTGACCCTGATAACACTTGGACTTCCCAACCTCTAGAACTGTGAGAAATAAAATTCTGTTGTTTCTAAGCCACCCAGTATATAATATTCTGTTATAGCAACCTGAAAGGAGTAAGATGGAGACCATCAGATAAAACTCTTCTAAAGTTTTTCCTCTATTCTTTCACCTGGATTTATTGAAAAATGCAAGTAACTTGCATAGTTGGCATTTAGAAAACTATGCAGACCCTGGAAGCAGAGAAAGCCTTAAACCTGTTCTCCTTCAAAGAGAGAAATAGGCTTATGGGAGGATGTGTTCCCAGGAAACCTCTCCAAGTCTTTATTGTAGTCACTAAGCTCCAGATTGTGGTTTGCCTGAAAACCTAATTCATCATGATTTAGCTCAGCCTTCTGGACCTCTGGACTTGGAGATAGGCCCCACTGTGACTAATGTGGGCAGGCTCAAGCACTGAAAAGTTGTAACAGAACAGAAAACAACCATGGAATCTATAAAAAGTTCCACACTTCCAAAGAAGATAACCCCCATTTCTCTACATATGAAAGAGATTCATTTTCTGCTTTAATAATTTTCTTATAAGAAATACAATGGGGATATTTTATATTTATAAAACCTGTAATGTAAAGTATAAATAAAAATCAGAAACATTTCTATTTTGCTTAACATGGAATGAAATAGGTAAAGCAAAATCTGCCATGAAATTGTAAGAAAAATAATTGAAATGGCAGATGTCATATATCCATGTAATTAATCCATAATATACTTAAGGCAAAAATATTTTTAAAATGTTGATAACAAAATTGTATTAATAATCAAATTAAGAATTTGAACTTGATATTTGAGAATTCAATTTTCTTAGAAATAGCCATAGAAAAACTATAAGAATCCTTCATTTAGAAGACTAGCAGAATAATTTTATAAATTACAAATAATAGAAATAGCATATAGAGTTGCTGTATTTAGCATATAAAAATACACATGCTTGAAACATTTCACATGCTTTTCTAAATGACTTTTAAACTATAGATAAAAAGAGCTATTCTTTGGGATGCCTAGGTGGATGGATCACAAGGTCAGGAATTCAAGACCAGCCTGGACAATATGGTGAAACCCTGTCTAAAATAAAAAAATACAAAAATTAGTCAGAGGTGTGGTGGTGGGTGTCTGTAATCCCAGCTACTTGGGAGGTTGAAGCATGCGAATTGCTTGAACCCAGGAGGTAGAGGTTGCAGTGAGCCGAGCTCATGCCACTGCACTCCAGCCTGGGCCACAGCAAGACTCTGTCTCAAAAAAAAAAAAAATTAAGAAAATGTGATAATTCCAAATATCAAAATACATGAGATTTAGCCAAATATTTAAATAGAGATAAATACAAAATTTAAGTGTCTTAGTATTAAGCATTTCTTTAAAAATCAAGCAAATTTTATATATGGTTCATGGAAGATTTTCAGTATTATTTTGAATAAATAATTTCAGGCAAACAAATAAGAGCAAATAATATGATAAATCAAAAATGAAGATGAGTAAAATTACTTAGGATATTATAATAGTTAAATTTATATCAACAAATTCATCTGTAGTTAATTAATCTAATTGTATCTATAGCTTCTAAAAGAAATACAACACAAGCCCTTAAATGTTAGGTGCTTCTCTGAACTATTCTATCAATACAAAGGAAAACACACACAAATTAAAATAAGAAAGGCAATCTAACAACAGTTAAGGAAGAGATTCAATAACTCTGTAAGAAAATGCTATCTTCTATTTATTCTACTAAATTTACATACTTTAATAATGTTTAAAATCCAAATTGCCGATATTGATTCAATAAGAAATATTAAGTCTGACCTCGGTAGACTGATGTCCAGGTCTGCCACATGTGGTAGGCAATTCTAGACGTAAACTTCTAAAAGGCAGGAGAAGCCCACGCCCAGTGTAATCTTTATGACTAAATGGCTCTGCTTATACTTGGTACCCCAAACAATGATCAAGAAAATGGAAAAGGTGTCCAAGCATTACTTCTGAGGATAACTCAGAAGCTAAGTAAGTCAATACAATAATAAAAGGGAATGCAGATCTCCCCAGTAATGCAGTGTTGCATAGCTTATTGATGGCTTGGAATGTTGTATCGTGTGTGTGTGTGTGTGTGTGTGTGTGTGTGTGAGAGAGAGAGAGCGGGTGCGTGGGTAACCTATCCAATAGTGCATGCTGGGGGCTAGTGATAACTGGGTGGTGGTAAAGCCTCTGCTCCAATGTTAACTCCTTAAGGTTTCCTTTCCATCACTTTTCTGTCTAAAAATGTGTCTGCATCCATCAGAAAACCCTTAACTATTACCAGAAAGCCTGCCTATATCCCCTCAGTTGGAATAAATTCTGTTATATTATAACTGCATTATGTTCTGAATTTCTTGTCTCCTTATCCCTGACATTTTAAAGAACATACTGTGCTTGCTTCATATTAAGGATATGGTATTAGCGTGTGTGAAGAAAATGGCCTTATTTTCTTTAGTGAGATTGTAGTTTCTAATGAAAGCTATGATTTTATGTGTGACTGTTGACATTCTTGCCTCTCCAAGGAATACTTAGAAGATAAAATGTCTCTTTCCTCTTGGTAATATTATTTCAAAAATAGACTTAATCTAAAACAGCTGTTGAAATTGATCCCAAACTGGAGAGTAGGAAATGGAGGAATAATTTTATTGGGTAAAACTACACATAACAAACTTGCCAAAGAGATGGAATTTTCTCTTAAAAAACAGATAATGCTATTTAAAAATTACATACTGGTGTGAATAAAATTATATAAAATGAGTATAACTGTTTATTGCTTTAAATTAATTGTTGCTAGATATTATTATTTCCCTTTTTTCTATTTTATTTCACTCTACTTATTTCCTCCCAAATTAAATATTAAATAATATTTAAGATTTTAAAGAAAAAAAAACAAGAAAAATTATAGCTCTAATTGGCACTTTATTTTTGCTACATAGCTTCTACTATGCTTTCGTATTTCAGAAGAATTTCTTATGGTAAAAATTTAATGTTCTGAAGAGAAAGGGCTATACTCTACCTCACCTCCTACCCTGCAGTCAGTGCATGAGCAAATCACATGTGCCTGGCCATTTGGAAGTTCCAACTGGGAATTTTAGCCCTTGAAGAAATATTGGAAAGACATCAATATGGTTAGAATTCATTTACAACAACAGCAGTGGCAGCTGAGTCCTTCAGACTTTGTACTAAAGATGGCCTTTCACCTCTTCTCGACTTTATGGTGGTGTCTTGATTTATGCATATATTATGAGCTAGTCCTCTATTTCCCTTCGAGTCCAGAAGTCTTAACACATTAAAAATACATTTTCATTTTATTTAAGGTGTACAAAATTGATTTTGGCACTTGAAACTGACGACATATATATTATATGTGTATATGCAGATATGTATTATACATGTGTATATATTTGTATTACATACATATATATCTAATATATGCATAAAGAATTTGATCTGCTTTCTATAAACACATTATTTTGACAAATCAGATGTGATCTTAAAACTGTCCAAATTAAACATGCTTGTGTTGCTGTAATAATCAGTATCATTTAAGATATTTCTATGAGAGAAAAGAATGGCAATAGACTGTTTAAGACAATCTATACTGGGATAGCATGCTGGAAAACTCTATCACACCATTATGAGTAGAACTCACAAAGAGATAAGACTTCTGTATCTGTTGTCATCTATAATGTAAGCATCATTGTAAACTGGTGGTTATGACCCCCACAAATCCAGTGGTGCTGGAGCTTAGGATGCTAAGTGGAGAGGAGACTGAGGTGACAGTCACATACAAAATAACTGAGATTAAGAATGGCATCAGACTTCTCAACAGACATACGGGGGACCCGAAGACAATGGAACAATGTCTTACAATTTTGGGAGATGATGCTACATATAGAATTCTATACATTTTCAAATTGTCAATGAGGGGTTTATGCAGACTAAAAAGGTTTTAGATCTGTAAAGTATTCATTTTTCATAAGTCCTTTCTATGGAAGGTAGATTTTGCCAAAATGAAGGAGTAAACCAAAAGAGAAAACAGGATATCCAATACTCAAGATTTAGGGAAGCCTTGGATGGCAGCTGGACCATAGACCTAGAGAACATCGATAGTACAGTGGACTACACAGATTCCCACACTTCCGAGAGTTCTGCAGGAACATTCCCCTCAGCTCTCCTCTCTCTTTGGGGGTTACATTTGATGAAGAAAACTCCCTTACTTTGAGTTCCAGGGGCAGCCTCCATCAAAAGACTGATCACTGCAGGGCTTTAAAGGCACAGTCACCTCACACCAACTTGGAAGGGCCATCTCATTTCCAGAATACTGAGGTAGTCTCCTGTTGCCAAATTGTCTTTCCTCCATTCCACAGGTGTGATCCCAAGTGCGTTTCCTAATAAACCTCCTGCCTGCTATCTTCCATCTCAGTTTGCTCCTTCTCATAGCCATTTAGCAATCTTGATATTAAACACTTTACATAAAATACCTTCTTAAAATAAAATTTAACTAAAGTAAGTAAAGTAGCCAACACAAATTAAAAATGAAATATGTAAGTAATGTTGGTACACAAAATTCACACCCCAAGGACCTGTAATATAGAAGAGTTTAAATTAGAATGCAATCTTTAAGTTAGAATACCACCAATGTAAAAGAGATGAACACAGTTAATTACATGACCCACTAGGTGTAAGATAAAAATAAAACTGTTCCTAAAGAAAAGGGCGCTTTATTAATTTATTTCAAGAATAAAGAGACATTTTTCTTATTAGTTATTCAACAGTTTTGTTGTACTGGATATCACTGGTACATTCATTTAGCCAGTCCTTCCAAAGCCTTGTAATTGTACAACAGGAATCTGCAAGGACTATATAGTGAGGTGTAGGAACCAGCAAAAGAAAGATTTAACCATCACATAGTGTCACATTGTCACGATAAAAGCAAATGTGTGGCGCTATGGGAACCCAAGGACCAATGCTAAGTTGATTTTGGTGTCATAACAGGGTATCCAGTGAAAGTGATGTCTAAGTTTAGGTCTGAAGTATTAGTAGAAGTTAGACAAATAATGAAAAGAAACAGGCAGAAACCCAGTAAAGTGCTTGCAGAGAGAAAGATAACAGCTTGTCTGGGTAAATTGAAAACTTTTCAGGATAGCTGGATGGTAGGGGTTGCCTAACCTCAATTTGCCTTCATCCTGAAGTCAGAGCCTCTTAATTTTCTTAAGATACAGTGTTCACGCAAAAGAAGAAGTTCAGCCTCTTTTGCAGCAGAGTAAAGCCATATTACTTATTTCTGGCCAATGAATAAAAATAGAGATGGTGTACTTCCCAAGGAATCCTCTGAATGGGGGGAGTGCCCCTTCTATCCTTGTTCTGCGGTGTGGAACACAGCTGAGTTTGAGCACGAAGCTCATCAATTTTAAGCCTTAATTTGTCTTTTTATACAAACATCTAAGGCTACAATTTCCCTCTCAAACAAATTTCATGGCACCTCACAAATTGTGACATGTATTATTTCTATTTTCTCTAATTATACATTTTTAAACATTCATCTACAACCTGCATAGTTGTAAAACTAGTCTTTGAAATTTGTTGGAATTTTTTCAACTTTTATAAATGTTCTTTATAAGTTTCTGGAGAATTCATTTTTTAAGTTGCTGTGTGAAGCAGTTTCTGTTAACTAGTATATTCTGTTTACCTGGGTAATCCATGAATACTTGAGGTATCTCCCACTCTGAGTGCGAATTGGTCAAATTCTAATTTTTAAATTATTTTTTATTTAAATATTTGTATCTATATCATTTGCTCTCTATACTTTTGGAACTTTTGTACCTTCCTGGTGAAGTGAAGATTTTATCATTTTGTTTTAAACTTCCTTAACACTAGCATAGCTTTGTGCTTTAAGATCTATTTTTGGATATTATATAACTACACTAAATTCCTTTAAATAATACTTTGTGTTACAGCTTTTTATAAATGTTTTAAAAATTTGACCCTTCTGGCTAGATTTAGCTTATATCATGGTTAGTTTTATACTTAGAAGTTTAGTTCATTTACATTCATGATAATTACTTATATTTTTGGATTTATTTTTTAAATGCTAACTTGGTGCTTTCATTTGTTCCGCGTTTCCATTGCTTCTTTTATCTTATTTTTTGATTGATTGAACTTGTATCTTTATCGGTTTACCTTCTTCATTTTAAAAGTCTTTTGCTAGTTTCTAAGTAATTCCTGTCTGTTTAACTTATTTTAGATGGTATCGCTTGACATTTTCACCATCCATTTTACGTAAACAGTGTTTACAATTACAGTAGTGTCCCCTTATTCAAAGTTTCACTTGCCACAGTTTCATTTACCCACAGTCAACCATGGTTTGAAAATATTAAAGGGAAAACTCCATAAATAAGCAATCCATATGTTTTAAACTGTGTGCCATCATGCATAGCATGATGAAATCTTGCGGTGTTGCTCTGCAAAGACTTGGAAAGAAGGCTAACATATCTCTTACAACCTTTTTGTTCTCCATATATTTATGGAGAAAATATTTGCCTTAAATGTATTGTTTTTTGGGATTAAATAATTTATTATAACTAAATTTTGAAATATTCCTTGACAGTTTCTATCCTAAAATCTTTCTCGTCCATTGTCTCTACACTGAATACAATCCTGCTCACTAGTCACATAGTGGCCACCTGGGTTATCAGATGAACTGCCATGGTATTGTAGAGTTTCTGTTTAGGCAACCCTATTTTACTTAATGGATGGCCTTAAGGCTCAAGAGTAGTGATGATGGAAATTTAGATATGCCCAAGAAAAGCCAGAAAGTAAACAGGTGAAAGTTCTTTATTTAATAAGGAAAGAAAAAAACATCATGTTTGGAGGTTGCGAAAATCACGGTAAGAAACAATCTCCCTGTGCTGTTGCGAAGAAGGAAAACAAAATTCATTCTAGTTTTGCTGTTACACCTCAAACTGTAAAAGTTACTGCCACAATGAGTGATAAATATTTAGTTAAAGTGGAAAAGGCGTTACATTTGTGGGTGGAAAACATGAACAGAAACGTGTTCTGATCGACGGCAGTTGGGTCTGGTACCACCTGTGGTTTCAGGCATCCACTGGGGGGGCTTGGGATGTGCCCCCTGCAGATAAGGAGACCACTGTAATCAATAGTTTGCCTCAGCCTCCCAAACCACATAAAGGCCTTCGGGGAAAAAATACTAACCTCTTCTTCATTTATAAAGCATTGTTTCTGATACTTTAGACATGATTTTATAATTTTACATGGGTCATATTCTTTGAATTTACTTACCATTTTATGGATAAGTTTTGTTTAGATATATTTACTGAACTCTTGCGGTCTTTGAAGACCTTTTCTCGTGCTTACTACATTGTAAACATGGAGGATGCCTGCTTTTTAATTGAATCATCTCCCTCTCTCTCATACAACTGTACTGATAGTTGCCATGACACAACCTCCTTAGAGATTACTTATGTTATTCACAGGAAGAGCGCCTGCAATATTTAGGTGGATTTGTAAATAAGCTAGATGGAGTTACCATATGCATGAATGGTTGCCCCTTTTTCTCTTGTGTTCTTTCCATTCCTTCCTAGAGGAAAGGATAAAAGAGTCAAAGCACAATAGATATATTTAGAATATTGGCAGAAAGAGTCTTTGTATTCTAACAATTTAAAAAAATGAATAGGAATGAATAGCATGACAGCCTAATCTGAAGAAATAAAGATTTTCTGTTCTGAGAATACAGAGGGTATGCCAACGCAGAGGATTTTGAGATTGATTATCTCTTTCTATACTCAATAATGATAAAAATATAAACACTAGCAATACTCCTCAATACAGCCGTAGAACCTAGCATTTTTTTCCTTGTGTTAACCTCTAGGTATTTCTTCCATGTGAGTAACAAGGGCTTATAAAGTAGACTTTTTCCCCATCAGCATATAATAATTAACCCTGGTTGAATGTCATTTGCCTAAACAATGCATTAGAATCTTGATCATCATTGCTTTCTAGTCTCATACTTCATAAGAATGCTATTACCCTTACATTTTTAAAACAAGAAATTGAAGGAAAAAAAGGAAATTGAGAGAATTTGCTCCAGATGAGACAGATAATAATGATGAGAGGTGGGCTTAGGTTGAAAATCTTACATTCAAAAACCAATGATCTTAAGTACTCTTTGTTTGAAATTTGATCTGCTATACTCTTGCCTCCCACAAGGCAGCATTTCTTGCTGTCATTTCCTTTATATTATTTCCTTTCTGTCTACTTTCTTCTGTTGGATTTTATTCCAGCTGCACCATATAACATTACTATGATTACTAATAATAACATCATGCTGACTCTATAGAAGAGCATTACATGGCGACTCACAGTTCTTTGAATGTATTATTCCAATTTATCTGTGCAACAATCCTATGAGGAAAACATGCATGACTCCTAGTTTTACAGATAAGTAGGTAAGGCTCAGAGGAAGTAATTCACTTTTTCAAGGTTATCCAATTAGTATATGGCAGACTCAAATTGTACTCCAGGTCCTCTGCTTTAAATTCCAAAATTTTATTTCACAATAGCCAATAATAATAAAAATAAAAATTTATTCTGATGTAACTCATATTTCATTTTTTTCTTGGTTTTCTAGCCCCAGCTGATGCACATGTGTGACTCTCATGATTTCTAGTGAGATGTTCAAGGGTAACCATTATCTGGAATGTTATGTCTTTTAAGGGCATAGCAGTTTTAGCTTGTTAGCAAAGACTGAAGAGTCAATTGAACAAAATTTTCTGCTGGGGAAGGATAGCCTGGGGAGAAATGCCAAAAGTGGGTGAAGGGGAGGAAGGCAGCAAAACACACTGCCGTATGTGTACCTATGCAACTATCTTGCGTGTTCTGCACATGTACCCCAAAACCTAAAATGCAATTTAAAAAATTTAAAAACATAGTAATTCATAAGAGATAGGAATTAACCATAAGATACATTTACATAGCAATTTGAGAAGCCAATTATTTTTATTCCTATTTTGACAGTGTCTAAGTTTATTCTTAAATATTAAAATGAATGTATCTCTCTCTTAGAGTAATGCAATAAAATAGAGATGGGTGCTAAAATAACTCCTAGGACAAAGAAGCAAGATTACAAATAAGGCCACTTTTGCTTCTGTGGTCATTAGCAGACAAAGCGCTATATAAAAACAGTAAAAAAAGGACTATATTACTGAAATTTGAGCAAAGTAACACATCCTGTATCTGACCCAGTGACATGTAGATACATACTTTCATTAAAACAGTCTTACAGTTTTTAGTTAACCTTTGCAAAAATTCCTGAGAGATGTGTAACTTTAAGAAGTGGAAATTCTTACCCACATTATGTATGGGAAGAAGACAATGGGTTGGCGATGGATAGACAGTGCTTAAGTATTCTTTATAGCTGGTTCACCAAAATCCGTAGAAAATCATTCATTTAGTCCTTAATAAGGAACTGTGCTTCAAATCTGAAGTAACTGGCAGCAGATCACACAGTACAGGAATTTCCAAGTACTGTTCCTAGTCAGAGTAATTCCTGAGTCTGGTGCCTCCTTTCTTTGTCTTTTTATTTTGGATACTTTGTTTTGCCAGCTGAGAAATATGTTTCCAAGGAAATCAAAAGGTATGAGTCTGGCTGGTGTGTCACAGGGCTCAGTTGAAGCTGAAATGTTAGATAATCAAGAGCTAATAACTCAGAGACAGCAAAATTATGAGTCTGGGAATTAAAACCAAAGAAAATGTACTGTTTTGAACTTTTATAATTTATTATTTTGTAAGATATGGTACATATTACTTCATTATTGTACATAACACTGATGGGATAGGCAAAGATAAATGCTGTTTTTCCCCATTTCATGGATAAGAATGTTAAAACTGAGACATATTAAACTGAAATAGACACTATGTTACATGCAAATTATAGAACCAGAAATGTAATATATTCCTTGAAATAATTTTCAACATGTTTTTTTTCTCTTACTAGCTGGGTAGAATTCATAGTAGCTGAAATTCATTGTTATGTAGAATTTGCATTCTGTTTCTGCTTTGCTGTTAATTTGTCCAAGCGAGGAAACTCATTTTCTTACAGGCTTATGGACTGAATATGTGTGTCCTCCCAAACCTCATATGTGAAGCTCTAACCTCTGATAGGTCAGTGCTGGGAGGTAAGACCTTTGGGAGGTAATTATTCTTAAATGAAGTCATGATGGGGGAGCTCCTTGATCAGGGGGCTCCTATAACAAGGTTAGTGTTATTTTTTTATTGCATTTTAGGTTTTGGGGTACATGTGCAGAACTTGCAAGATAGTTGCATAGGTACACACATGGCAGTGTGTTTTGCTGCCTTCCTCCCCTTTACCCACATTTGGCATTTCTCCCCAGGCTAGTGCCATTTTAAGAGGAAAACACCAGAACCTTCTTTCTGGGCCATGTGAGGATACGGCCAGCTAGCAGCTGTCTGCAAGCCAGGAAGAGAGCCCTCACTAAGAAGGAATTCAATGTCACCTTGTTCTCTGACTTCTAGCCTCCAGAACTGTGGAAAGTAAATGTCTGTTGTTTAAGCTCTCCAGTCAATGATATTCTGCTACAGCAGCTCAAGCTGATGAAGACGCTTGAAGACCCATGTAATGCTGACCAAAGTTGCTTCATGTATGATATAAGAACCTCATGCAAACAATCTTTACTATGATTTTTAAAAGTAGTAAAAGGTCGGCCGGGCGCGGTGGCGCAAGCCTGTAATCCCAGCACTTTGGGAGGCCGAGGCGGGTGGATCACGAGGTCGAGAGATCGAGACCAAACTGGTCAACATGGTGAAACCCCGTCTCTACTCAAAATACAAAAAATTAGCTGGGCATGGTGGCGCATGCCTGTAATCCTAGCTACTCAGGAGGCTGAGGCAGGAGAATTGCCTGAACCCAGGAGGCGGAGGTTGCGGTGAGCCGAGATCGCGCCATTGCACTCCAGCCTGGGTAACAAGAGCGAAACTCCGTCTCAAAAAAAAAAAAAGTAGTAAAAGGTCATAGTATCTCTCTGAAAAGCTCATTCATATCATTATGCATATTTTACAAAGAATAGTATAATAATAGTTGCTTATGGTCATACACAATTTTACAAAAAAATTTATCATGGCTATGTTAAATATATTCAAGTTTTTCCTTCACAAAATACATTTTAGTAAAAGATAGATCATTTATGACAAAATATGTGCAAGTATATTTTATATCATTATTTATTATCTTAGGTATACTGAATCAAGAATTAAAATTTGGATTTCAAGTCATTATGAATATACTTATATATAGTTTAAGCATAAAATATAAAAGTGATAGTAGTTGAAACATTTATTTTTTGAAGTTGACATTTTTCTAAATCTTTTTTGTGGTTTGTCAATCATCAATATGCAATTAAACTAACAGGCTAATTTATTACAAGTGGTAATCACATAATGGATACATTACAAACCCATTCTCTAGTGGAAATCTGTAGCAATTCATAATCTGAGAAGATCAACTTTATAGAAGGAAGTTATTGATTTCCTGTTGCATAATAGGAATTATTAAACCAATTATAAACCAGAGTCTCCTCTGAAGGAAGCAATGACAGATGAATTTTATTATCATAGGGACAGTAGTTACTCCCCTAATGATAGCCTTTTCCAGGGTTTAATTACATATTCTTCCAGAGGATTCTCTTGGTTTCATAAAATTTATATTCTTATTTTCAGATCAGAAGAGCAGCTGGCAAATGTCACTTAGAATAAACTTTCTATACTTAAACATGTACAGTCATGACGTAACTGTTTGTCTTTTACCAGGGTTCTGAAGCTGAGTGTCTCATTAAACTTATATTCTCTTACTTTGCATTACTGATTACTTTCCTTTAAAACACTGCACATTTTATGTTATTTAGCATGGGACTACAAAATAGCAAATGATAATATTTAGTTAACAAAAGTCAAAATCATAAAAGTTCAGTAGTCACTGGGCATGGTGGCTCATGCCTGTAATCCCAGCACTTTGAGAGGCTGAGGCAGGTGGATCACAAGGTCAGAGATGGCGATCACCCTGGCCAACACGGTAAAATCCCATCTCTACTAAAAATACAAAAAATTAGTCAGGCGTGGTGGCGGGCACTATTAATCCCTGCTACTCAGGAGGCTGAGGCAGGAGAATCACTTGAACCCAGGAGGTGGAGATTTCAGTGAGCCGAGTTCGTGCCACTGCACTCCAGCCTGGGCAACAACAGAGCCAGACTCCATCTGAAAAAAAAAAAAAGTCCTATAGGGTGAGATTTGATAATTTTTGTTTAATACAAATTAAATATGTATGAGTAAATTGTTTTTTTGCCTCAAAATATCATGTAATCTATACTTTTAGGTTCAAACAATACAATTAGATATATCAATATTGATTTATTTAATTTAATTAATGTTTATTGCATTAGTATGCACTGAACATATGAGATATAGTGTTGTCTCCCTCAAGTAGCTTTCAGGCTGATGAGGGAAATATGCATAAGGAATTTATTAAACTATTATAACAAGTAATAGAAATTATTGCAAAGGCAAAATTTTAACTGGAAGAAAGGGGAATGAGGTATTAAAAAGCCGGTGAAATATAAAGATGGAATTGATGGGTAAATACATTTTTCATAGGCACAGAAGGGGATGAAAGCTCTTATAGAGTGAGAGGAGAATAATCAAAAGACAAGGATCATACAAATGTTGATGTACTAGGTAAGTGGACATATATGTGACTAATTGTTAGCCAGAAATAAAAATGAGTCAAGGGTAAGTTTCCTGAGAAAAGAATGTGTTATGTTTAGGAAACTAAGTAATTCCTAGAGCATAGGAATTGAAAGAATAGGGTGGGAGCTGTCACTGTAACAGCTCTATTTGGAATGCCAAAGAGCTTAGACTTTATTTGGTAAGTAATGGGGAGCCATTGAAGATGTTTAAGCAAGAGAACAGCCTGGTATGGCTTACTGTATTACTAGATTACTATGGAGCAGTATGTAGATGAATTTTTTGGTAGTAATACCTGACTAACTTGAATATGTACATGGAAAATAATGAAATTATTTTATTTGTTTATTTATTTTTAAAACCCTATCTTAAAAAATGGTAAGTAGTTACAAACATACATATCAAAAGCAAAAATCAAATAACTTTTAGTAAATATGTAAGATATTTTTATGGCAGAGTTAAATTTTTAAAGAAATACATAAAATTCTCCAAACAAAAAGGAAAATACTGATAACTGTTATTATTTAAAACTCAATAGATTTTCAATATAAATTTGACAACACCCTATGTTGTTCAGCTAAATCTGCCGCAACAAAATGTCATAGACTAGGTGGCTTAAACAATAAGAATTTCTTTCTTAACAGTTTTGGAAATCCAAAGCCAAGATGCTAGCTGGTTGGGTTCCTGGTGAGGGCTCCCTTCCTGTCTTGCAGTTAGCCAGCTGCCTTCGTACTGTGTCTTCACGTGGCATAGAGGGAGAATGACAGAAAGCTGTCTGCCATCTCTCCTTATAAGGGTGCTCTTCCCATCATGAAGGCATCACCTCCATGATCTCATCTAACCCTTATTACCTCCCGAAGGCCCCATCACCAAATAACAACATCACATTGGGGGTTAGAGTTTCAACATATGAGTTTAGAGGGAACACAGTTAAGTCCACAGCACACCTCATCTTCTGCGTCTCTCCTCTCATTTTCTCCAACCCTGAGTTTGCTCCGAGAATGATCCCTAAATAACCTCCCTCCACTAAAACCCTTGTCTTAGAATCCAGACTAAGTAGTTGGCATTGGAAAACATACTCTCTAGATGGGATTGCAAAACTCACTGGCAGGTAGGCAAGAAGACTGTGAGTAGTAGTAAGGAATGCCTGAGGGTTTTTGTTTTGTTTTGTTTTGTTTTGTTTTTTAAAGCAAGATCTCTTCCAATAATCTGAAAGTAATTCTTCTGGCTAAAATACACAGAGCAATGCTGAGATCAAGAACTGAGGCTGGAAAGATAGAATGGGGACAGATTATGCTGATCCTTATAGGACATGTTAAACTGTTTGGCTTTTCTCCAAAAATAAATGAGAAAGCACTGAAGGATTTTAAGCTGTGGAACAATATGGTCATATTTGCATTGAATATAGTAGGATGAGGAACAGACTAGAGACGAATAGGTTGCAGTATGGGTGTATTCCAGAAGGTGGGTGTAGAGGCTGCTTCATTAGTCCAGCTGGAAAAGATGATAGCTTGGACTAATTGTTGGAAGCAGAGATCATAGTAACTTTTCTAAAAATTTAAAGAGCATCTCTGTATTTAATGACAGATTTGACCAGATGACTATAGTGGCTCCTCTGCATACTACTTTGAGGGACCTCGTGAATATTTCACTAAGAGGTAGGAAATCTCTTGTTAAAGAAATCATTATTTCATCGAGCTTCTTTTGCTTTTAAATCTCCACTACTTGATGCAATACAAGTACAACAAAACACATAGTTGTGTATTCCTCATAGTATCAGTCAGCTATTGCTGCCTACAAACATTTCAAAATTTCAGGTGCATACAACAATAAGCATTTATTTCTTAAGTATCCATGTGTCACCTGTGGGTCAGTTGATATAGACAAAATACCTAATTTCTCTTGATACGTGGGCTTAGAAATGGCAAGGTGCAACTTCTCTTATTCCACGGGAGAAGACAAGTTGCATGGTGAGACCCAATATTACTTAACTGGGGAAGTGTACTCTGTGTGATGCCAAAGGAAGGTTGTGGATACATCCTCCTACCACAGGGGAGGGGAGAATTGTGGCTAACAATTCAACCTATGGCAAAAATTAACTAGATCATATTCTTCCGAATAAAACTTGGAAGATTTTCGACAATTCCTTTTACTGCAGTTCTTCCTGTACCATTTAGTCAAAAGTGATTTCTTCCCGTGTACATTGCTTTTAAGAGGATGAATGATGCATTTTACTACAAGGAAGTCTGTACCATTTAGTCAAAAGTGATTTCTTCCTGTGTACATTGCTTTTAAGAGGATGGTTGATCCATTTTATTTCAAGGAAGTCTATGTAATTTTGTAAAGTTTTTCTTAAATCTCTAAATTTTAATATATCTTGATGCATACAAGCCAGGCTTTGTAGAAAGCAGAAGGAATTTTCTGTGAATTTAACAAGCTGACTTTTAAAAATTTAGAGCCAAGCCCAGAGTACTGAGCATGGTGTTTTAAACCATCAAAGGAAGAATATTTAATATTGAAAAATACCAAATACTGAACCACCCTGAAAGAAACAGTTCAATCAGTAGGTTAGAAGAAATGGTTCTGCAGGAACTTAGATTGATATTATTGCTGAGGGAGTAAGGAGGCCTTCGACTGAGAAGATAGATTTGGGGGTTTCCCAGATTTGGAATCTTGTGCCTCACCTTCCAAAATGCAACAGGCAAAACAACATAAGATCTGTATACATGATCAGTGGCTGCATGGTGGTGTTTAGGCAAATGGTCCTGCAGGTAGCACCATAGCTTTGATGCACTCCAGGGTGATGTGGTCAAAGCAGCCAAGACTTCCCAAACCCTGTAAAGGCTTTGAACATCCCCTGTAAAGAGGAAGTTCTTTGAAGATATGTTGGGTCAGGATGATACAATGTAGACTATATGACTAGTCAAGACGAGAAGCCATAAGAGGGACTGGTGATACCTGCAGCAGATATTGCGTCTAAACACTTAAAATAATCAGGGACGTAGTGTGTCAGGGTACGAAATAACAGTGACTGAACCTGGCCCAGGGATGAGGTTCACCTCTTCATCTCAGGATGAATACAAGTCACACACACTTAACTACTTAACTGCCTCACCTTGTCTTGCTCTCTGGGGTTTAGGTAACCCTTATGAAAAAGGAAAAACTAAGGAGGTTTCGAGAAATCTTGGGACCACTTGCTCTGTAAGCAAGGAGCAGCAAGGTCAAGAGAGCATGGGCGTTGAAACTGTGCAGACCTATGGCTGTGGATACATTTGAATATCTGCTAACAGAGTATCAATTTTCAATTGCAGTGTGACTGAGTTGCCTTAAATTGAGAAAAAGAAAATATTTCTGCCATCAGTGAAAATAGGGGTTAAAATAGAGGTTACTAAGAAGTTGAATTTACTTATAAAAAGAGGGAGACATTTATATTTCTGTACATACGAGTTGTTACCCTGAAACACACACACACACGGACACACATACCCAGACACAGACACAGACACAGACACACACACACCCCTTCTGGAAATAAGAATTGTCAAGATACTTAATTGTCAAGATACCTACATAAATATATGGTCAGAGTTCCTAAATATATGGTCAGAGTCTCTCTAGGTAGGTCTTTCCTGTTTCCAGAGGTTTTAGAATTATTGTTTCACCATACACTTTTAAAATCTTCTTCATTTCAGTTCTACACATTTTCAAGGTAAATGATAAATGTAATAAAGTATAAAGTCAAATGTAATGAGGAGCAGAATCAAATCGTTCTCTCATGATGACAAAGATCCCAAAGTCCTCAACCCCAAATTTGAACACCTTAAACTGCCAATCAAAATTAGAAATTGCCAGAGTCTTGTACAAAATCTAGTACCATTCAACAGAATGACATTTTATTTTGCTAAGTTAATTTTTGTACTGAAGTCTTTTGTTGCCAGCACAAGGTGAAATGGAAAGTTGGAAATAATATGAAAAGCTGGTAGCATAGGCGGCCAAACCAAATAATTAAAACAAAATCATACTCAGCAACATATTTTTGGAACTTGGTAGAGTACAAATTATCTGCAGCTGTGAATAACTTCTAATATTTAAGCAATGGGTGAAATTTTTACTTTTTGACCCAAACTGTCAAGCTTGGCTCTCTCCATAAGCTCTATGGCCAACTTTCCATTTTGCTTTGAACTTTACAGATTTGGGCAAAATCTGGACTCTTAAGAAATGAGAGAATTTCGGTTCCTTTGTAAAATTAAAGTGACCTATTTAAGAAGTTCTTTTATTATTCCTTAATAGATGTTATCTCTTGATAAATGGTTTAAATGGATAAAATGTTAATTTTATGTTTACATGGAAATTGAGATTTCAGAATAGTTTAGCCCTAGCCCAAGGAAAGATGGAATGTTAATAGAGTAGAGCCAGACTTTTCTCCACCACTCTAAACAGACTCATTATAAGAATGACTTTAGTGTTTTATTTGGGAGAGTTCAGTGAACCACATTCCCAGAGGTCCCTATAGTATAGAATATAAAGGAGATGAAAGCTATGAAAAGAGAGAAAGATAGCAAACCAGCGCGAGTCTGTAAAAGGGGGGTAAAGCTTTCTGGTTAATTGGTAAGAGAGCAAATGAATGTTACAAAGTTTTGATTCCTGAGACATAAACCATAAAAAGTGGAATATAAAATAAAAGTTGCAAGGTTAAGAAAGGTCTGAATCAATACCAACATGCACTAAAAAATATATCATTAGCCATAATAATTTATTCCAAACAAATGTATTTTCATTCTTGGAAACAACATTTTCAAAACTAGAAAAATAATTGCCAAGACAATGGAATCAGAATGACTTTCTTTTGTTAGAGGATGTCAACAGCTGTAAATAATTGGCACTTCACAAGTTATAGAAAGAGTCTAAGTTAAATACTGTAATAGGAACATGGAAGAGGAGCCTGGGAGAAAGGAAAGGTTAATTTGACATGTTCTGCAGCATCTAAGAAATTAGTTTACTTCATATGCTGCAAAGAGAAGATAAAGTTTATATAAATGAAGTTTTTAAAAAAGTTACTCTTCTCTAACTTATTTTTTCCATAACACAGTTTTATTTACTGTGTACTGGAATTTATAAAAAAAATTTTAATGACTAAATTGCCTTCTTATATTGTACCTCAATATAAATGTATTTTAATTATAAATTAGTACTTAAATATGATTGTTTTTGAAGCACTGCTTAAAATAATTTCATTTGTTAAAATTAAATGCAAATTTTTAAAATAAAAGCTATGTTTTTCAAGTACATAAAAATGCAAAGTATATTCTATTACTTATTGGCTATCATTAAGGCTAAAGATTCTGATAGCTTTAAAAACACTATTTAATTTTTCAAGATAGTTGTCTGAAATATAAACATATTGACTTATCATAAAATATTTGAGTGGCAAAACACCCAGAGGGCATGACTGATTTCTTGAACAGTAAAAGCAATAATAACATCATAAAATAGTCAAATATTTGTATTTATTTAGTCACACATTTTGCCCAAAATTGAAATTTTGCTTGTGCTTAAGAAAAAAAGTTTGTAAAATGTATACCTTTTCTTGAAGTGGTACCTATAATTTGTTGAAGGGTTGTGTAAATGTGACCATAATATCAATAGTTTAAAAATCTGCCATACAAGAAACACACACACACACACACGCAACTTAAAACTTAGGCAGGTGATTCACTAACGTTCTCCAACAAACACCTTTGAAGTTACCATTTTTATTCATACTGAAATTGTTTCTTTTTTATCTTAATATCTTTCAATGGGAAATGATATGTCCAGACGACTCTTTCAGTGTTACGAGTAGTCTTTGCTACTTGATTTGTCACTATTCCTAGATTTTTTTCACTTAACAAAACCACAATATATAAGTGTATATGTATATGTTTATAAATAAGAATAATTATATGTAATAATTGTATATATATGTATGTGTGTATATATATATATATATATATATATACACAATTCAGAATGGATTCACACTGATGCTTCCATTCAAAATCCAGAGTAAACTCTTCAGTCTCACATCTGTATCTCTTTTCTCCGTGTTACAAATCCTGCTTTTTGATGACAACAGAAATGGTAGCATTAATGTTTCATGCTTCACAACATTTCTCATTTGCTTTATCTATAATTTACACACAACAGTCTCAGAATAACAATATCAACACTACCACCAATAATATGGTTACAGAAAATAACTAAATATTTTTGCAGCTATTTTTGTTAAATTACTGTGATTTAAATACCTTAGAATTATTGATCATTGTGTGTCTATATGCCACTAACTGAATACACATTTAAGCTCAATTGCCTTGTTTTATTTTCGAATTTTAGAGGTTTATTTCTTTTTAGTTTAATTTTACATGGTCTCAAAGTTGAAACTACAGAAGAGGTATAATCAAAATTTAACTTCTATTCTTTGTTCTTCATTTAATAATCCCAATAGTTGCCATGTAAAAAATTATTAACTTTTTGTTTTAATATATATTGATTACATAATCAGTGCCACTTATACTTTTCATTTGAAATATTATAGTTTTTCCACTTATTTTAACATATTATACATAAGAGATTTAAAATACGTGCTATAAACATATTTGAATATATATACATAATCATGTGTTGCCTTTCTTTTCTGTTTTTTTCTTTGTCCTTTTACTTTATATTCTAGATGTCACTTTATAGTCATGTGTAGAAATATCCCTCATTCTTTTTTACAACTGGAGATTAGTATATTGATACGAAACTATTTATTCATCACTACACACTTTTAAAATTATTATTGCAATGAATGACCTTCTTATACATTTTGTTTTTTGTATTTTTACCAGTTCATCTTTGGTATATATATTTTTAAAGTGGCAATACTGCTACATGAAAGGTAAAGTTATGTTTAACTTTGCTAGATAGGGAGAAATTCCTTTTATTATGTAAGGTCATTTTGAAGTTGTTTAGTTATAATTTGATCTAGATAAGATCTGTACATTGGTTTTGGTTGCTATTTATTTTGTCTGTTTTCACTTGACATTTATTTATTGTTATAAGCAAGGATGGAATTTAATATTTTATCTCCTTTGTATTTCTTATACATGGAATGCTAGATTTAGAGACTTAATCTCATTTAAGTTTTCTTTGCAAGAACACTACACAGGAAATGCTGGTACTTCCATCAGGAAACATAAAAAATAAATTGCTTTCCTTATGTGATGCTAGTAACCATTGATAACTCTTTCCTGGATTCTTTTCTTTTTGAGATGAGTCTCACTCTGTCGCCAGGCTGGAGTGCTGTGACGCGATTTCCTCTCATTGCAACCTCCACCTTCCAGGTTCAAGTGATTCTCCTGACTCAGCCTCCCGAGGATCTGGGATTATAGGTGCCCACCCACCCGCCCAGCTAATTTTTGTGTTTTTAGTATAGACGGAGTGTCATCATGTTGGCCAGGATGGTTTCGATCTCCTGACCTCATGATCCGTCTGCCTTGGCCTCCCATAGTGCTGGGATTACAGGCATGAGCCATCACACCCAGCCTCTGAATTCTTTATTGATTCATGATATGCACAGTGATGATACTCTAACTCTATTGTAACATATCTTTGATTATTTCTTCTCTCTGTTCTCTGTGTCCATTTTTGGGCATTATGATTAGATGACTGTTTTATATTTCCACATCGTCTTGTATAGTTCTTAACCTCTGTTTCATAGTTTCCATCTCTTTTATCTGGGATGTATATTCTGTGTTTTTCTTTGGCTTATATTTTCAAGTTCACTAATTGTCACCTCAGTTAGATATAATCTGCTTATTAAACTTTTCCAATTATTTTTTAAAATTTCAACCATTTCGTTTTTATATTTAGAATTTCTATATATTTAAAAATGACTTTCTCCTAATTTCTTAACTGCTTGTATTTTTAAGAATTATTGTTTTATTATAAAGACACATGCACGTGAGTGTTCCTTGTAGCACTCTTTGCAATAGCAAAGACATGAAATCAACATAAATGTCTATGAACAGAAAACTGAATAGAGAAAATGTGGTACATATACACCACGAAATACTGGGCAGCCACAAAAAAGAATGCGATCATGTCCTTTGCAGAGACATGGATGCAGCTGGAGGTCACTATCCTTAGCAAACTAACTCAGGAACAGAAAACAAAATATCATGTATTCTCACTTGAAAGTGGGAGCTAAATGATGAGAACACATGAACACAAGGGAACACTACACACCATGGCCTGTCAGAGGGTGGAGAGGGAGAGGAGAGAGAGGGTCAGGGAAAATAAGGAATGGGTACTAGGCTTAATACCTCAGCTATGAAGTAATCTGTACAAAAAATCTCCATGACACAAATTTACCTATGAAACGAACCTGCCCATGTACCCCTGAACTTAAAAGTTAAAAAAAGACTTATTGATACATGTTGAAAATAATGATTTTTGGCTAGTCTCAAATAATTCTAATACATAAAGTTTTTGTAGTTTTTATTGTATTATCATTTTTCCCCACATTTCACTCCTTACATCCTTTGTGATACTTATCTATTGTACTCTCTATGTGTGGTTGTGTGTGCAGAAAATTTTCCTTGGAATTTTATGTGTAGGAACTATTTGTGATCTTGACTGAATTTGAAAAACAAAAAACAAAAAAGCAGAATTTACTTCCATCAGTTCTGTAGGGAAATTTTCAACTTAGAACCATTTAAAAATAAATTTGCTGAGAACTTTTCGAAATAAGCAGGTAGCATGAAGTAGGGCTGTGAACTCATAACAGGTTCCACTTGTGTTTCCATGTTTTCAAGGACTGTTTCACCCTCAACACTCAATACCCGCTCAAGACAGGCACACGTCTTTGCTGTATCATTCTTCTCAGTAGGTTAATTGATCATTGACTTTAGGTTCAAGTTATAGTTATTTTGGATTTCCAGTTATATATGAGGGTCTTTGCTGTTGGAGTCCCACCTTGTCAGTTTCTATGCTTTCTCTCATCTCTCTTAGGCCCTGAGAAGTCTTCAAAATGGGAGTCAAAACTACCAATTTTAGGAAAATACCTTCACAATGAAAATGGACTTTTACACTATTTTTCTCCTTGATTTCTAATTTTCACTTCATGTCAGGCCTAATAATTCTTAGTTTACGTACACATCAGTAAAATGTTATTTCTTCTTTTATTATAGCTACTTAAAATATTTTTGTTGGTGTGGGTTAAAGGGGGTATTTAGGTCTCTATACTTCCAGAAAAAGAAACTATTTTAGGTATATTGATTTTTAAAATTAGTGTAAATGATAAGCTGTTCAAATGAAGGACTTACTATGTCATGTGCCTCAAATTAAGCAGATTAAAGAGTAACTCAAAGAGCCTTACCTGGAAGTAAATGAACAAATAAACAAAAACTAAGAATGGTTTACTAAATATGTGAGATACAGTAATTGCAATTGATTATCAAGGGAGAGAAGAGATTCAAGGTTGACAAACATTGCAATGAATCAAAGGGAAAATTTTCTTTGATCTTTAAAGGAAGATTCTGATTAATAAATTGTCACTTGATAGTAGGTTACAGGTATCTGATTCAAAATTAGTTTGGAAACTATCGGGCTTGCGTAAGGGTATTAATTATGCCACTGATCTGTAAGTTTAATAAATGAGGTAATACTTTCAGGCAAGGAAGTGGGAGACATAACCCAAGACTAGCACCTACAGTCTAATAGCAGAACAACTTTGTGACTGCCAGATGTACTTGGGACTCTAGAGGAGAGTCATTGTTTTCCCTCTCCATATTCCTAACTGTCCTAGCATATTTATTTTAATTAATGGCAAAAGTTACTGGTTACTGAATTCAGAATCTCTCTTTGCCAGCAAAGGAACTCTCATAATTTTCCAAAAATAACACCATCCATCTTTTTCTAGGATTTGCCATTTTTTTAATCAACCTGTTTACTCTTTATAAATTAATATTTGATTTCTACCATTTCTATATAAGTTTGATTGCCAGGAATCCTTTTTCTTTAGCTCTGACAATATTGCATTTATAATTGGTAGCTGCCACACCATTTTATGTGAGAAGTACCAGGTTTTAATTTGCCATTTCACCAGATATTGCTGATTCAGAAATAAACAGGATTTTGGATTCATCAAGTCAATTTTTTTAAATAAGTAGTAAACAAAGACTAAGTCACAATGATTTGAGAAACTTTCTCTAAAGTCACTCAATTAATTGAAATATGTTTATGTTAAAAAATTCCAAATCCAGAATGCATAACTGATTGGATAAATCATATCCTTATTCCAAGAGTGTTTATTGAAACCCAAATACTTATCAAGCTAATGTGCTGGGAACTTGGGGTAAAGAGGTGAACAGGGCATGGGAACTGCTTTGAAGGAATTCAGAGTTGGGGAAGCATAACCATGAAGAAGTAGTCATGACTTCCGGTTAAAGTGATTTCTAGTTACAATGATGAAAAAGAAGAAAACCAGAACAAAAACTGAAAACCTAGTACCAGAATTCTGAAGAACTGAAGACCATTGAAAGGTAAACAGGATGGGTATATGAAAAATGAACCAGACATCCTAAATTTGGATAGAGGTTATTCTGAATAGTTGTAAGAAGATTCTTTATGCATTCTTATTTAACAATGCACACTACCCAGAGAACTGCACAGCCATCCTCAGATGTTTTCTATGAGGTTGACAGATGTTCCCAGATACCTTGCCCTCATCCCCTGGTAGCATGACAAAGAGAAAATAAAAATGCCCAAAATTTAGTCTGACAGGAAATTTATGTGCATACATACATGTTTGTGTTTTTATAGGTGTATGAGCTGACAGTGCAGCAGGAAATTATGAGATGTATAGTCCTTATTAGGAGAAAACTGTAAGGAATAGGACAATAGGAAACCTAGTAGCATACATGTTGGGGATTATATCTTTTCCTTAGACTGTGTTGCTTAAGGCCACATGGTATAAGGATTGCTTAAGTCAAGGATTGCTTAAGCATAGTACAAGGATTGCTTAGTACAAGATTGCTTAAGGCAATTGAAAAGTAAAAGAAAATAATAAAGATTTATTTATGTTTTACAATCTCACCTTTCTTAAGCTCGTTATTTTCATAACAATTCAGTAAGGTACATCACATCATGGCACATCATTATATTTATATAAATGCAGTACATTTATTTATGTTATGGGTTCTTACTGAATATAATCCGATGATTGTTGCATAATCAAAAATGTTTTGAGACCATTAAAATAGAGAAGCAGAAAATCATGCAGTGAGGAAAGGAAAAAGCTAAAAAATGTAAGTGATTGCAGAGATGAGCTATGTTAGTGATTCTACAGAGCTTTGCTATTGATTACAATAAGCTCTGATAGCTTAGGCAAACTTGCTGCATCACACATGGGCTGATTTTTGAAAAAGAAAACAATTTTATTGAGCTGTAATTCACATGCCATACAATCCACCTATTTAAATTGTACAATTCAATCAGTGGTTTTAGTATATTCACAGAACTGTGCTACCATCATCACAATACATTTTAGAACACTGTCATCAACCAAGATAAAATAAAATTAAGAAAGAAACCCTGTATGCATCAACAGTCACTTCTCATTTCTCTCTATCCTCGACTGTAGACAAACAATAACCTACTTTCTGTCCTTATTTATTTGCTGATTCTGCACATTTCATATAAATGGAATTATACAATATGTTGGTTTTTTTACTGACTTCTTTTACGTATCATAATGTTTCCCAGTTTCCTCAGTGTTTTAGCATGCACATGTACTTTATTGCTTTGTATTGTTAAATTATATTCCATTGAATGGATGTGCCATGATTTCTTTGTCCATTCCTCAGTGGACAGGTAGTTTCTACTTTTTGGCCATTATGCATAATGCCCCTATAAACATTTGTATACAAGTGTTTGTGTGAATGTGGTGTTTATTTAAGTACAGTTTTAATTTTGGGGAACTGCCAGGCTATTTTCCAAAGCAGCTGCACCATTTTACATTCCTTCCACCAACATGTGAGGATTTCACCTCCACAGCTTCATCAACACTTGTTAGTTTTTTTTTTTTTGCATCCATACAAGTTTATTCACAGATACTGAAATGTCAATTTCATAATATTCATGTTAATAAATATATTTTTAATTTGTTTTCAACCATTTTTAAAATCACTTGTTATGTTTTTATGATCTTAGCCGTCCCAGTGGATATATGGTAGTCTCTCCTTGTTGCTTTGATTCACATTTCCTAATGACTAACGATGCTGAGGTTTCCAAGAGGTGGATTGTGACAGTTTTACAAGTTTTTCAGTGTTTCTGAGCCCCAGAGTTCCCTACATTACCATTTTCACTGATGTTACTTGGATCAGAAACATTTTGCATTCACCTGGAAAGCAGTCTCATCACAAGTGTGTGTTAACTCTCCAATTCTCCTGTTATAATACAGTCTGAAGATAATGAAATCAGTGTCAGAACACTGACATAATTTTCATCACACCAGATAAACAAGAAGTGGGTAGAACATTGGAGGGCTGATTAAGACACATGCTCTACAAACGCTGATGGAAAAACCCTATTATATCTGTTAAAGTTTTAGGAGTACGTAATAACACATTCCAATTAGTGCATCTTGCAACTAATAAGCATAGACAAGCATAGCTTATCTGTTTGTGTATGTATCATCTGTAGTAATTGGCTAATAACATCATGAAAAGTACAAAGCAGAAAGCTTTCATTACTTGGCTGATTATGGAGACTATGAGTGATAGTCTTCTTTATGCATATTTATATTTTCTGATTTGTTGAAAAGAAACATCTATGACTTATGTAATATACATTAATTTTAAACAGGAATACACTTAAGTTCTCAGAAGATTAATAAGAGAAGAATGAGTGGGTGGACAGAAAGAAATTTGGATATAGGATTTTTGGCTTAATTCAAGATTCTTTATCTGTAAAAAATGATTTTATTATATTAGTTATTTTCCAAAGAGCTCCTTAGAGTCTAGGGATTCTATGGATGACCTCCAATGGCCATTGTTGGAGGAAATTAGATGTGAAAAGGGTTTCCAAGTGGGCAGGTATCCAGGCTGTCCTCCAATAATTAATGGGAGAAGTTTCACTTTTGACATACATGACTTCTGTGTAATATATAGTTTAACTCTTAAACAAAAGTGCTCCATTACTTTAAAATACATTTGAAAGCCAATGTGATAAATAATTTTGTAGGTTAATTTTGATGGTATGCCATCAAAATATTAAAATATAATTATTATTTTGTTATTTTAATACTTCTCCACAAATTATCTGGATTTGGCTTGTATAATGATTTTCAGAATAAATAAAAGACAGAAACATTGGGTTATGGGTATTTAAAAACATTTTTAATAACATGTAGTTCTGAGCCTTTGTAGATTATTTTGGTTAAAGTGAGAAAATGTCTTAATTTCAATTTTTAAGATCTAAGAAACGTAACTAGAATAACAGTCATTGAGATATTTTTGAGGGTTTCTAGAATTAGACAAAGATTGTAAATACTGAAGTTACTTTTATTATAGCTATCTTGTGTTAAACAATTTCTATCATTTAACCAGAAAGGGAAATTTTCTGATTTCAATGAATAGGAATGTAATTTCTCTTTGAAGAAACAATTGTAGTCTTGCTTGTTCTTTTACTGTCTTATCAAATGCATTACCATCATTGAATTTTCTTGGAAAGACGTTTAATAATGTTTATAGGTCCAAATTTCTATTTTTGTACTTCTAGGATTTGGATGAATTTATATATTTTTATTTAGCTTATCACCCAAAAGCTTATATTTTTACTGATTTGGTGCGTTTTAGAGTTCAGGAAGAAAATCAACATATGATTTTCCTTATTGTGTAGGAATATAATGAAATAAAATCACCTTTCAAATATCTTTCTATCTATCTATATACATATAGTGATTTATTTCTCTTACTCTTCTCTCTCAAAGGTTTTTGAAGTCAATACAAGTTATGTCTGCGTATAGGAAGGTATGCATGGAAATATTAGTGCTTTACTTAATTAGCTAATGGCACTGTGTATTTCTTTATTTCTTTTTCATCAGAATGAATATATTTGCATGTCCTCTGCTTTGACATCAGAGTTTTCATATTCTCAGCCATTGTTGATCTGGATCGGGGCGTATTAGCCTCCTACAGTTCAGAGACACTGTCTTCACTCTTTAATTTCCAGTAGTTGGAAGTAAAAGATTTGACTTAAGCAGCATTGATTAACCAAAACTAAATGAAATCTTGAGGGAAATTTATTTGTAAGTGTTTAGAATGAAAATAATATTTATTTTCATGTTTGTGATGGTGTACTAATCATGTTTCATAATGCAGTAAAAATATTCAACATTGTTTCTAAAAGACAAAGGCCATATTTTAATGACAGGATTGATTAATTAGGACCAAACAAAAACAAAAATTTAACTGTATGTGAGACCATTCTTTTTTAGTGTAATTGAATATATGCCATTATTATTTTAGTATTGTTATTATACATTTATATTTAATTAGTGCTTACTATCTGCTAGGCTGGAGATTCTCTTTCGCAGATTCACGATTATCTTTTCAACAACTTACTGACCTTGTTTTGTAGGCAAGGTAACTGGTACCCATTGGAGGTTGATGTGATTGGCACATTTATTTATCCAGCAGGCTTGGCCTGAGAAGGCTCCTGTTTTCAGTCAGGTTTCTCATTGTGACATGTAGGTGGAGAGCAGTTAATCAGGTTCTAGATGTCCATAATCTAAAAATAAGGAAGTCTTATTTTTGCGTTGATTCCTTAAGTGTGTTTCCATAGGAGTAGAGAGTCTCTTTCCTTTATTTTTCAGTGTTTCAAGTAGTCTTAAAGTTTCCTAAAACTTTATGATGTGTCTCTCTCTGTCCCTTGTGCTCATGCTAGGAGCACTCCTCAGAGAGATGATCTACTTCATTTAAACGTCACTTCTTCTAGCATTAGACTGTATCCTCCAAGCAGCTGCTGTGTGTGTGAGTAGAGAGAAAATGTCCCAAGCCCTGTGGTCAGGCAGGCAATGCACTGATAATCCTGGTGGTTTATACCTCATTGGTTTGGGCTTACACTGCACTTAGATTTTTTTCCCAGATACTTTGGGAAGACTGACTTTTACCTTGTTAGCAGCCTTTGCTTTCAGATGTTGGATTATGTAGTTTCCCATACTTAGATGCCCCTGTCATCAGTTCCCATATATTTTTGGTGTTTAGAAATTTCCAGAAATGTCTTGTCTGATTTACATCAGACAAGATGTAAATTACTCTTTCTTTTTTCATCATTGTTAGAGGTTTATTTCTAAAACAAGAGCAATACTTTTATGTTATGGGAAATAGGAGGGAAAATGCTACCTGGAGCCTATTATTTTAAAGTCTACTGATAACATTTATGAGGGTTTTTGAGTATATTTACTCAGGTTTAAAAGTTGATACTCAAGACTAAACTCCATGTTTTTACTCTTTCTCAAAGGAAATTTTATAACAATTCTAATAGTGCTTTTTTCAATCATGACTTTTTTTTCTGTTTCATTTGTATGAATTGTTTAAAACTTTAAGCTGCATTGGCTTACCTCACGTATGCTCTAAATATTCAACATTTGTTATGACCACTATATTAGTACATTCTTACATTGCTATAAAGAAATGTCTGGGACTGGGTAATTTTTAAAGAAAACAAGTTAATTGACTCCTGGTTCTGCAGGTTGCACAGGAAGCATACCAGCTTCTGCTTTTGGAGCAGGGGGATGGAGGGCACTGAGAAAAGCTTCTAGTCATGACAGAAAGCAAAAGGTGAGAAGGAGGAGGGAGAGAGAGAGAGAGAAGTGACACACACTTTTAAACAACCAAATCTCACAAGAATTCTATCATAAGAACACCACTAAGGGACGGTTGTGAACCATTCATGAAGGATCCATCCCCATGATCAAATACTTCCCACCAAGTCCCACCTCGAGCCTTGGGGATTACAAATGGACATGAGATTTGGGTGGGAACAAGATTCAAACCATACCAGTCATCAAACCTGGTTAATGTCATGACTAATTAGATATAATACTTTAGAAATTCATACCTTATAATAAATGCAGTATTGTTTTTGTTAAAGAATATATTTTACCACCCAACCATTATTTATGTAGATCCTTGTAATATAGGAAAAATAATACTTTTCTACATATATATACATTTTTTCTCCCCCAAATCTCCTTCAGTAAAATATATGGTCTAACATAAGCAACATGGTAGGATCAAGACCAAACCTAGATCTTTTAGGACTTGGTTCAGATTGTCTTTAATGCCATAGATTGTGCTATAAGCATTACTGTTTTTGTAACTTTTATTGTGTTTTGTTTATAGCTGCAATTTGTGACCAAAAATGACAATCTTTTATGATATAAGGAAATGACATTTTTTGAATTTCACAGAGAGTAGGTAATGTTTTGTCCTACAAAATCAAAAGGAGAGATTAGCAAAAAAACAATGAACTTTCAAGAGAGTAAAAGAAAACTCATACTATATAGAGAAAATTAATCCATACACCTTAGCAGGGGGTAGTTCAATATTGCTGCCAAGAATATTTATTAACATTATTCAGAACATTTATGCATTGAGGAGAATTAGTTCTGTCTTGGAAGATATTACTTAGCAGGGGCTGCCCCCTTTGAGTTTCATGAATCAATTTTGTAAAATTAATATTTTTGTTAAGTTGTGTTGTACATTAAAGTTGTAGACAGCCTTTCCTTAGTGAGGTCAAGTTGAATTGCAATTTAATATAGTTCCTGATCAGTAAAAGCACTTTTCTTTCTTTCTTTTCTTTTCTTTTTTTCTTTTGAGACAGAGTTTCGCTCTTGTTACCCAGGCTGGAGTGCAATAGCGTGATCTCTGCTCACCACAACCTCTGCCTCCTGGGTTCAGGCAATTCTCCTGCCTCAGCCTCCTGAGTAGCTGGGACTACAAGCACGTGCCACCATGCCCAGCTAATTTTTGTATTTTTTAGTAGAGACGGGGTTTCACCTTGTTGACCAGCATGGTCTCGATCTCTTGACCTCGTGATCCACCTGCCTCCGCCTCCCAAAGTGCTGGGATTACAGGCGTGAGCCACTGCGCCTGATAGTAAAAGCACTCTTCTTTGGTGTAGTGGATGTTGTATACTTTTGAGAAAAAAGCATGCTTAGCCTTATTGATTTAGATGTATTAAGGTGAAGCATTTGTTCTTTCTGTGTATGTGGTAACCCTGAAGTAGAAATTACTTAGAAAAATTAATTATAACACAATGTAAGCCTGATTCCCTCAAACAAAAATGGGTTTTGTAACTTTATTTTGTTTTTATTGCTTATGTATTTGATACCCTAATGCATACAGACTACATAAATGACTATGTTTGAAATGTGTAAGTAGAGTATGTGTATGTGTGGTGTGTGTGTGCATGTGAGAGAGAGAGAGAGAGAGAGAGAGAGAGAGAGAGAGATTTTAAAGCACCTAATGTTTTAGTAAGCTAAACTTTAAAAACTATCCAGTCTAATTTCCTGGCTCTTTCTGGCTGTTTCTCTCTATATATATGTTCTCATATATATATATACTCATATATATATATATATACTCATATATATATGAAAAATAAAAATGACACTTGGAATGATGGAGTCACTTTGCCTAAGGCCACATAGCTGACAGCTGTTGAGTAGCAGAACTAAGCCATATCGTAGTCTTATCTTTCCACTACTCTGTCACTATAAACAGTGGATCTCAACTGATAGAGATTTTGCCTCTCAGGATATTTAGCAATGCCTGGAAAGATTTTTGGTTGTCACAACTAGATATGCTACTGGTAACTAGTAGGTGGGGGCTGGAGACACTGCTGAACACCCTATACTGCACAGGACAGCCTCATATAACAAAGCAGTATCAGGTCCAAAGGTCAACAGTGCTGAGTTTCAGAAATCATTCCAAGAAGCTGAGTACATCCTACTGTTATTAACCAAGAAAAGAACAGTTAACCATTTACTGCTGCTATGAGCTCAATTAAAATCTAATGACTAAATTTTTAATCCTAATTATGTCAACTACATCTGATTATTTAAAATCAAATATTTATTTCTAGGCCACATTTTAATAATCAGATATTCCCAAGGAAATTTCCTAAAATGTGCAGTCTAACAAAGATAATGTCACAGTTTATATTAGAAGCTTAAGTCATGTGTTTACCTGTTTTGGTCGGAGCCTAAGTAGTGGGTGCCAAAACAAGACCACAACCGTGAAGCTACCAGGTTAACAGGTAGAAACGTAAGTTACATCATCAGACTGGAACATGCCTGAGTTTGCTTCATGTTCACATTTACAACATAAAAAAATGATTTTAGATTATTTTGTAGATGTTGTAGTTAGGTCAACATAACTGATTTTAAAAATAAGTATTGCTAATGATAACTTGAATTCATTCAGGTGTTAGGTACTCTTTTAGCACTTTATATCTGTTATTTCTTAACTGAGAGAATCTTTCTACAGGTTGCATCTGTTTTACAAATACATGAACTGAGGCTTAGAGATGTAACTCTCTGAGAACAAATAACTGATGTTTGAACTCAGATCTGTCTGTCATCAAGATCTCTTCCTTTTTCTGCATGTTAGATATTGTAGATTAGATTTATTTTTCTAAATTTTTTTAACTTTTCCTTTAGTTGACAAAATATAAATATAGTTTTGTATTATAGCTTAGACATTTTCATGAAAGTGCATATTCTGTTTATAAAGAAACTTTGGACATTGAGGGGCAATGATTCCTATTTTTAAAATAGTAAGAGTGAAGAAAATAATATTTGCTATAATGCTGCAATAAGATTTACTTCTTGTCTTTTGGACTTACGTGACTGGTATATGTGGGCACACACGGGTTTGTTTAATAAGAGATGCTAGCTGCACAGCTGGAGTCCCCTGATTAATGAAGAGTGCATTTGGAGCATCACAGCTGTACTCTGTGAGTTCACGAATGCAGTTGTAATATGTGATTTCAAATCACCCAGTACAGTTCAATCAAAACCAAAATTGGCTTCTTACAAAAAATTTTCAGTTACTGATACAGTAACATGTTGTTCTAGAGTAATTTTATGAATATTGTTAAGTCATTAAAAATGTAGCAATTAAGAGTTTTAAACTACAGCTGAATTCAAATAGTTACTAAAGTCCACAGAAAATTATTTGTCTAACTTCATTGGTATTACTATATTTTAAAAAGTTTGTCAGTGACAGGCATATATGTATCTAATGTTGGCACTGTTAATTCTTCAATTTATAAAAGTAGAATAAAAAAATGTTAGAATTTTAAAATGAATATACACTTAGTCAATATTTTGACAGTATGTCTTTCTAATTTACTTTATAATATAATACGTCCAATTCTGAAACATTATTTTTATTTTCTTTAGTGCTTTCATTGAACATCCATCTATCCATCTATCCATCCAGCCAGCCATCCATCCGTTTATCCATTTACTGTTGCATTAAATGATGAGACTAAGATATGGCTTAGCTCTGCTACTAACCAGCTGTCAGCTTTGTGGTCTCATTCATTAATTTACTTGCTTTGGTTTTTGCAAAATGTTCAAATACAAATACAACATTACCTCCTTAAGAAATTCATAGCTTTTTTGAGAAAAGAGATAAGTCAGTCCCCCAGCATAGCTTTTGGCGGTAGCGTTAACTTTTTCTGTGGGAATAAGGAACTGCCTCACAGAGGCAGTGAGAGATAGACATAAAATTGGGTGAAGGTTGCTGTAGGGGTTTTCAATTTCATGATTTCTTCTGGACCTCCCAATTAGGTGATAAGAATCTAGAGTAAATTGGTTTTGATTAATATTTATTCCCTATCGTTTCTCCAGCTAGATACTATTACGATCTTCCATTGGCGTCTAGCTCCCACTCTAATAAATAAGGACATAGGAGAAACCTGATGACAGTGGTTTCACCAGATTAAGTTCTCTTTTCCTCCCATCACTGAAAGCTCTCATGTGGTTGAGCAAAGCTCAGAGTTTTTCTGCTCTTCTGAATGTGTGGCTTGCATCGGAATCATGATTTCAGGAGCTTATTATCATTTAAGAATAGCTTCCCCATCTCCAGGCTCCTTGTCTTGCTCAAGGAATGAAAAAGGAGAAAGAAGTCAATGGACTGGTATCAGAAATACAACTTTTCTAAGCCCACTAGGTGTCCACTTACGTTTAACTAGCAAAACTGTGACACATAGCCAAGTATATTTGAATAGGAGACTTGGAAACACAGGCTTCAAAAAAATTGACCACATTGTTGCTCCAAACAAAAATATGTATTGGTTTTGTGGGGAGGAAGGAGAGAAAGGATACTGGGTGGGTAAATATCAGATCCCACAGGGAGGATGTACTGTGTAGAATGAAATTGAAATCCACTAAAAATAAAAATAGCCTCCATTGATGTGTGCTGAGTACCTCAAGAGATTATCAACTTGCCAAGAAATTTTGGAAAATTCAAGGCTGAATTTTCTCATCTCTTTTTCATATGCCCCCAAGTGATTGTTACATGATATGGGGTGTTAGGATAATGGAGGTGTGTGTGCACAGGGGTATTATAACTATGGTGTCAATGTACCCTTTGAAACTAGGATGGAGACCCTAGATAACTTTGTTTCTGATTCTGAGAGGTCCCAAGCTATCAATGAACAAATAATTTGTGAGCCAGACTTGGCAATAAGGATGCAGTAGGACACCTTCTCCACTTTCTGACCCTCATGGATTTGGTCTGTGTGGGGGAAAAAAGAGCCTTCACTTGAGAAAGCTGCAAGTAAGACAGTGCTCTCTATGTACAGTCAGATTTTACTGGTCAGTAATTTGTAAACTTGCCAGAAATAAAAAATGGTGTGGTAAGACAGAATAATCCAAAGATGTGGGAGGAGATAAAGTGGAGAGGTTTCAGGTATTAATCTATAGATGGGTTATTAAATCTGAATGGTGAAGAATATTAAGAACTGAGGAATAACAAATAAGTTTCTAGACTGAGAGACTGGATAGGTGGTAGTGTATTAACCTAAGATTGAGATTACAAGACACAGTAGAGGCTTTGGAAGAAACCTAAGAGCTTTGGTGATTGGAGATTTTTGAAAGATTTAAACAGCTCCTAGTGAATATTTCATAGACTTTTGGAAATACAGATCTGAATCTTTAGAAACTATTAAGGAAAGGCCATCTATATTTCTATTATATGTCTATTAGTTTACTAGGGCTGCTGTAACAAATATCGCAAACTTGTGGCTTAAAACAATTGATCTCAAAGTTCTGAAGTACAGAAGTCCAAAATCAAACTATCAGCAGGCAATAATCTTTCTGAAAACCCCAGGGGAGAATCCTTCTTTGATTCTTCCTAATTCTGGTGCTTGTTAGTAATCGTTGGTTAGTAGACATATCACTTCAATCTTTGTCTCTTTCTCTTCCACAGCATTCTCCCATGTGTGTTTTGTCTAAATTTGCCTCTTCCTATTAGGATACCAGTCCTTAAATTATGCCCCCGGATGGCCTCAGTGTAATTTGATTATGTCTTCAAAGGCCATATTTCCAAGTAATCATCTTCATACGTACAAGGAGTTAGGATTTCAACATATCTTCTTAGAAGACACAGTTCAACTCACCAAATATGTGTGGCAAAAGCAGCCTCAAAAACAGATGTGCTCAGCTAGACAGAAATGCGAAATAAGAATAGGACCAGTAATGGCCTCTTGAAGGTGTTTCATCATTGAAAGGAGAGGAAAGTAATAAGGGAGGAGATGAAAATATAATATGGTCAGAAAGATGAAAAAATAATCCAGAAAAGTTGTGTTTTAGAAACCAAGAGCAGCAAATGTATTACAAAGAAGGGAGTTGACAAAAATATTAAAAAACCTTCAGTAACTTCAATTCCATAAGTACCAGAAATAGGCTACTGTATCTTGTTAAGGATGAAGCAGAAGAAGGCTGGGAGCAGAGAGACAGTTTAAGAGACTGAGAGACACTGCAGAGATCTAGAAAGATCATGACAGTTGCCTGAGCCAGAGTAGTGGCATTGGGAAAAGAAGACTGAGCAAATTATTGAAGTACAATCAAAAGAAACTAGTGCTGGATTTTATGTAGAGTAGAAGAAGGAGTCAAAGGTGACTTCCAGGATTTTCTTTGGCAAACTGTAATACTGGGTTGACATTTATACAGAAAACACGGAAGGTCCATGAGAGATGATGATTTTAGTTTAGACAAGCTGATGCCATATCTGTCATTTTCTAGTTGAGTGGTATAGTGTGCTGATGAATATGAGTGTTGAAGATTCAGACAGCCATTGGGTCTAAAAGTAGATATGGGAGTCATCTAAAAAGAAAGATGGTAATTGAAAGTATGAGGATGGGTGACATTATCCAGAGAGAGAATATACAGATTTATATATAGATTTATCTAAGACATACCTGATGCATACCAAAGGACGGATGGAGGATGAGGCATCATCAAAAAGGGAGGGGAGAGGCAGCAAAAAAGGTCAAAGGAAAACCAGAAGAGTGTTGTGCCAAGACAAGAGATGTCTTCATATGGGCAGGGTGGTGAACATTATGAAAGGCTGTGTAGGTGTCAAATAGAAGAAGGACTGAGATGAGTTTGAAAAATTAAAGATAAATAGAACATTTATGGGTATGTGTGTGTGTGTGTGTGTGTATGGGTGTGTGTGTATTGTCACTTTGATGCATTAAAAGCAGGTGGATGCAAGACTTAATAAAATTCTTGGCTGGAGAACAGTTTCAATCATTTGCCCATCATGGAAAGAATGGTACCTGAATGTGAAAATGACTGAATTGAAAGTTAACTGGAATATATGAAATTGACTAAAGAATATATGGTGTTTAACATCTCATGGGGAAAATCTAGACAAGAGAGAAAATTCAAAGATAGAGGAGAGAGAATCATGATTAAGTTTAGCTTAAATGGGTTTGTTGCCTTGATATGGGAAGATGGCCACCTTTTCCATTGCACCAGGAAATAAGAGGGAGAAGAATGTTAAGTAGAGATAGATGATAACACCGTAATAGGCCTCCAAATTACAGAACGGTGAAATATAAAATAATTTGAAGTCATTTATTGCCTAAATTTCAAAGGTTTTTATGCTACTTATGAGGAGGAGGTTGATCCTGTCACCCTTTTGACTTTTTCTTTTTTATTTTGGACCTTTTGTGCTGCTAGTTTTGACCAGAGAAGCTCTCTTTTATGTGATCTGTCACCCCCGCCCCCCAACCTTCATCAGAACACTTCCTGACAGCTGAATCATCTCACTGGGACGGTACTTCATTTGCTTTTTCCCCAGGGAAAGGGGCCAGAGAGCTTTCACTGGGCACCCCGGATACTACAGATCACAATTCCTGCCAATGTGGCTGCAATCAAGAGTTTTAACATACAGTTCTTGCTTCATGACTTGTATACTCAAATCTTTTATTAAAGATGATTTCTTTTGCTTTTTTTGCAATCTAATGCAAATTAGATTGGACAAATACTTTTCTATTGTTCCTATGATCTGCAATATAATTTCCTTTAACATATTTTGCAGATAGGTACTTTCTAGGCTTTTTTTTTTGCTTTGCTATTTTTTTTTTATTATTATTATAAGTTATCCTGTGATGAAGCCATGGGTGTCTTTTTCCTTTTCATCCACAGTACAGGTTTCAAATGGTTGTATGGAAACCTTTGAATAACCATACTTAGAGAACATTAAAATGATTTTATTTTAGTTGGCTCAATTATGATCCGAAGAGGGGGTTGTGGTAGTGGTTTCGATAAAACTTCACAACCAATGGGAATCTTTTCTGAGTTTGCGTGGAGTGCCCTTAATGCTGGAAATAATCCTGTTGGCTAGGACTCCAGAACTGTACAGATGAGAAAAGGATGCAGGAAATTCTGTTGTTTACACATGTGGCTGCAACTGAGACGCTGGAGCAGCCCAGCAAGCCCAGAGGGTAAGAGTGTTTAATAACCTTGTGGTTTTCTATTTAACTTCTATATTTTCCTGCTGGGGCAGAGCATGTGTTATTCTCAGAGCAAAGACAGTTGCTTACAAGATGCAGAGCAAAACTACTGTACAGCTGGGAAGCAGAAGGATTTTGGAGTTTCTTTTTAAAGTGATTTCTTCCTTTCCCTTTAATTTTTCCACTGTGGTGTTATTATCCTGACAATTTGTCATACATTTCCTGTATTTAAAAAATAACTTTATACTAAGCAAAACTCAGGTAAGAATTTCAACTCTACATTTAGACAGTAATAGAATATGTTGATATTAAAATCTGTTTTGCAGTTCCAAATGAATATGAATTAGTCATTGTGTTTGAAGTAATCTATATTCTTACAGTAAAAAAGTAAAATTGTTATGGAAACCCTCCTATCTATGCCTCATGTACTTTGAGTTCTTTTCATTTGTTGAGTCTTCATGCCAAATTCCTCTCTTCATTAATGGAAAAATGTACTTCATACTTAACATGAATACTGATTTCTTTATGTTACCTGCAGAGTGTGGAGGATATAGGGACACAGAATATAGTAGTTAATCCTGTGCATAATACAAAAAATGATATTTAGCTATATAAAATAAATTATAAAACTGAAAAAAAATCTCTGGATGCCATTGAGAAGCATTTGCTTATGTTTTCTGCAAAGATAAATTATCAATTAAATGTCAAGTGGATAGATTTATTAACTATAAATATAAGAAAGATTCTTCAAAAAATATAGAGATATGTCATAACATAGGCATCAAATATACAATACAATATACAATATTTATTGATAGTCTTATTTATATCAATACAAGTTTTTCTGTTTTCTAAAATAATGTGAATGTGTTTTTACTAATCATTTTTGTGAGAAAGGGTGTTATTACATCTTTTCAGTAAATATTCTCTTGTTAGTAAAATATGTTATTGTCAATAAGTATTTTTATATATCGAGTAAATATTTTTGAATTCTATTTTATATTTTCATGAAAGCAATACGTTAGAAATAAATATTTATAAGTTAGTGATACAATATTTGTGTAGGTTTTGTGTGATTTATTTGAATATATTCAGAAAGATGTTTTATGTAAATTGATTTATTTTCCAAAAACCTATATGTTCTTGTGAAATCATAGATTATTTCATGGTCTCTCTTTTGCATCCTTCATACGTTGTCATTGGATTCAATAATTGCTTGATCACTGGGACATAGTTTCTGGGCCTTATAGGGACGTGGCCTCAAAATAATTTATGAGTGTTATATCTAATTATTAAAACCACAAAACAGTGGCTATAATTCTTTAAATATGAAAAATAATTTCAGGTCATCATATCTCTTATACTGATACTACAAGACCAGTAGAATTCTGCCACAATGCCAAAATATGTCGCAATTTCCATTGTAGCAGAAATATCAGTCCTAAAAAGATGCCAGAGGCTTTAAAGAGAAGTTCAACTTTTTGAGCTGATTCTTGAAAAATTAGCAGAACTTGTATAGGTGCTGAAAGCAAGAAGAATACTCTGCTTTGTACAAGTAATTGGCATAAAGGGTTTGAATACAAATTAGCATATAGCACAAAAGAATGGTGAGTAATTCATCTGATTGGAGCAGAAAAAAATACACCTTTGTGAGTAGCATACATTGTACTCGACACAGAGCAGGGAAAATTTATAGAGCATCTTAAGATTCATACAGAAAAATTTGGTGTTTATATATCATACAATGGGGACAATTGCATGTTTCTGCAAAGAGATGGAGTATCTGTGCCTCTTTTCATCATGATTACCACCATCATCATCATCATCATTTTGCAACACATAATAGCATTTTCTGTGTGCAAGATGATATACATACTTATCTACAACTTTGACACATCTACAATTATTTTCATTTTGCACATGAAGGCAACTGATGTTCAGAAATGTTCAATGATTTGCTTAAAGCCACAGAAAAAGATAGTGAGGGAACCAAAATTTCAAATCATGTCTTTCTGGCTCCAGAGCTATTTTCCACTATGTTGTGCTGGTATTCTAGGAATGTGAATCTGGCAGAAATCAAGCAGAATGCTTTGAAATGGACGTTGGGATTATAGGGAGCAGGGAGGAAGCAACAAGACAACAGTCCAAAGATCCATTTTAATAGTCTATAAATCCAAACGATTCACCATCCTACCACTTGGGCCATGCTTTTCCCTTGGAAATTGAGAGAAGAGACTTAAACTGCAAATAAGGGATAATTTTTACATTTAAATTAGCTGCTTTCATATCCAGCACTTAGGCTTTTCTCTCTCTTACATTTTCTTAAATGTGTTCGGAGAAGATACCTTTTTTATTCTCAGAGAAAATGTTGTCACTGATTTGCATTTAATATTACTCATTCACAAATGAGATGTGTCAGGTGACCAGGAAAGATACTGGGGACGCATTGATTTTCCTCTTTTTATTTTTGATATGTGATATCAATGAACACACAGCAACCAAATCGTCTTAAAACTATGGAATGACCAAGATATTATCAAATAGAGGCATTGTGTAAGTTTTATTTCAATGGGCAAAATGCATATATAGAATCTATGTTGTAACAGATAGTGTAAAATACAGTATATTCACAGTAAAAAAGAACTTATTTATTAACATGTTTTTCTTCATATATCCATCTTAAGCGCATTATTTTACATCTTCTCAAAAAAGAACTAGTATCTGGAATAGCATTCATTTTTTTCAATGAAATAAAAAATATAGCTTATTTTATAAAAATGAGTTTTTTAAATTAATGTATATATCATGGTATCACTTTATAAACATGCTATTATTTTAGAAGCATACTATCATTTAAGTAGGCTTTACTGAAGGAGTATCTTTTTTCCATACACAAAAACAGATGAGTATTGTTGAAATGCAAAGATTTGGTCACTGACCTTGACATTTTACTTTTTACAGGTCTAGGCTGAATTCTAAGAACATATTCTATAGAAGACATTTTGTGTAACTAGTACTCCATCCTAGATTGAGTGTGAGCTTGAGACCTTGATTGTAAAAAGGAAAACTAGATATTGTATTGGAGGTTGTGCTCAAGAACACTTAATTGTAGTCATAGCTTTGCAAAGAATTGTTAACATTATTATATAGTTAAATATTATCTGAGTTGACTTATATTTAATGAAGTTTCCTAAAATATTTGCTGTTATGTGTAGTAAAGATATAAAAATATTTGATGTTATAATTTTGATGGAAGGATTTTTTGGGAGCTAAAGAAAGAGGTGTCCTTAGTATAGAGAAAAAACCATATGCTCACTGCAGAATTTATAAATGTATCATATCAGAGTGTCTGTTTTAAATTTGTAGAACTAAAGCTTCCAAAAATAAACGTGGGATTTTTTTTAGTCATTGACTTGAGAGCATATGTTTCTAAGCTGCAGTAAACATTTGGAAATATAACACAGGTAAAGAGGCAATAGTTCCATGAAGAAAACCTGTAGCAACTTTAGATTCATTTTCATTTGGAAATAGTTTTGAGAGTATTCAATACAGTCTTTACTTTTCTCCCTTAGTGAATTTAGGATTATGAAGGCATTAGGTAAAAAGTTAAATTTAAGATGTCTGCCAAAGATAAAATAGTCTTATTATTCAGCCTATATCCATGAATCTTCTATCCTTTGTTGGCATAAAGGGTTTTGAACAAGGGTTTCTTCTCTGGATGAGAAGAAAATATATTTCACAATAAAGCATGAAAATTATAAGTGCTTAGTGGGATTATAACATTTGGTAGCACAGGAAAAAAGAGAAAGATGTGGAAGTGCCATAATTCATTGATGTTTCATATAATTCTAGAAGGTTCTGTTTATAATCTGTCCCTAATTCAGAGCTAGAATAATCCCAGGGATTGTCTGAGGGTTCAGATGAGCTTTGTTCTAACTTTGTTTTGAAATAACTTTACAGGTATAGTCAAGGGTAGGAAGGAGTTGGGTCAGAGCAATTGTTAAGAGTCCCTGCCTTCTTATTGTTGATATTGCCCAGACTTCTTCATTCTTTTGGTAATAATCAAACTTAAGTTATAGAATATAAGGTTGCATGAATTAAAATCCTGGATGTTGCAATTATGTCATGCTACAAATGGCCTCTAAAAGTGTTAATGCTACATGGATTTACCTGCTGCTTTTTACACTTTTTGTGTGGATGTAAATACAAAAAATTTTAGCATTATGATAATGCATATTAATGGGAGAAATTCCAGTATTCATGGATTAGAACTAGGAGGACTATCTCAGATACAGATACAGAAAGCCAGGGCCTAAGTGTAGGTACTGACTGCAAAGCTCTGCTCCTGGACCTCACGTGGTACATTCACTGTCTATGGTTGGCAGTCATTTTCTATTCTGTGGCTATAAGTTTCTTTCCTATTATTGAGTAGGGTGTTTATCTGAATTAATATAAATGACACATTTGAGAAGCATAGATCTTTATCCAAAACAATATCAGAAGTAGAAACAGTGCAGAACAAAGTCCACATCCTGTCTGCTGAGTCTTTTGGAACCCCTTGGTTCTCTTATCTTCTGAAAGGGTCACATGTGCTTTTTTCCACCAAATATCCTATCCACTTACCACACTGTTTCAGAAGTATTTCTGTAAAAATAAGTGTAAATCTTCATTTTTTATAGAAAAAGATAATCACCATAAGCATATTTGTGCATTATTTATGTACTTGGAAGAATAAAGTTGCTGATAGCAAAGTGGTGTGATTGGAGTTAACCTCACTTAGAACTGTTTCTTTAGTAATTGTAAAACTCTATAAGCTTTTAATCTTCAAAAGAACCTTCTTTAGAGGAGACTAACTTATTTAGTAGAACTTGACCTGCTTGCCTTTTGGGAGAAAAGGAATAGGTCTAAGTCACTCTATTTTAGATTTATCCATTTAGTAATAAATGTCCATCATTTCTCAGACACTGTTCTAGCAATGGAAATAGGTGAATAAAAGTAAAATCCCCTTCTTTTCATCAAGCATATAAGCAGTAGAATCCATGTATTCTATATAAATATATGTTAAGTCATAATAAGTACTATGAAGAAAGAAAATAAAATTCAGGCTAAAAGAGAATAGAATATGCATGAACTTTTGATATGACTAGGGAATGTTCCTTCTGTTAGGGTGAAGGAAGTAATGAGGAATCTTGGCAGAAGAGAGGTAGAGGCAAAGGAAATCACATGTGCTAAAGTCTTAAGTCAGAAGAATGTTTGTCCCTTCAAGGAATGGCCAGATGGCTGGCAGCTGCTGGGAACAAACAAGGCAAGGAGGCACAGGCAGAGGCAGTTTTGGTAGGAAGTACATCCAGCATAAGCCTCAAGAGATTAGGGTGGTGCAAAAGTAATTGCGGTTTTTGCCGTTACTTTCTTTTTTTGTCTGTTTGTTTCTTGGTTTTGGTTTTTGCCATTACTTTCAATGGCAAAAACCGTAATTACATGTTCACCAACCTAATATTAGTTTACTTTTAAAAGATCTCTTCATATTCCTACTCTGGGAGCCTCAGGTTGGGAAATCATGAGTCCTGTTGAAGAGTTTGGAGTGGTTTATGTTTAGATCATGAGAACATCATAAACTACAAGCACTTTATTCTGAGTTTGATGGGAAGCCATTGGAATGCTGGGATTCTAGAAATACTGTAACATAAGTGGAGTGTTCAAAGCATCACTCGGCTGTGCTGTAGGGAATAGATTGCAGTAGGGAAAAGGTAGAAGTGGGGAGGCCAGATACAATACAGTAGTCCAGGCAAGAGACAGGGTGGTTTGGAGGAGATATTAGAGATGGAGCTTTTGAAATTATGGATGTGCTGTAGTTCACATTTCATATTAGAACTGACGGAGTTTCCAACAGTGATGTGCAGTGTGAAAAAATAAAGGAATCAAGGATAACCCTTAAGTTTTATCTGTAAAACCAGAAGAGTGAAATGTGCATTTATTGATATAAGGAAAACTGTGGAGGAGCAGGTTTAGATGTGAGAGGAATTCAAGTATTTGTTTTTAAACATGTGAAATCTGAGATGCTGATTAGATATCCTTAGGTATGTTAAGTGGGCAGCTGGACACATGAGCCCAGAGCTAAAGGAACATCTCAGGCCAGACATATAAATGTTAGGAAATTTCAGAAAATTAATGAATTTGAAGGCAAACGCTTGGATACTTTCACCCAGTGCAATTGCCCCAGCCTGAAGACTCAGGGCTGGAGTGCTTCCACAGTCAGAGGTGTGGGGCTGAGACAGAACGTGGGGCAGCAACCAGGGAGTAGGAGGAGAACCACTAGAGAGGATATCCTCAGAAGCTGGGAAAGTGAAAGATGAAATAGACAAGTACATACAATGCTTCTGATTGGTCAAGTAAAACAGGAATTTCAGGCCTGGAACTGACCATTAGATTTGCAATGTAGAAGTCACTTATTTTGTTTTTGTGGAGAGCTAGAGTCAAAAATGATACTGTGACTTTAAGAGAAAATCAGATAAATTAAAATATATTTTAAATAATTTTTATGTTAAAAATGCCAAAGAAATGTTGTATGGCTGCGGGGTGGGGATCAAAAAATCTTTTTTTTTTCATATTGATGATATTACAGCAAGTGCATTTACTAATGGGAATAATCTAATCTAGAGAGAGGTACAAACTGATTAAACAGGAGAGAGAGGAGTATATTTGAGGAAGCCATGTCATTGAGTAGATTAGAGGAAACTAGATAGAGCTTACAAATGTATCTAATTTCCTCTAATCTACTCAAGGACTTATAGAAGTTTGTCCTTAAGAAGATGGAGGGATTCTCTATAGAAACAGACAGACTAACATATGGGTAGCCATTAGACACACAGGTATGAAGGAACCAGTGGATGGCAATTGTCTTATAATTCCTTTTCCAAGTGAAATAGAAAAAAATAAAAACACAAACTCAGCAGATATGGAAGAGCTGAAGAAGATATGAAAATTTTGAGGACAGAAAATTTATGGCATTATTCAGTAGAATGTTTGTGAATTAATCAGTGAAATAGATTAATTTCCCTGTGGTAGAGTTGGCTTGACAATATTGAAGGCCCATATGAGGTTCAGAGTCAAGAAATTGAAGTGAGACCAGATAGGAAAGGGTGTGTTTCTCAAAGCATGATCAGGTGTGTAGGTGCAGACATGGAGCAGGAAGACAGCTGTAAATCACTGACGTGAGAATTTTCTAAGCAAGTAAGGTTGAGAGAATGCCAACCTTGCTCAGAGCAATTTGTCAAAATTGGAGCACAGAATAGGGAGGACAGAGTACATGTCAGAAAGAGAGAAAAAAGTAATAGAATCAATTGATAGGAGGCCACAGTTGGGTCAAAGAAGAGAGTTATGGGGACAATCAATAGTAGAGAGTAATAAGAGAGGTGCTTATCATTGTTATGCTAGTATGGTAATGGGATCTCGGTGCATAACAAGCCAGGATGTGGGTAAGGTCAAATAATTGGAATTAATAGGAACTGAGAGGTGGAAATATTGTAAGGTCATATATGTGAAATATTTTGGACATTAAAATTTTTTGTCCCTGAAAACATATTCAACTTATCCTAACCTATTAACATAATGGGTTTCATTAGATAAATGTTAATATCCATTCCCATGCCAAGATGCTACACTGTTGCAGTGATCTCATTCACTTTTCTCTCTGTGTATGTAATATTTTGATCGGTCCTACAGACTGTATTAAAGAAAAATCTTCAGACAGGGATTGAATCAAGACAAGAAAGTCTTCAGCAGTCCTCCCACACCATAGCAGCCAGATAGCATGCAAGCCTGGAAGCTAAGCAGGGTCTGACCTGGATGGGGCTTGGATGGGGGAATGCGTGGGGGACCACCTGGGGGTTTGGGGGGTGTCTAGAGGCTTTGGCTTCCCCATCATTTCCTTCTCTCTCCTGCTTGTCGCAATACTTCCCAACTGCCTCCTTACCCTTTGGCTCTCTATTTGGGTGGCCGAGGTGGGTGGATCATGAAGTCAGGAGTTCCAGACCAGCCTGGCCAACACAATGAAACCCCATCTTTAAAACAAAAAAAAAAAAAGGAAAGAAAAAAGAAATCTTCAAATACAGCAAATTACAAGCCCATAATTTTTAGGTATTTATTATTTTATCAAAATTTTGGATAAAAATAAAACTATATTAATAATGTTAAGAAAGCATGAATTAATATTCTTAGGTTTTGATTTACAATATAACTGCTATTTTAACAATGATATACAGTTTTTAATTTAATAAGTATTTTTCCCATGCTGCCTAAACAGCTTTAAATATATTTTAATGGGATTTCTCAAAGCTTAGATGAGAATGTTCAGCAAATATACACCATTTTTCAAATGATGTTCATTTTAGTTTTGCATGACTCTTGCAACATCACCTCTTCTGTATTATGTGGCCATGTGGCAGAGAATGAAAATGTCACATTCACTTGTATTTGAAGAGCAGCCATAGCTACTTTGGTGTGCATTTTTATTATCCGTAGAATATGTTTTTCAAGCATATATTTGCAAGTAATATTATTCATAATTATCTTAATTTCCTATATTTAGGAAACCTGTATGTGTTAGAAACAGAAATATTGCCAAAACATTCTGAATGTGTTTGAAAGAAATCAGAACACAATTTTATATTTCAGTAGAATTCTCTGTGAAAAAGAAAAGTTCTTAAACTTTCTGGATGCTCTACAGCTATTTTGTCTAATAGGAATATAATTCAAACAACATTTACAATTTAATTAGCTACATTTAGAAAGTTAAAAAATGAGCATATGAAATTAATTTTAATATTTGATTTAATCCAATCTTTCAAAAATATTTCAAAATGTAATTAGTGTGAAATTCTTAATGAGATAGTTTACATTTTTACTTTTCATACTATGTCTAATTCTCACCAAACATCACAATTCAGGTGACCCTCATTTCAAGAGTTCACTAACTACATCTGATAGGTGACTACCATATTAGACAGCACAGGTTTAATACTCCAGAATATAAATGGTTAAAAAATACCTTCATAGCAACCATAGAATATATTTCAGGCATTATATTTATCTCCTTGTTGAAAGTGGGAACACATATGAGTTTGAATGACTTTATCAAGGAAGAGATTTTATCTCAGGTTTTCTGAACCAGTGTTCTCTGGGTTCCGAGTTACCTCTCATGTTATCATATTTACATACTTATGTTACTTTGATACTGAGAAGTATAAAAATATAGTGGCCGCTAGAAACAACTGGGACCAGTGTATTCTCTGCTTGCTGTAATTTAAGAAAACCTTACTAATTTAAGAAAATAGGTGTGAAACCAGACAATGATAAAAATGATAAAACTCAATTTAGGAGTCTACACAATTCTTTGTACTTTCTTCTTTTTTATATAAATTAAATGAAATGTATAGATCTGGGAAATCATGAGATATTTAAGAAAAATGAGTAAAAGTAGAGTTTTTGAGGAAGATTTAAGATATGGCTTTACAGGAATTACTTGGGAAAGAGCTGAAGAAAATATTTATATGATTTGGAGGCAAAGTAAAAACCAAGCAAGCTTTCAGAAATGTAAGAGTTTAATCTGGTTTTCAACTCTTTGCAGCTTTCCTTGCACATGGCAACTATTTTCTGTTTCAGGGACTGGAAAGTCAGATCTTTTGAGAAATATAAACATTGATTATTCACTTCCTGTTATTTTGACATTTTTAATCCAATTCCTTTATTTGTCTTTACTAAGATAAACAACTATGCCAAATGAAAGGAAACAAATGAAAACGGATCCCAGATCAATTAGCAGTTGTGATAAAGACTGGTTTGTAGTTAAAGAGCGTTTTTCTTTATTGCTACCTTCTCCTGTTTCAAAGGATGAAAACCAGAAATATCAACACTTAAAAAAAGATGACTGCAGAGTTGGGGGCCTCTAAAAAAAGATGATCGCAGAGTTGGGGAGCTCTATGTTTGAAGAAATTACTAATTTATTTTGGCTAACACGGAGAAAGTAAGGGCAGGGATGAACGTTTAACTAGCATTTAAACAACTAATCTTTAAATCAAAAGCTAACATTTTTTTTTAGGATTCCATGTCTTTTCCTTCTCAAGATTACAAATTAATCTATAAGTTTCATATTATAGATGTAGCTTTCCCAGGGAAATCACCATTTTGAATCTCACTATTACAAGAAGTAGCTTACATATTGCACAACCATTCTGTTTCGTTTTTCAAGTAACACCTCTAAAATTGAATTACTTGTTTATTATTATATGAAGATGGAAATAATTAGAACAAAACATATGATGGATATTATTTTTATCTTACATTCTTTAAATCACATTACAGTGGCCCAGACAAAGAAGTCAGCATTTTGTCGTTATATTACTAGCTGCTGTTCCTAAAATTTTTGGTGACATACATGCATACATGAATATTTGTCTTTGTTGCGTAATGAAATAACATTTGGTTTTTCATTCGTTTCATTGTTATTTCATTGCTTTTACTACACATTTTTATTTTAGTTTTTCTGAAGATTATGATGCTCTTTGGCAATAGAAAATGGTTTAATGCCTTTATTTTAAAGTATACTACCAAGTATTGTTTTATTTACATACAAAATCAATTTTACATGTTTTTATTTTAAAAAAATTATGTCACAGGAAGTCTATGTTCTGAAACTTATGCTAGTCCTATTCAGAGGTAAGTAGCTTTATGATTTCAAAATAGATTAATCATGTATTTTAAGAAAAAACGTAGTTATGAAACTTGGGAAGTTTCATGTTCACTAATAATTTTGTTTTCTCAACATCATCTGCAATCACATTAATAAAAGCATATAATTCAAGGACTAAATCCGACCTGCAGTAATTTGGAGTGTTCACAAACGTAATTGAGCTTCTACGATACTGTGCTTTGAACACGTTGCCATGGGTGGGTGGAGGCAGCTGGCTTTCCTGTCCCAAATATTTTGAGAAATTTTAGAGAGTAAAGTTTACTCACAGCCAAGAATTCCGTTTCCATAAAGGAAGAAGAATTGACCATATAAATATTTATATTTGGGAGATAATTCAGGAATATTGGGTAAACTCTAAAAACACAGTTCAAGTTTGTGTTACAGTTTGTGTTATAGGTTATGGAATTCAATTTTTTTCCAGTTTTTGATGTGCATGAAAACATATTGATAATTAGGATGCTCAAAGTAATTTGTTTTTAATCACTCAACGAAATTTTAGTTCTATTAAAATATTAACATCAAATAACTTGTAGCAAATGAATTTTTGGAAAACTTTTAAATACCTACATAATTTAAAAACATACATAATCATTTTCATAAGTCTGATTTTACATATAATCAAAAGTAAGTCTCCATGGGGGTGAACATTTACATTTATTGATTCACTGGTGCGTCTTCAATACCTGGAATTTTATGGCTGGAACATGGTAGAGATTTGATAAATATTTGTCCAGTGAATAAATTCAAGGTTTAAAAACTAAGAAATGTTTTTTCTTACTCTGCTTTAATTACTTGCAGGAATGAGTAGATACCATATGTGTATGTTACAAGGTGTGAACTACCACACCCGGCCTCTTAAGCTTTTTGTTAACACAGAAAAGTAACTGTTTCCTTCAAAGTTTGCATGAAGGCTCTATATTGTTTTATAGTGTCTTCTTAATTAAGAAAATTTTTCAAAACAGTCCCTACATAATTTAATATTTTTTAAATTATGTATTAAAAACATACAGGTGTGTATGTTTTTAATAAAAGGTCATTAAAATACATTGCTTTACATGCATTTGCTTGTGTGTCTCTTGCTTTGCTTTTATTTCACATGAGTTACTGTAATGTTTTTAAAACTCAAACTTGAATGACAATAGAAGACAAATGAAAATAGACTTTAAAAATCTTAACAATATTTTACTACTTCTTGTTTTTCGTTATGTGTAATTTACTTTGTATAAGGAGTTTTTATTCAAATTTGTACTTAGAGATAGATCTGAAAGTGTTAATTTAAAATAGAATGCATATGTACAATGGATGCTGTTTTAAAACATACAACAAACAAAACCTAATAACACCAAAAAATTTGGAAAGAGGTAGTAAGCAGTTGTCTTACACAAATTCAATTTTTAAATAGATTGTAGTCTTGTCTTTTTTATTAACCAAACAAATTATTTGTAAATATCACTGAAAAACTTCATGTAATAGACAATTGTTTGCATATACAAACTCAGCAGGTGATAAGCCCTGTTCAGACATAGCAGATATCACACATATGATTTATATCTGATTAAAATGAAAATACAACAAGAAACCAACATAGTAGTTTACAATATCATTAGAAAAAAAATTCAGGAAAAATTTACTCCCTATCTGCCTTAATCTGGAAAATAATATCACTATTATTAACTTATATTATGCGTCACTTTTGAATGATTTCTGAGTACTGTTGACTCTTGGGTAATTGTAAACTTAGTGCTATTTTCCCCCACATGTTGGATTCTCTAGAATAGTGATTTTTAGAGGGACTATTTTGAAAAATTTTCTTAATTAAGAAGACACTATAAAACAATATAGAGCCTTCATGCAAACTTTGAAGGAAACAGTTACTTTCTGTGTTAACAAAAAGCTCAAGAGGCCGGGTGCGGTAGCTCACACCTTGTAATCCCAACACTTTGTGAGGCGGGCAGACAACTTGAGGTCAGGAGTTCGAGACCAGCCTGGCCAACATGGCACAACCCCATCTCTACTGAAAATACAAAATTAGCCCGGCATGGTGGCGTGTGCCTGTAATTCCAGCTACTCAGGAGGCTAAGGCAGGAGAATCACTTGAACCTGGCAGGCAGAGGCTGCAGTGAGCTGAGATTGTGCCATGGCACTCAAGCCTGAGCAACAAGATCAAAACTCCATCTCAGAAACAAAAAGCAAAAGAAAGAGAACAATTTGGGCAGGCAGAAAGGGTTTTAAGAAAGAGGGAGTTTTTAACAAGATAGGCAAAGTAATGAAGAGATTGAAAGGAAGAAGTCTTTCTGGAAGGGGGAGCATGGTGAGATAGCAGGAATGACAGGTGAGGATCTTGAGGTTGAGTGAAGCACAGAGGACTGCAGGCTGACTCTCAGAGGTAGGGAGAAAAGCTGAACCTGGAAGGAGTGATCTCCTAAGCCAGAAGAGACAAATATTGAGCTAAGACAAATATTTAGCTCAAATATTGAGCTAAAACATTTTCACTTAAAGGGGAAAATAGCTCAGTCACTGAATGTGGTACCTTTCATATTATCCATCTGGAAAAAAGTATAAGGTTCTCCTACCAATACTGACTGAAATAAAACTGTATAAGAACTAATATACTTGAAGTGTTAGATTTTGACATTACTAATCAGTGCCTAATATTTTCTTGTTAAACAGTCTATTGTTAAAATAAGGATTTTGGTAAAGCTGTACATCATGGCTGGATTTACAGAAAACAAAAGCAGCTTTTCATATTTCCGTTAGGAGGATTAACCATTTTTACAAGAAAATATTTTTAAATAATTTTATTTAAAAATAGATTCAAAATTCATGTTGTGTTGAAGTATCCAATAGCTTTCATTACACTTTATAAAAAGTGATAAAAGTTTAAAATGTACTTTGTGATAAAACTTAATTCTCAACTAAGTACTCTTTTTCAGAAGAAATTTTCCATTTAATTCCTTGACCATGGTAATCATTTAGAAATTGTGGCTACATGTGATTATTGAATTATGGTCATTACAAAGCAATAGAAACCAACTTTCGTGTCATAGTTCACTTTAAGTAATAGAAAAGCATTTTAAAGAACAAAATAGCAAATTTGAATAGCCTCTCTAGAGTTTAGAGGGACTAAATGCCTCTGTAGCAGAAGGTATGTCTTTCAGATGTTGAGGGTAGGTTGATATTTTTGAATAAATCAAGAGGAGACAAAAACACAAAGTGGCAAGAAAATAAATCATGACCCTAGTGAATATTCAAGCATTTCCTATGTTAAAAATGTGAACATGCATATTTTAGTTCAAGCTGGTGCTTCAATATTTTTTGTGCGCAAGAAACATTCCTTCTGAAGAATTAAAATATAGAAATTAAATACTGACATCCTATAGAAGTTGAGTGATTTTACTAATCCAAGGCATAAAGCCCAGCTAGCCTGAGAAGGGGGATATCTAGGTATCCAGGCAGAGGAAACGTGGAGATGGAGAGAAGATAAGGTGAGAAGAGGGAAGGAGAGGTCAGAAAAGAGGAGGTCAGGAGAGAGAAGGGGAAGGGTGGTGATATGGTTTGGCTCTGTGTCCCCAACCAAATCTCATATCGAATTGCAATCTTCAAGTGTTGGGGGATTGGCCTGGTTGGAGGTGATTGAATCATGGGAGTGAACTTCTCCCTTCCTGTTCTTGTGATAGAGTTCTCAAGAGCTCTGGTTGTTTGATATATGCTAGGTGCTTCTCCCTTCTCTCTGTCTCCTGCTTCCCCATAGTAAGATGTTCTTGCTTTCCCTTTGCCTTCTGTGATGATTGTACATTTCCTGAGGCCTCCCCAGCCATGTGGAAATGTGAGTTAATTAAACCTATTTTTTTCATAAATTACCCAGTCTCAGGTAGTTCTTTATAGCAGTGTGAGAATGAACTAATACAGGAGGACAGAGAGGTGAGAGGATAGAAGGATATGAGAGAGGAGAGAAGGGGAGAGGGAGGGATGGGAGGCAAGAGAAGGAGGAATTAGAGGAAGAGCCAGGGAACAGGAGGCCAGGAAAGAGGACAGGAGAGGAGGCCACAGGAGGGAATAGAAGGGGAAAAGAGGAGAGGAGGCCAACACAGAGGAGGAGAAGGGAGGCCAGGAGAATAGAACCCAGGGGAAGGGAAACCAGGAGGTAAGGCTTGCTTATCTGTGAGAAGGACCTTAAACCTAATCCTGATAATTCATGGAAGAGCAACTGGAAACATTTCAACAATGACGAAGGCAAATTAAAACATAAAAATATATCTTTACTTGTTGAATATAGAACCCTTTTGAAAGGCAGAGAAGTTGGAAATCTATTTCAGTAATCTAAGAATGATATGATAGTATTTGGAGTAAAGTGGAAGAGATGGAGAAATGTGAATGTAAAAAAAAATTTTAGAAGTTAAAATGAGCAAAGCTTTATAATTGACTGGATATAGAGGATGATGAAGATTGGTTAGTAAGGGAAGTCTAAATCTCTGGCTTACACAAACTGATAGGATAGCGGTGCCTTTTATTAGTAGGAAAAAATTAGGAGAGTGGAATCAATTTTTTATAGAATGAGATGTATAAAAGGCTTTCCCTAAACTCCTTGAAGCAGCAAAATTTATACTTTGCTTTTAGAAAACAGAACAAGTATTGACTCTAATTTCTAGGAAAGAGGAGAGAAACATTTTTTCAATCTTTTTTTGAATTGGAGGAATTTTCTCTCTTTACAAATTATTGTTTTGCAATTAATCACTTTTTTCCTAGACTTTTCTCTTAATTAGAGGCTTTGAACACTGTTATCCAGAAATATTTATTCAATTTAGAGCATCTCTCTCAACAAATCAGCCACATAAATAAAAATAAACTGGTTTCATCAAGAAACAATGTGAAGAAAACTGGGTAATTAACATTTCTTTCTTCATAGAAATATTATTATCGGACTTTGGACCAGAAATGCAGGTTGGTTCTTCATTCAATGGTCAGTTACATTCAGACATTAACTAAAACCATCATGTATAATCATATTATTTTCAAAGTATAAAGATTAAATCATAGCAATTTTCTGTATTTAAACATTTCTTTTGATTTACTAAACATTTCTAAAGACAGGGCAATAAATGATAAGGTGAATGTCATATTACAGAAGCTACTTTCTTAGTGTTTAGAAATGATATCAGTAAGAATATCTGTGTTTTGAAAGATGTAAATAGTCCTAGAAGTGTTTTAAGTATGAATAATAACAATGAGCATGTTTCCTAGAATACTTCATCTGCAATGAAAACAAGCTGAAAAGAAAAAAAGATCTCCAGTGTATTTATATTTAAAGGCTGAACATGAACTTCAATAAGGAAAACTGATACTCCAGAAATATTAGAATAGATTTTTTTCTTCTGATACACACCTGTATCACTGGCAAAGTTTTTGATCCACTAGTCTTTGCCAGCAAAAATTATTTTCAATGCAAGACTGTCTTGCATTGTAACATAAGGAGTTCTTTATTATTCTATGTTAAAGCAGGATATTTTAATATTTCTTGTAAGTTTGTGTAATCATACATCAATAAGCATGCTTTTTTTGATTTGCTGGTTCTGAGGTTTTAAATTATTAAAAGCTAAGTTTTCTTTGAGCACAGTTCTAAAGTAGTACATGTAACTGATCACTTTCAAATCATTCTTCTCTCACTTTTTCCTTTGTTTCTTTGATTTACACACATATATACACAGAGACAACAAATATATTTTCATCTCCAACAAATCTGAGAATTTCATATTGGTGGGATAAGATTCACTTGTTATGGCCCAATGGACATACCTTAACTGCACATATATGCATTGGGGCAATTGTAAACTGCATTTTAATTAAATTACAGTAATGGTTCTCTCTAGATTCATGTCCTCCATGTCCGAGTCACTGTGAAGACAAAGATAAATTAGATACAAGTTATTTTCTGAGTTTATGGACTGATATGGAAACACATATATTAAAATTATTATTTAATGCTATAGATACAAAATAAAGTGATTAACCAGAGCATGGGAGCACAGATGAAAATGGAACAAACTGACCAGGAAATATGGTACAATTAATCATTTCTCTCATACTTTCACCTTCATTTACACACACACACACACACACACACACACACACACACACACACACATCTATTTTGGTTTTCAAATAGTTTTTCACCAAGTTTTTTCCATCTTTTTATATGTATAAGATATATGTGTTTTTTTTTTAATCTAGATTGTGCACTTCATGTACTGTAACTGTAAGCTAAGAGTTGATGACAGGGCTAGGGTAGAACAACAGAGCAGCTTGCCTCTGTATGGAGTCTGTAAAATGTGCATTTTATTTGGATAGCAACCAAGGGAAAATCAGTTTGAGTTGTTTATTTCAATGTATCAATTCATTTTTCCCATAGCTTTAGATAATTTGGAAGAAGGATTGCTCACATTCCCTATGTCATTCTTTGTTTTAAGTGTTTTGCTTTCCAAATTTTGTTAATCCTATTTCCCACAATTTCATTGTAGCAGATTCTTTATTGTCCAAAGGAGAAGTAGAAGATAGAATAAATTGTTAAAAGAATTGATGCTTGTGGTAATACCCTCTACCTGCACTGAAGATTTGCTCCTAATAATCAGAAACGTGTGAACATTGGTTTTAGACTCTGTATTTTAACTTCAGCCACAAATTCATCATGTATATAAAAGGAATTTCACATAGTAAGAATGATTATTTATTGAACATCTACATTGTGCCTAGGGTATCTGGGTGTGCAATAAATGCTATGATTTATTGTTGGAATAACAATAAATCACTCCAGTTTTATGCTTTAAACTGAGTCTGGGTAAAGTTAACTTTCCCAATATCTCACACCTGTTCAAAAGTTAAATCAAGTCACTTTTCACTGTAGTCCCTTCTTATTTCCTTTTCCCTTTTTAAGAGAACAAAAAGTCTTGCAGAAAATTTCTCTTAAAAAGCTATTGACTTTTGAAATCAGTAATAATGTCTAAAAGCAGCATTACATAAGGTAATGATCAGTTTGTCTACCGTAGTGTGTAATAAAACAGGAAACAAAAGGTAGGGTTTTCATATCCAGCTAACTTCTGCTATGATTTACACAACATACTCTTGTGTGCTCCATTGTTTTATATTGTGAGAGAAAGAAAACAGTGAGTTGTGTTCAAGCCAGAGGAGTCCGGAGGTGGTCAGACTAAAAATTATGCTATTTCCCATTTTTTTTTTACTAGTATGAAAATCCGCTGTTATAAAATGTTACATGCATTTTTATATTTTGTTAAATTTATTGTTACTTTTATAAAACACATGATTCACATGATTACATATGCCTGAGAATTCTTTAGTATGTATTAGTAAAAGTACATATTATTTGAAAACATAAAATAAAATTAAATATGGATTTGTTTTCTAGATTTTGTACAGCAGAACTCAGTGGGACACTTGGGAGTCTGAGGTAAGATTTTTATGTTGCCAAGGAGTGTTCAAAATTTAAAAGTAAATTTGGCTTTCATAAACATAATGAACAAAAGGAACTCAACATTTGAATTTAGCCTTCTTCCAAAATGTGCTCTCATTTTTGCATTTTCCATTTTAACATTTAGACAGCAAAATAATTATCTTGGTTCTGTTTCTATGTGTCTCAACTTTTTGCAAATGGAAATATATTCAAAGAAGATGAAGGAAGTGGTTGGGCTTTTTCTGCAAGTTCAATTATCTTCGTGTTATTGCTCAGTATTCTGAAGCAGGCCCAGAGAATCTTGTTAGTTATCTATTTTGATTGAACATTTTTATAAATGCAAGGAAGATAACTGTGAATGAAGATGTTGTTAAGCAAATGTTCACAGTCATGTGTGTGGGTGTGTAGGGTAAACACAGGAAAACTGATTACTTGGTCATGAGACTCGCTAAAGACTTTCCAGATCATCTGCTCATGAGAATGACTCATGCCTCATTCTCATTAAGAGAAGGGATATATAATGATGAAATTCTGCTTATCTGAACATAATTGTTTTAATGAGTATTAACTTTATAAGACAAGGAAATACAGATAATTTAATTTGGGTGGTTGGATAATTAAAGGATGAATCAACTATTATTTTATTATATGTTCCTTGTGGTAAAGAGACATGACTGGAAGAAAAGCTAAAATTTTCATTATATATGTTATATATACACATTTCATTACTTTTTTATATTTTAAGTCCATGCAAAATCTCCATATTAAACTACATTATTTTACAACAACAAATTGAGACTCATTGATTTATGCAAAGTATTTTATTTTGAAGAAACATGTCTCCCTTCCCACATAGCTGATTGATCTACAACTTGCTGAGAATTGTGAATTACAGGCTCTTTGCTGCCTCTGTGATCTGTTAGTACTTCCGTGGGAGAACATATTACTATATTGTGTGAATATTCTGTTTATCATGCCTGTTCTCCTGCTTAATCTGAAAGCTACTTGACAGCTAGAAATCTGGAAAGATGCAGTGTTTGTAAGGATTCTGTTTAACAATTGGCTGCTTTCTGATTATTTAAATGAGATTAAAATTAATAAATTTAAACATATGCAGCTCAATGAATTTTTTAAAAGAATACACCCATGTAGCCAATACCCAGATCAAGTAATGGAATGTTGTTGGCATTCTGGAAGCCTCCTTCATGCCTTCCTACTGTCATTACCACTCCAACTAAAGGTAAACACTATTCTGAATTTGCATGAGTAGCTTTGCCTTTTTTGAACTTGTTATAATTGGGATTATGCAGTATGCATTATTTTGTGCCAGCTTCTTTTACTTTGCATTTTGTTTGTGAGATTCCTCCATCTGTAGCAATAGTTCATCTATTTTTATTGTTACATAGTAACTATGGTAAAATTTATGCATCTATTTTTAGTTTATAGACAAAGACACATTCAGTTTAGAGCAATTAGGAATAATGTTGCTATGACAATTCTTGGGGGTTGTGGGTTTCCATTGCAGTTTTAATTTGCACTTCCTTGGTAACACATAAGAACTATCCATGTGATTATTGCCTATATGCGTATTTTCTTTCATGAAGTACATCTTTAGGTTTTTAGCATGTTTTCAAAAAATCATATGATTGACTTCTTCTCGTCAGTTTGTGACTTTACGAGTCCTGCATGTATGGATACATGTATGCATAATGCATTCTTCCATGCTATTTGCCTTTGCATTCTGTTGATGATGTCTTTCTTTTCATGAACAGAAACTCAAAGGTTTAATAAAGTGCTCTTTATAAATATTTTTACTTTATGGTTAATGCTTGATATCTTGTTTAGAAAAATCTTTGTTAACTGCAATATCATGAATGATTTTTCTTATGTGATTTCCAGGATCCTTATTGTTTTGTTTTACACTTTTGGAGAGCACTGTATTAGGAACTGATTTTTTTATAATCAGTGATGTAGCTGTTTCCATATGGACATGATTGAGCTAGTACCTTTTGTTGAAAAAGGGAAAAATAATTTCACATAATGGATTGCCATAAATTAGGTCCACAGAGATGTGGATCCATGTTAGGGCTCTGAATTCTCTTTCATTTGTTTATTTGTCTCTCTTTGAGCCAATGACTCATTGTCTTAATTTCTGTAGCTTTCTATCATATTCATATCCAATAATATAATTCTCTAAATTTGTTCTTTTATTAAAAAAGTTTTGGCTTTCTTTGACTTTTTCTATTTTCAAATGGATGTTAGTATCAACTTATCAATTTCCACAAAATAAACTTTGTGAAGTTTTGACTGGAATTATTGAAATACATAGACTCATTTGGGCATAAATGTTATCCTCACAATTTTAAGCTTTCTAGTCCATAAACGGACATGATATATTCCTTCACTTATTTAGATATTCTTTAGTTTCTCTTATGAGTGTATTGTAGTTTGTAGGATGTAAGCTTACCTATCTTCTATCTCTAGCTGCCTAATGCATATGATGCTAAAATAGAATTGTACTGATTATTAAAATTTGATATTTGATGTCTAAATGTTTGTTTCTAAAATGTAGAAATACACATAATTGCGTATATTGACTTTAGCTTAGTAACTGCTAAAATCCCTTACTAGTTTTAATAGTTTGCAATTCTTGTTTTGAATTTCTACTTACACAATCATTGCACAAAAGTCATTGCACAAAAATCATTTTTACTTCTATTTAATTTTATTTCCTTTCCTCATCATACTAATGGCTAGACCTCTCCTTTTATATAATGCTGAACAGCAGTGGCATTAGGAGACACCTCCTTTTCATACTATTTTCAGGGGGGAGCTATCAATAATTCAAAATTAAAGATGAATACTTTAGGTTTTCTGCAGTAAACTGTTACTGTATCCAGTACATTCCCTTCTATTTTTAGCTGGTTATTTTTTCAAATTGTAAACTGGTGTTGAATTTTATCAAATGCATTTTATTCATGTATTGAGGTGTTTCCACTTTACTTTGTTAATACGGTTTATTAAGTGAATCACAATGATTGGTAATCAAATGATAAACCAAAGTTGTATTTCTGAAGCATATTCAACTTCGTGATATATTAATTGTTTTAAACACCAGATTTTTCTTGCTAACATTTCTGTTAGGGCTTTTATGTTAGTTTGAGAAATTTGCCATAAAGTCATGTTAAGGGCTTGGTATCAAGCTGCAGTGTAGCTGGTGTGGAAGATAGAGTAATCAAATAATTTAAAAGCATGGACCAAACTCTGTTAAACATTTGTGAAGTATGGATACCAGTGCTCAGAGATCGCAACAGGGACACCTAACCTAAGACATGATTATGAAGGGTTCCTTAGGAAGTTAATAGTCAGAAATAGATAGACTTCCTCATTTCCTTTTTCTTATTTGAACTTATGTCTAATTCATATGGTTAGAATGTTCTAAATAAGGATTACTGGCTTCCCAGTGTGGTTCATTTTCTATGTTACACAGAGGATGTCCCAAAGTACTGGAGTTTGGTGATCCAAAAGCAAATTTATGTCCTTCACACTATACAAAGGTTTGGCACAAATACTACTTTCAGAAAAGAAAAACACTAAAAATAAATTAGTCTCACTGGGCCCTTAATAGCAATACCTAAAAATAAATACTTGCTGCTTGTCTTAAATTTAGTGCAATAATTTATTCTCATCATTTTCTACTTTCTGGCAAAATATACAACTTGCATTTTCCAGGATGCTACATTTTATATACTTTACAAAATTAATTAATTTTATAACTATAACATCTTTATTAATATTTTACAGTTTGGACGCACTGTACAATCTCTTTCCCAATTCTTTAATTAGGTTCAAATACAATATTTAAATGACACGGAGAGAAAACAAATTTCGAGGCCTCAAAATTCTTGTCTATAATGAAAAATACAGTTTCGTCCTATCTGGAAAGTTAGCTCATGCACTGCAAAACCATGCCAAATACAGGCAGCAGAATAATAAACCCAGCATGTTACAAAGTTCTTTCTTTTCCTTCTTTTCTCCTTCTAATTGGAAATATATATATAGTTTTTCAGGGAGAAACTCAGTAGGAGTTCCTTAGTAACTGAAACAATTTCCTTTCAATTTTAAAACATATAATAACATTTTGAGTAAACTGTATATACACCATTTAATATATAATTATAGAGAAAATAAAATACAATATCCCAAAATAATTTTAAAACTCCCCTAGGAAAAAGCCAAGAGTTTTAATGTCACAAGTGTTTCAAGATTTGTTTTCTTCTATCTGGGATATGAGGAGTTTAAAGGATTTACTGCATGTGCCAGGTCAAATACCACTTTGTTCTAGAAGCTTGTAAAATTAGAATTGGAATACTTTCTAAACATTATGAAAACTACTGTAATTTCTGATAATTGAGTTTTTTTAGTTGTTTAAACCGAAATATTGGCTGGGCCTGGTGGCTCACTCCTGTAATCTCTGCACTTTGTGAGGCCAAGGCCGGTGGATGACGAGGTCAGAAGTTCAAGATGAGCAGTGAAAGCCTATCTCTGCTAAAATTACAAAAACTAGTTGGGCATGGTGGCACGAGCCTGTAGTCCAAGCTATTTAGGAGACTGGAGCAGAAGAATCACTTGAACCTGTAAGGAGGAGGTTGCAGCGAGCTGAGATCACAACATTGCACTCCAGCCTGGTTGACAGTGGGAGACTCCATCTCAAAAAAAGAAAAACCTGAAATATTATAGACACGAATAAATGTTTAGCACATCAATTAGGTGTTTTAATTTGAAATTGGGCCTTTAAAAAGTGTAATGATTTGATATTATTTTTAGTTTTTAAATTTCAACGTCTATTTTTAGATACACAGGGTACATGTGCAGGTTTGTTACATGAGTATATTGCACCTAGGTAGAGTCTATAGTACCCCTAGTAGGTAGTTTTTCCACTCACCTCCTCCAGTAGTCCACAATGTCTATTGGTTCCATTTTTATGTCTGTGCATGCTCAATGTTTAGCTCCCACTTAAAAGTGAGAACATGTGGTATTTGGTTTTCTGTTCTTGCATTAATAGCTTATGATTGTGGCCTCCAGTTCCATCCATGTTGCTGCAAAGGACAATATTTCATTCTTTCTATGGCTGTGTAGTATTTTACAGTATATATGTGAGGCGGGAGAATAGGGTCTGGAGATAGGGAGCCTAAGGCCAACCCAAGGCTGACTTCTTGGAATTGAACCATAAAGAAAACCGCACCTCTTCACGCCCAAATGAGAAGGAACCAGAGGCTTCTCCCTCTACAACGTCCCTCCACTCCCCTATAACACAAATGGGAAATACCTCTGATTGGTCAGGGGCCAAACCTTCACTTCAGCCTTTCATTGGTTGCAGGATAGGGCTCCATTTTAGCCTCTGATTGGTTGTGGGCCAAACCACCACTTCAGCCTCTGATTAGTGATGGGCCAGTCCTTCATTTACATAGCTTGCAACCAATTGGAAGCCTCTAAAGGCTACCTATGGGTGTTACCAAATTCTTTTAGCTTGAAAAAACTTTATAAATCATTGTAATAGGGGCTCTTGAGCCGCTTGCTCAAGCCCACTTTCTCTCTGTAATGTGTTTGTTTGCTTCAATAAATCTGTGCTTTCATTGCTTTGTTCTTTTGTTGTTTTGTTTGTGCATCTTGTTTAATTCTTTGTTCAGTGTTCCAAGAACCTGGACAGCTTGAAGTCAAGACTTTCCATCCAGTGACTTATGTAAGACATTTCTTTATCCAATCCACCATTGATGGGTATGCAGGTGGATTCCATGTCTTTCCTATTGTGAAAAGCAGTGATGAGCATATGACTACCTGTGTCTTTTTGGCTTCATGATCTGTCTTCCTTTGGGTATAAACCCAATAATGGGATTCATTGTCGTGTGAATGGTAATTCTGTTAAGTTCTTTAGAAAATTTCCGAACTGCATTGCATGGTGGCTGAACTAATATACACTCCCAGCAACAGTGTATAAGCATTCCGTTTAGTATGCAGGCTCACAAGTGTCTGTTGTTTTGGGACCTTTTAGTATTGGTGATTCTGACTGGTATGGGGTTGTGGTTTCAATTTGCATTTCACTGACGGTTAGTGATAGTGAGCATTTTTTCACGTTTGTTGGCTTCTTGTGTGTCTTCTTTGTGAGTGCTTGTTCATGTCTTTTGCCCACTTTTTAATGGGGTAATTTGTTTTCTGCTTTTTGATTGAAGTTGCTTAGCATTCTGGATATTAGACCTTTCCTGGATGTATAGTTGGAATATTTTCTTCCATTCTGCAGGCTATTTACTCTGTTGATTGGTTCTTTTGCTGTGCAGAAACTCTTTAATTTAATTAGGTCCTACTTGTCAGTTTTAGAGTTTTTCTTTTGCAATTGCTTTGGGAGACTTAGCCAAAAATTATTTGCCAAGGCTGATGTCAAGAAGGGTATTTCCTACATTTTCTTTTTGAAATTTTATAGCTTGAGGTCTTACATTTAAACCTTTAATCCATCTTGAGTTAATATTACGTATAGCAGGCCAGGTGCAGTGGCTCACGCCTGTAATCCCAGCACTTTGGGAGGCCGAGGCGGGTGGATCACAAGGTCAAGAGATCGAGACCATCCTGATCAACATGGTGAAACCCCATCTCTACTACAAATACAAAAAATTAGCTGGGCACAGCAGCACGTGCCTGTAATCCCAGCTACTCAGGAGGCTGAGGCAGGAGAATTGCCTGAACCCAGGAGGCGGAGGTTGCGGTGAGCCGAGATAGCGCCATTGCACTCCAGCCTGGGTAAACAAGAGCGAAACTTTGGCTCAAAAAAAAAAATTACATATAGCAAAAAGTGAGGGTCCAGTTTCATTCTCTGCATATGGCTAGCCAGTTATCTGAGCAACATGTATTGCATGAGAAGTCCTTTTCCCTTTGCTTGTTTTTGTTGGCTTTTTCACAGATCGGATGGCTGTAGGTGTGTGGTTATATTTCTGAGTTTTCTATTCTAAGCCTTTTGGCAGAGTCTTTAGGGTTTTCTAAGTATAGCATCAAATTGTTAGTGAAGAGAGATAGTTTGACTTCTTTTTCAATTTGGATGCCTTTTATTTCTTTATCTTGCCTGATTGTTCTGGCCACGACTTCCAGTACTATGTTTAATAGGAGTGGTGAGAGTGGGCATCCTTGTCTTGTTCCAGTGCTCAAGGGGAATGTTTCCAGATAAAAACTGTGATTTTTAATTACATTCTTAAAATACATTTCATTGGATAAAATATAGCTAGAAAAATAAAATATTGAAATGTGCACAAGTTGTTTTTTGAATAGTGCAGAATAACCAGACTGACATATTATAAATATTTAGAAATATTTTCTGTTAAGCCAAAGTCTTGGTGAAATTACAATTTTTAAAATTATGTGTAATAATAACAATGCCTAAAATAGATCTTTGCTGATCTGAAAAATGTCTTTATCTATCTGACATATACGCACTATCACACACTCACATATGCACTCCATAAATAAAAAATAGAAAGGCATAGAGAGGTAAATACATATGTACCTCTTGGATTCTGCTAAGAAGGAAAGAGATTAATATATGTGAAATACTCAGGAAAATGCCTGATAATTTCTCTTTTTCTTTCCCTTTTATCTTTCACTCTTTCTTGCTCTCCACAATTTTCATTTCATTGTTAAATGCCAAACAATTCAGTTTATCTGTTATTTGATTTACAGAAGTTATTCTTATATAAAGGTAAATTTTATAAAATATAGTATTTGAGAGGCATTAAAATAATATATTCTCATAGTAATGAAACTGACTGTTAAAACTGAAATACTTAAAGATTTTAATGCCATTTTATGTGTTCGAAGTAAGCACTACTGAACTTAAGGTGCTATTTGAATAGAAAACTTTTCTCATGCTATTGCATTTGACATTCAAAAAATGAGAAAGGAAAAACTAAATAATGTTGACAGTTTCTTTTTTCCAAAGTAAAACAATATTTGCATTTTATGTTTAAAAGTTTTTTGTAGTAAATAAGGACAGGCGTAGTAGCACACATCTGTAATCCCAGCACTTTGGGAGACCAAGGAGGGCAGATGACTTGTAGCCGGGATTTGGCGACCAGCCTGGCCAACATAGTGAAACCCCATCTCTACCAAAAATATAAAAATTAGCCAGGCATGGTGGCATGTGCCTGCAGCCCCAGCTACTCAGGAGGCTGAAGGAGGAGAATCACTTGAACCAGGGTGGAGGAAGTTGCAGTGAGCTGAGATCACACCACTGCACTCCAGCCTAAGCAACAGAGCTAGACTCAACAAAACAAAACAATTCAGTAGTTATTAAAATATAAAGATATAAAAATGAACTGTTCGTCTTTGCATGCCCCTCAGAGGAAAATCATGCAATGAATTAAATGCAATAATTTTGCTTGTAGCAGAATACAAATATTTCATACTTACAGTTAGTCATGTGCTCTTGAAAAGCACTTTAGGAAAATGAATCTGTTCAGTGTTCTCATTTTCTAATTTTAAGTTGTTAAAGGCACTGTTTAATGTCAATTTATATTTACTATGACCTCTTCAGAGGGTTAACATATACTAATGAAAACCCACAATATTTCTCTCTTGTTCATGTTCTTATTTCCCAAATATCAAGAGAGTAAAATGCATTTTCTGACAATTCACATTCTTTGAAAAGACTGCAGTCTTTAAGTTCTTTTGAAGTAAGCTGTAAACAAAGTTTTCTCTGCTGTCAGACTACTTTAAAAATGTTAAAGGAGTGATTAATATATGGAAGCTGTCTGTAGATGCTAATGCTTTACTTGGATTTTAATTAAATATAAGAAGCAAAATAAAACCAAAAATGATAGTTTTGTAAATTTATTCTGTCACCCTGATTACATATCTCATTTTCATGGTTTGTAGTGGCTTTTGTCCTCTTTGGGTTGATTACATGTGTTTTCTATAAACTAATGTCATGAGTAGCTAGTCCTTGATGTGATGGCCCTGAAAAAGACAAATCAATTTTACCGTATGTCAACATATCCAATTTAAACAATATTCTAGGATGCTTGTTACATTTATTCCGTTGACTATACCATATCTTTAGTACCATGGGCCTTTTCCATGTTAAGATTATCTGAAGGTACATTTTAAAATGTATTCACCCATAATTATATGATTGACGTTTGAATTGAGATTACTGTTCCTTATTCCTTCATTTTATGTTATTTAATGTTTTCAATGATCCCAGCTTTAATTGGTACATTTTGAAATTTTATTTCTTAAATACCTACACTCTTGTATGAGGTTAGACTAAATTATGACATATGGCAATGTTAGTTGATAATCTGAGGAAGCGATTTTATTTTATCTATTCATTTAATTATTTTAGTTTCAGAGGTAGATGTGCAGGTTTGTTATATAAGTAAACTTGTGCTTGGGGGTTTGGTGTACAGATTATTTCATCACCCATGTACTAAGCATAGGTTTTCTTTTTTTAGAAATCTACGTAGTCATTTACTTATTTATTTATTTAATATATATTTTTATTGTACTTTATGTCGTGGTGTACATGTGCAGATCATGCAGGATTGTTGCATAAGTACACATATGGCAATGTGGTTTGCTGTCTCCATCCCCCCTCACCTATGTCTGGCATTTCTCCCCATGTTATCCTTCTCTACCCTCCCTACCCCCACTGTCCCTCCCCTAGTCTCCCACAACAGACCCCAGTGTGTGATGCTCCCCCTCCCTGTGTCCATGTGCTCTTATTGTTCAACACCACCTATGAGTGAGAACATGTGGTGTTTGATTTTCTGTTCTTCTGTCAGTTTGCTGAGAACGATGGTTTCCAGATTCATCCATGTCCTTACAAAGGACATGAACTCATCGTTTTTTATAATTTCATAGTATTCCATGGTGTATACATGCCAAATTTTCCTTGTCTAGTATATCATCAGTGGGCATTTGGGTTGGTTCCAGGTCTTTGCTATTGTAAACAGTGCTGCAATGAACATACATGTGCATGTGTCTTTTTTATAGAATGATGTGTAATCCTTTGGATATATACCCAGTAATGGGATTGCTGGGTCAAATGGAATTTCTATTTGTAAGTCCTTGAGGAATCATCGCACTGTCTTCCACAATGGTTGAGCTAATTTACACTCCTACTAACACTGTAAAAGTGTTCCTATTTCTCCACATCCTCTCCAGCATCTGTTGTCTCCAGATTTTTTAATGATCCCCATTCTAACTGGCGTGAGATTGTATCTAAATGTGGTTTTGATTTGCATTTTGTTTTTTTCTTAACCTCGCCTTCCTCCCACTCCTCACCCTCTAATAGTCCCCAGTGTCTGTTGCTCCTCTCTTTCTGTCCATGTGTTCTTACTAGTTTCCACTTATTAGTGAGAGCATGCGGTATTTGTTTTTAGGATAATGACCTTAAATTCCATCTATGTTCCTGCAAACTAAATTTCACAACTTAACTTGGAATATTCTATAGAAAGAAGATATAAACAATACATGCTACCAGAATTTTACAGGTAGGGTAAATATACTAGGACAAATTTACCTTATTACAATTTTCCCACTTTGTTTTCTAGAGTTCTGGTTCCAGCCACTGTAGTGCATGTGAGAACAGAAATAGCCCCTTCCCCCATCTCATCACTAAGTTCAGTTCTATTTAAATTTTTTTTTCAATTGTAACTTTTATTTAAGGTTTGGGGTACATATGAAGGTTTGTTATGTAGTAAATGTGTCACAGGGTTTGTTGTACAGATTATTTCATCATCTAAGTATTAAGCTTACTATTCAATAACTATTTTTTCTGCTCCTCTCCCTCCTCCACTCTCTACCCTCCACCCTCAAATAGATTCCAGTGTCTGTTGTTCCCTTCTTTGTGCACATGAGTTCTTATTATTAAGCTCCCACTTATAAATGAGAACAGGCAACATTTGGTTTTCTATTCCTGGATTAATTTGCTAAGGATAATAGCCTCTAGCTCCATCCATGTTCCCACAAAGGACATGATTTCATTCTTTTTTATGGCTGCATAGTATTCCATGGTGTATATGTACCATATTTTCTTTATTCAATCTGTCACTGATGGGCATTTAGGTTGATTCCATGTCTTTGCTCTTGTGAATAGTGCTGTGGTGAACATACATATGCATGTGTTTTTATGGTAGATTAATTTATATACTACCATGTAGAATATATGAGTTTATAGCCAGTAGATTGCTGTGTTGAATGGTAGTTCTGTTTTTAGTTCTTTGAAGAATCACCACATGCCAAAAGCAATTGCAACAAAAGTAAAAATTGACAAATGAGACCAAATTAAACTAAAGGGCTTCCACACAGCAAAAGAAACTATCAGCAGAATAAACAAGCAACCTACAGAATGGGAGAAAATATTTGCAAACTATGCATCTAACAAATGTCTCATATCCAGAGTCTGCAAGAAAGTTATTTTAATAGTCATGTACTGCTTTTCTATATTGCTGCATAATATGTTATAACAAAATTTAGTGTCTTAGAACACTAAATTTATTACCTCATAGGAATACAGGTGTGGCTTAATTGAGTTCTCTGGCCCTGGGTCTCTCTTATATGTTGCAAGGAAGGTGTCAGACAGAGCTGCAGTGGGCTAAATACTCAACTAGTGGTAGATCTTCTCTGCCAAACTTCCTCAAATGGCTGTGGGCAGGATTTCATTTCTAGCAACTAGTGGCCAGAAGCCTTCCTCAGTTCCTGGCCAGGAGGGCCTCTCCACACAAGTGCTTATGACCTGGCTTTTGGGTTCATCAGCGTGACCAAGTGAGAAGGCAAAGAGAGAATGCTAGCAAGATGGAAGTTTTATTCTTTCATAGCCTGATTTCAGAAGTCACATCCATTCACTTTTATAATATTATACTCATTAGAAGTAGGTCACAGGTCCAGCCCCCACTGAGAGGAAGGGAATTAGAAAAGGCTGTGAATATCAAAAGAGGGGATAGTGAGGGACATTTAAAAGTTGGTCTATATTTTTATTTAAAAAATGATATTCACACACACTGAGAAAAACAATTTATACTTTTTTCTTTGCCATTTTACCTAATTATTCAGAGGTTAAGGAAATATTTCAAGAATAAAATATACTTACATGATTTGAAGTCATGGCCATAATCTCACTTTTTATTGGCATTTATTAGCACCTGATTGATCACATTAATTGTTACATAGCTACAGTCTATATTTGAAATTTAAGGATCAGAGTTAAAATGAAAGATTTATATTCCATAGTATTTATGTTACTATGCAACCAATGCTGAATTTCTAATACAAAATGTCAACACTAGGAACATCAATTCAAATGATAAGAATTTCCCACTTGAAGCCACAAAAGGTATAAGGAGATGGTACATTTTTAAGTGTTTCTTAAAAATGAAGTGAAAATTATAGAACTGGTAAAACTATTCTTAGGGAATGAAGGGAAAGTAAAGATACCGATTGGCTAAAGGGAACTCTATAAACAGAAACAAAATGATAAAAGAAGAATCCTAGAGCCTCAAAAAACAAAAAGGAATAATCAAATACAAATATGAATATATAAGAATATCTTTCTCCTCATTTGTTTTATAAATCTTATTTAATCATTGAAATAAAAATTATAAAATCATTTTATACTCAAGAAAGTGATATTTAAGGATGGAGAAGGTAAAATGACCTAAACAGAAGTAAGTTTTCCATACTTCACTTGAAGTGATGAAATGTTGATATCCAGTAGATGAGGCTGTTACATTTGTATACTTTAACTCTCAAAACAACAAATATGAAAACTGTACAAAGTGATAAACTAAAAAATACTGTGTATATATCAGCCAGGTGGAATCCAAACAGAAATTCAAGCAACAAACAGGAAAGCAAAAGAAAAGCAGGAATGAGAAAGAGAGGACAGAAAGAAAACCAAGATAAAATGACAGATATAAGTTCTAACAGATCAATAATTACTGTAAATGTAAATGGCCTAAACAGACCAGGTAGAATTCAGAGATTGGCAGGGTAGATTAAAAAACAAAAACAAACAAACAAACATGAGCAAGTTATGTGCTGTTAATAACAAACAATAAGAAATGTGCTTTCTCAAATCATCAACTAACATTGCCATCTATCACAAATAAAAGAATGGACAATAAAAGAATGAAAAAAATATACCATGTAAGTATTCATTTTTTAAAAATACCTAAGAGTGGCTATGTTAATATCAGAGATGCTACTTCAGAACAAAATAAAATAAAATAAAATATAGAAGCCTACCACTGACAAGGAGGGAAATTTCATAATATTAAAATGATCAATACATCAGGAAGACATAATGATCCTATATGAGTATACACAAAACATGACAGTTTCCAAACACATTAAGCAAAAACAGGTAGAGCTGAAAAGAGAAATGGGCAAATCAGGAATTATAGTTGAGGACTTCAGGAATCTCACTCAACAACTAATAAAATGACTACACAGAAAATCAGCAGTTATAGAGAATAACACAGTCAACAAATAGGAAACCATTGTCATGTATAGAACATTCCACCATACAGTTGCAGAATATATATAATTTCACGTGTCATGTGGTGTCCACCAAGGTACAAATCCTATACAAAAAACAAAACCTTCGACTAATGTAAAAGAATTGAAATCAGACAGAATATGTTCTCTTTTTGTAATGAAAGCAAACTAAAAATCTACAGCAATACATCAGAAATACATCTAAAGAAGTAAAAATTAGACAACACATGGCTAAATAATTCATGATTCAATGATGAATTCACAAAGGAAACAAAAAATACAAACCTGAATAAAATGAAAATACTGTAACATCAAATATTTGAAAGACAGCTGAAGTAGTGCAGAGAAGAAAGATTATGCCCTAAGTTCTTACATTAGAAATAAAGTTGTGAAGACAATAATCTAAGTTTCTACCACAAGAAACTTAGAAAGAAGAACAAAGTAAAAGAAATAACAATTTAAATATATTTGAATTATTTCTCTAAATTATTGTTTAAAATTATTAAAATTATTTTATTTAAATATATTTAAATCATTTGAATATATATTTAAATATTTTAGCCTGCAATGAATGTGGCTTCCAATGAATATACTGAATAAATAAGTTAAATACTGTTTTAATTTTAAAATGTTTCTTGACTTGATCATCAACACAGGTATGACAATCTTATATGACTTCTTAGGGGTTATATTGGAAAAGTGCCTACTTTTGAAGTCTGGGTGAAAGGTGTAGGTTTCTTATGTCTGATCTTTTTCTTTTCTGAAAGAAAAAACGATCTTGCCCTGTCTTTCCTACATGTTCACTACAACATTTGAATTCACCAGAAATTTTGCAATTTGAAGGAGCTGGGCTTTAAAATAAATTTTGTTGATTCAATTTATATTTTCAAAGTGTAAATCTTACTTTTTGGTCATGCTGTTAACAGTGAAAATTGAATTCCAGATCATACATATAAAATAAGGTTTAATACACAATATCATGCATGATTTTACATAAATAGTTTTTGCTTTAGTAAGAACTAGGGTGACTGAAGCGGAGTATTTGGATATATGCACAGGTATAGCTCATAAATGTCTAAGTACCTTGTAAAATACCTGCTTCTGAATCTATTTTTTTCTCTCAGCTTTCTGATGTGGAATACAGTTTAGCCATTTTGGATAATTAACGTAAAGAATGTACTTTGGGAAAGTAAAACTGACTTTAAGAATAAATTTTGTGTTGACTGAAAAATAGTATAAGTGGTTTCCAAAAATAAATAGGACAATCATTGAGCTTCACTCTTCAAACTTCATGAAGTCTGAGAAAACTGCAGTCAGCCAACATAAAGCAGTTGGCAGCTTTGCACATTCTATCAAATGGATGTGAGAAAATATTACCTCATTGTACTGACATAAAAGAGCTTTCTCCTGTTCACCACAAAGTGTAAATAGACCATGGGGCGCGGTGGCTCAAGCCTGTAATCCCAGCACTTTGGGAGGCGGAGGCGGGTGGATCACGAGGTCAAGAGATCGAGACCATCCTGGCCAACATGATGAAACCCGGTCTCTACTAAAAATACAAAAGAAAATGAGCTGGGCATGGTGGCGTGTGCCTGTAGTCCCAGCTACCTGGGAGGCTGAGACAGGAGAATTGCTTGAACCCGGAGGCAGAGGTTGCAGTGAGCCAAGATCGCGCCACTGCACTCCAGCCTGGCACCTGGCGACAGAGCAAGACTCTGTCTCAAAAAAAAAAAAAAAAAGACCTGCGAAGATGTTGTGACTTAGCCGGACAGATTTTTAGGAATAATGTGGATGTGGTAAACAGTTAGGAATTTTGCTTAGAAAATGCATAGGAAAATTGGGGTCATCTGTGGTTTTGTTTCCTGAAACCTTAAATGCACGAAAATATTTGGAAATCTCGATGGATTCAATATTTTAAAAATCTATAATTTAACAAATCATAAACTTTTAAATGTAAAAATAACGACAGAAAAACTGCCCTGATCTTGGATGATATACCCTTCCTTCTCTTAGCACCACCTAGTTTCTCATGGCACAGTAAGAATTATTTCATAGAGTGATTTGCTCTCACATTATATATTGATAATAATTATAATTTAGACTCATTGGCTATATTCTCTCATTTTGGTTTCTTTTAACATTTTAGTATTTCCAGAAACAGTTTTATTGTCATCTTTGTCATTTAATCAATATGAGGTTCTACAAGATGATGTTTACATAGTAATGTAAATTTCAGATCCAGTACCTGCCCAACTTTAGAAAGTGGTAGAATCTTTAACATTATCAGGCTTGTACAGTGTTATTTCCCATCAAATGTGCACCATGTCTGTTAGCCACCTGGCAATAGTGCTAAGCTGCTAAGAACATTCTTATATAAAAATAAGATTTGGTGGGGCTTTATAGTTCCAGCAGAGCTAATACTAATTTTATTTTTGGCTTAAGGTCTCAAGAAACATTTGAGCTTTTTTATTTGGCACCATTAAGTTGGATTAGATTGCATAAGAAAATTGGGATCGTTTGTGACTTTTTTCACTAAAACCTTGACATGAATATAAATATTAAAAAATGCTGATGAATTTATTAAGTGTCAGGTTTCCATACAAACAGGTAATATGTAGAACACATTATATATATATATATATATATATATATATATATATATATATGTGTGTGTGTGTGTGTGTATGTGTGTGTGTATAATATTGTATATTATGTTTTCAAAAAAATATATATATATTCTATATAATATAGAAATAGGCTGCTAAACTCAAATGCATGACATACTCTTTTAAGTCTCAAAATTTGTACACTGGTGAGAAATTTCAGCAGTATTTTAAAGCAGAGCTTTCTTGAACCTGCTTGGCATCCCAAGTACTTCTTAAGAGTAGTTAAATGATATATTTACCAAGAAAGTCTAAATTGTCTGAACCTAAATTTGTATTGGCAGGCAAAGCACCATAAAGGCTTCAAGCTGATCAGCCTGCCAGAAAACAGGAATTTTATTTTTCCAAGACTCATTACAAATGATGCATTGACACTTTATAAAATGTATTACGGATTTTGGATCTCTCTGTATTTCTTTATTCATATTATAAAGAAGTCAAACTGGTCACTTTTTCTCTCTGATCTATGAGGTTATTATTATAATATAATTTTTGAGCCCCTTACACCTTATAGAAAATACAGCAATAGCATCAAGATGCTATGTGGGGAGACTCTGAAATAGTTTATTATTTATTTATTTATCTATTTTTAATTACAATTTTAAGTTCTGGGACACATGTGCAGAATGTGCAGGTCTGTCACATAGGTATACGTGTACCATGGTGGTTTGTTGCACCCATCAACCCGTTATCTACATTAGGTATTTCTCCTAATGCTATCTCTCCACTAGGCCCCACTCCTACTGACAGGCCCTGGTGTGTGATGTTCTCCTCCCTGTGTCCATGTGTTCTCATTGTTCAACTCCCACTTATAAGTGAGAACATACGGTGTTTGGTTTTCTGTTCCTGTGTTACTTTGCTGAGAATGATGATTTCCAGCTTCGTCCATGTTCCTGCAAAGGACATGGACTCATCCTTTTTTATGGCTGCATAGTATTCCATGGTGTATATGTGTCATATTTTCTTTATTCAGTCTGTCATTGATGGGCATTTGAGTTGGTTCCAAATCATTGCTATTGTGAATAGTGCTGCAATAAAAATATATGTGCATATGTCTTTATAATAGAATGATTTATAATCCTTTGGGTATATAACCAGTAATGGGATTGCTGGGTCAAATGCGGTTTCTGGTTCTAGATCCTTGAGGAATTGCCACACTGTCTTCCATAATGGTTGAACTAATTTACACTCCCACCAACAGTGTGAAAGCATTCCTATTTCTTCACATCCTCTCCAGCATCTGTCATTTTCTGAGTTTTTTAATGATAGCTATTCTAATTGGCATGAGATGGTATCTCATTCTGGTTTATTTTTTAAAGGATTGGAGTCTGAAAATATTGAACATTATCTTAGAAACATAGTATTTTTATTACTATTTTTTCCTCAAATAATTTTACTGAAAACCTAGCCTAAAGGAAAGGCATCACATAGGTTTGAACCAGTGGCACATTACTGCAACAACACTAGGTAATAGCAATAGATTAAAGAGGGCGCAATGAAGAGTAAGCTAGCAAAAGGCCATGTTTACTGTATCAATTCCATGCCAATTCTTTAAAATAGAGATAATTTCTATCTGATCAGATGATGCCATTTAAATTTTAATAATACCTCTTGGAAAACATGATAATATATTTTAAAATTTATGTTTATGCTTATTTTATGTTACAATGCTTTTGGAAAGTAAAATAAGCTTTAAGTTATTGGCCAGTTGTTCAAATTTATTTTATATTATTAAGTTGCCTGCTTTGAGGAATTATTTTCTGTCGCTGTACAATTTCAAAGTCTCTCATTTTCACCAACAAGCATAAATTGAAACTGTCTGTATAATTTGCTACAGTGTAAGGATTTTAAAAATAGAGTTTTTAACCATGAGTAAATCTTGAACTACACACATATGACACCATATGGCCCTTTACTGTAATGGTTTCATTTATCTGATCGTCACAGCTTTTATCTTCTGTTTAATAATCTGTGTACTTTTGAAAAAATTCACATATATATATATATTGCTTCAGACCTATACAAAATTCATTTCCATATTCATCATTTGTGCATGTTTGACAGGCCACGTTTTGTAATACAGTAAAGGGTCTATTTTCCTAAATATTAAAAACTGACTTTTTTCTTTTTATCAAAGTATATGCCATCATATCTATTATAATGATTGTTTCTTAGTGTTGTGCTTTGAATCTGTATTAATCTATTTTCTCACTGCATATGACTTTTGTGTGCATTACAGGTCCTATGCTTCTTAGGAAAAAATTCAAGAAAGGTTTCATTTTCTATAGATTACAATAAACCAATAACTATAAAGAATAAGACAAAAATATTTTTAGGCCGGGCGCGGTGGCTCAAGCCTGTAATCCCAGCACTTTGGGAGGCCGAGGCGGGTGGATCACGAGGTCATGAGATCGAGACCATCCTGGTCAAAATGGTGAAACCCCGTCTCTACTAAAGATAAAAAAATTAGCTGGGCATGGTGGCGCGTGCCTGTAATCCCAGCTACTTGGGAGGCTGAGGCAGGAGAATTGCCTGAACCCAGGAGGCAGAGGTTGCAGTGAGCCGAGATCGCGCCATTGCACTCCAGCCTGGGCAACAAGAGCGAAACTCCATCTCAAAAAAATATATATATTTTTTAATGTCTGTTTTATCCTGCTATGGAAGTGTAACTTCTGCCAAAAATTCTTTTCTTTCTGCCCCATTTCATTCTTCAGATAGTACATAAAATGTAACTTGGGAGAGACTTTGCTAAATACATAGAGATTTTTTGGATTACAATACACTGCTCCATTCAAAGATTAGTTAAAAGTTGTGATTGTTAGTTTGGCTTATTATTTATGATTGTCAGCCACATTCGGTATGGCAGAAGTGATGTCCCTTTTGTTCACTTTCAAGGAGCAGGTCAGCAGTGGATATTCAACCCACCGTATTTTGTTGTTGTTATTGTTGTGTTTTGTTTTGTTTTAGGCGTTTAGCAGCCAGAAACCATGGTTTTTAGTTTCTGCTTCTAGTGATAGGTGGAAAAGAGGGATGAGGAAGGGGTTTTACTAGCTCAGTCAGAAACAGAAACTAAGAACCCATGACTGTGTTCTCTCCCTTGGACACCCTTAGACAAAGGGCCTCTAAAGGATCTAGAATTCTCAGATCACAGGTTTATTTAGTGGAAAGTATAAACTGTTACCTGAAGGATGAGAAGCCAGGAGAAAGAGGGCCTGTGGAGAGAGGGGAGCCTGCTCCTGCAGAGCAAACAGGTTGTACCAAGGATAACGTGGAGGTGAGGTTGTGCAAGGAATAGACATGTCCAGGGTGGGAGACACCGGGGACGTGGAAGCTGAAGTGACAAAGAGGAGGCCAGATGAATGGACATGACTGGACCTCGAAGTGCCTTTAAGCTATGATGAGGAGATTGAATGAACTCAAAGGACAGTGTCAGGATGAGATGACTAATCATTGTATGATTTAATAGGAGATATTTTGGCATAAACATACTGAAAGTGGAAGTATATCCAATGTATTCCTGAAATACTCTAAAAGATTTATGGTGAAAATAATTGATAGTTTGAAGCTGTAGAATATTTATATGAAGAGGTAGCAGCTCTGGGTTCAGATTTCCTCAGTTTCCAAACTGGTTTGACCCCTTGTAACTGTATGACTTGGATGTATACCTCGTAGCCTAAGCCCTAGTTTCTTTATCACTAAGATGGGGATAATAATGGTACTGAGTATTCCACTGATTAATATTGATATTATAGACAAATTGAAAATGCAGCTTTATTACACGAAATACAGAGCACTTTACTATGCATTTCCTGTTTTCTAAGTACACCATTTCTCTTTCAAAAGGTAGGGGGAAAAACACACAAAAAAGTAAATGGTACAATTAGTATGTCAACGTGACATTATAATGACTTGTATAACACAGAGAAAACCATATGCCTTGCCTACAAGACAACTAGGGCTAACAAATCTGCAGGCATTTTCCCTTGTAATAGTCATAAGAATTCAATGAGGTTCATGCTATTTTTGTCTCCTTTTTTGCTAAGGATATTGAGTCAAAGGCAGTTTACGTAATTTGTCCAAGATCATTGTCTAAAATGGGACAGAGTAAGACTACCCAATAGAGGCTGGAGTCCACTATCTTACACATTAAGTTCTTCTTTGGCAACAAATAATATTTTTTAGTGATAATATATATACTTTGTAGACCCTTATCATTTTATTTATTTGGTTATGTACTACATTCAAAAATATTTACAGGAATCATGGTGGCCTGATTGTATGGGCAGTTTTACAATGCAAAAATCAGTACCGGAGTCAACAGCATTAAAATATTTCCCCATGTATCAGTGGTCCTGTCCTACAGGATCACTACAAATATGTACTACAACCACTGGCAAATATGTTCATAGTTGTCTAAGCTAAAACACCAAGAGTTCACACATTTGTATAGGGAAATAAAGACTTTAGTACATGCATATATGTGTTAACACTCCTCATCTCAAGCAAGTTTTCCTTGCCTGAGAAAACTTTTTAAAACAGGAAATACTCTTCAAGTTCAAGGACTGACTGATTAAGCCCGGCTCATTTTTATTTAGTCAGATGTGAAGAAATACACAGTTAATTGGTAGGCAAGATCTCAATGTACCAGAATCCAATCATAGAGTCTTCAAAACACTAGTGAAATAAAAGTTAATGAGACATTTTAAAGACATTACAATTTTATGATACCGATTTATTTTGAAAACTGGCAAGGATAAATTTAAGTTTAATATGCTGAATTAAATTCTCTGTCTTCACTTTGTGATTTCAACCAGAAGAAATATCATTAAATAGTGAATAATGAATATATATATGTACATATATATGTATATCTAAATATATATATGTATATCTAAATATATATATGTATATATATATATTTGCTGTGTTTCTAATGAAGAGTTCCTTTTGTTCTTTTCTTTTTTATATTGGTCTTGGAATTTAGTCAGTTATATTCTTATTGCCTTCTGAATTATAGTAAATGAAGGGAACAAAATACTCCAAATCAGCAATAATTGAAACATGATTGGACATATACCAATGCTAACAAAAATAATTAAAACCATGCCTCTGTATTATTATAGCAAATATTATAATGAAGAGTGAAGTGGTTTGATAACTCTATAGAACACTTTTAAAATGTTTTTTTCTCTATAAAAGTTAATATTAAGTGTAAGATTATCAGATCTCTTAATTAGATAGCCTTAATATTCATCTTTTAAAAAGATTATATAGTCTTTTTTCCCAATGATTAAAGACTTATTTTGTAAGTTAGTTGAAGTAATGAAACCCATTCAGTTGATTAAATAGATGGTTCATAAAGAGGCGATTTATGATGTGTAACTATATAAAAGCAAATGAAAAAAGTGAGACGATTTAATGTCATGCACATAAAATATTATCTAAGATTATTTACACCAGAAAAGCATATCTGAGAATAAAAATGGGTAATTATATCCAGCCATGGAACTTATATTAATTTACAAATTACGCTGCATGTTTTCAGCACTTATTTTAAAGCAAAAATTTTACTTACTATAGTCTCAATGTACCTACATGACTATGTTGAATAAAGAAATGGGTATCTGTATTGTTACATATGGTATGCCTTTACAAATTAGTTTGTGTTTTGATATTTGTATGGAAAGTTGATTTCAATTCCTTTACAAAGCTTTGCAGTGGGCTAAGACTCTGTTTAGTGTTATCTATGCTGTAAAGTTTTCTCATTACCAATAGACAGTCATAACTTAATCAGTACTCCTTAAACCACCTTGACCATATCTAATAATCTAACACTGACTTGACACATATTACATAATAAAGAAAATGAACAAATACATATATTTGTTATAATATAAATTATGTATCTTTAAAACTTAACTGTGCTTGTCTGATCCACCAGACTGCAAAATCTTCGACACACAAGAATCATGTCTTTTTCTTAATATATTATTTTTAGAGCTTATCACAATATTAAACCACAGTAATAAATTAATTCATGTATAAGTTAGATGTGCTTTTGCTTGAAAATAACAGAAAACTCAACCGTCATAACTTAAATAAATATAAGTTATCCTGCTCACATAGTAAAGAAGTCAGAGGTATGCATTCTAGATTTCATGCCATAATTCACACCTTAAATCAGGCTCTTTATCTTTATGATTCACCATTTTGAATGTTATGAGAAGCCTGTTAAACTTACTTTCTTCTGGAACTACATCCTTTTTCAAACACCAGGAAGGCAGAGGAAAGAAAGTTCCTCATTGTGATGTTCACATATTTTTCTAGATGGGGAAACCTTCTCAGTATACTTCATCTCACATCCCAGCAGCCAGAGCCTGGCCATAGGCCTGTCATGAAACTAGTCAACAGTCTATAGATGAAGGGCATTATGGAAAAGGTAGACTATGGTTTAACCTCTGGGATTGGGATACAGGCTTATTCGCCCATAGATCAACAGGTTCTGCATTCTGCCTGAAATAATTGAGGCTTAATTAGCAGGAAAAAAGAAAACAATTAAGTAGTTATTGGACCTGAAATATTAGTTTGTATTTTGTAGTGGACAGTCTTATAATAGATATGACCTGAATAGAACTGGATTTGTCAAAATGAATTTTTTATGTCATATGCTATCTTAAATTGTATCTTTATATTTTTACTTGTATTTGTTTGGCAAAATTGAATATGAGCATTTTCTATTTCTTAGTGGATAGTTACAAATGTTTAAATTCCTCCATATTTTTAGTTACATTGGAAAAATATGCAATATTGAAAAGATGGGGCTGGATGTGGTGGCTCATGCCTGTAATCCGAGCACTTTGAGAGGCTGAGGCAGGTGGATCATGAGGTCAGTTCAAGACCAGCCTGGCCAAGATGGTGAAACCCCATCTCTACTAAAACACAAAATTTAGCCAGGTGTGGTGACACATGCCTGTAATTCCAGCTACTCAGGAGGCTGAGGCAGGGGAATCGCTTGAATCTGGGAGGCAGAGGTGGCAGTGAGTCAAGATTGGGCTACTACACTCCAGCCTGTTGACAGAGCAAGACTCTGTCTCAAAAAAAAAAAAAAAAAAAAAAGGAAAATTCAAAAAAACAAGCAAAAAGAAAAAAAGCAAAGCTGGAGACACATAAGCAAATGCATGTAAAGCAATGTATTTTTTTTTTTAGAAAAGATGCATTGTTTTTAATAAATTTTCAAAAATGTAGGTCTTGTTCTTGTAATTGCAAGAGAAATTTCAGAGTGAAATTATGTTCTCTATCTTTTCTTAGGTCTTAAAGATAAATATGAATTTAGATTCCATTCATCGATTAATTGAGGAAACACAGATCTTTCAGATGCAGCAGTCATCAATTAAGTCACACTGTGACATGGTGACACCTGCCTCACCCACCAGGGATACCTATAATACCTGCTTCCCATTTTATGGGCTACAATCTCATGCTGCTCACAATTTATGTGCACATTCATGTAACGCCAATGAATGGGATATTTGTGAAGAACTTCGCCTCCGGGAACTTGAAGAAGTCAAGGCCAGAGCTGCTCAGATGGAAAAGACCATGCGGTGGTGGTCGGACTGCACTGCCAACTGGAGAGAAAAATGGAGTAAAGTTCGAGCGGAAAGGAACAGTGCCAGGGAGGAAGGAAGACAACTCAGGCTAAAACTAGAGATGGCAATGAAAGAATTGACTACACTGAAAAAGAAACAGAGTTTGCCACCTCAGAAGGAGGCATTAGAAGCTAAAATCACCCAGGATCTGAAGCTTCCTGGTTTCGTAGAAGAATCCTGTGAACATAGAGAACAATTTCAATTGGGTTTTCAAATGTGTGAGTCTATCAGAGAGTGTTTAGTAAAAACACAGTTTTCTACAAAGGAGGAAACAAATAATAAGGTAAGAAAAAATCCAGAGTTGATGTGAATTTCTGAATGTCATATGTAGTGACGGGAGGAAGAAGGAAGTGACAAATCCAGTGGTGACTATGCTAGTCTGCCAGGGCTACCGTAACAAAGTACCCTAATCAGGGTGGTTTAAGCAACAGAAATGCATTTTCTTACAATTGTAGAAGCTCGTAGTACACGATCAAGGTGATAGCATGCTTGTTTCTTCTGAGGCCTCCCTCCTTGGCTTATAGAATGCTGTTTTCTCCCCGTGTCTTCCATGGTCTTTTCTCTGTATACATGTCTGTGTCTTAAGTTCTTCTTTTAGGACACTCTAATGAACCTAATTTAACTAAATCATCTTCCTAAGGCCCTGTCTTCACTAACAATCACGTTCTGAGGTACTGGGGGCTAGGATTTCAACAAATAAATTTTGGGAAAGCACTTTCATCCCATACCAGTTGTTTTACTAATTTTATTAGGAAAAAAACTCAACATTTTTTAATCTGAAAAGAAAATATTTGGAGACATTTCTTTCCATTTACCTTAATTTGTCAAAATTGTAAACAATCCATAGTGTAGTTTGAATATTTCTCAAAGTTCAGGACTCAAGCCTCATGATTAACTTCTTATAAAATGGGTACTGTAGGCAAATAGGGTACTTTAGGAAATGCTTCATATGGTCCACTGATGGAATTTCTTGATATTCTTAGAATATCAGTTTCTGAGAGTTATGCACAAAACAAGTATAACTTTAAAACATCTATCAGTTTGTACACCCATGAACCGCCACTCTGTTTTGTTTGTTTGAACTTGGTAAATACTATTAACAACCCAAAGAACATACTTTGGGAACTCCTGTTACCTCTTATCATAATATCAGTTTATTTTGTTACCTCTTTCTACTTTATCCCATCTCTAATACATATTAGTTAATATCTGGCACTGCTACCATTGCATTTAGTATTTTAAGCCATTCTATAACGTCTAGAATTTATGGTAGATAAAATCTAGAATTCATTCCAAATAAAATAATGAAGAAGATTACAATAATGTAATTACTTCTTCTTATTTGTTCTTCTACATTTTCTTTTAAAAGCATTCAATATTGATAATATAGGCTGTTAGTACCTTTGTATGTATCTTTTGGAAAGTCATATATTTTCAAAATTCAGCTATATTAATGTATGCGCTAGAGGAATGTAATGGCGAGCATAAGGGAACATAGCTCACATAATGTTCTCTGAATCCACAAGACTTTTTTATTATTATAAGTTACTAGACTTTGCATTTGAGAGAATGAAGGATTCTCTTCACATGTATTATCATGGAAAATTCTCAATATCTTGGGATTTCTTCTGAAATATCTTTGTAACATTAATGTCAAGAAGAAATCAAACATAGTAGGTATTTATTAAAATTTATTTATTTGCAAAAAATCCTTCTGGAATTTCCTTCTGATAGTAGGAAAATAAATATTACCTGTTGAAGAAGTTTTAATCAGTATTTTCCTTAAAACTTTGACCTATCTTTGCCAACTCTATGCCCAACAAGAAAGATATGTATATGTATCATTCATCTGACTTCAATACTTTCCATGAACAATACATCTTATTTTATTGTTTGTCAAAATATTATACAGATAATTGCAATACTTATCCTTGAGAGAATTAAGGAATGAATTATACTAGGTAATCTGGCATTCATATATTATTTAAGACATATAATATTGAAGTATTATGGAGATTTTACTTAAACTTGATTATTCAATGAGATTTTATTTGAAGTTATCTTTCACTTCAAACTTATAAACTAGGGTAAATTTAAATTATAGTCAAATACCAATAGCATGAGTCCTGTGAAGTTTTTGAGTTACGCACTAAGAATATTTTGCAGTTGCTGCTCTAGCATTGATGTCCATATCAAGTGTCCCATTAAATTCTATTTGAGATGTGACTCATGAATTAAAAGAAAGCAATAAGTAGAACTAAAATAAAGCAATAAGTGAGCTTATTAAAATATTCAAGAGCTTTCTGAAAATCCTATCGTCTCTCAAAAATGTTAAAAAAGTTACTTTGAAACTATGTCTTTCTTATGATAAAAGAAACTTGAAAAAGAATTCATCAACTCATTAAAAAATTCTTTACAGCTGTTCAACTTTGTGCATGGTTATTTTTAGCTATGATTAGAAAAAGAAAACAAAGAGCTAAAGCAGACCTTTTTAGAAATGTATTTTATTATAACGAGGAAGAACATAGAAAAGTTTGAAGAAGAATGCAAGTAAGTTCAGCCATGTAACACGTTTAGGTAATGATAATGAAATAAAAATATGGATTTGATGTTGTATCGTAACATTTATTTCTTTATGAAATTGTATTGTTGTCATGATTTTTCTCCTAAGGGGTTTAAATATCCACCATAATTGTTTTATTTTTTTCAGGAAGAAGGAGCGGTTATTGATTCTTTAAAATTAAATGAGGAGATGAAACCTAATCTAGATTGTGTTGATTTATTCAAGAATGGTGGTTCTGGAAATGGTGAAATGAAACCTGGGCTGAAACTGAAAGCAATAAATCTGCCTTTGGAAAATCAAGTAACTGAAATTTCAGCTTTGCAGGTGCATTTGAATGAGTTCCAAAAAATCTTATGGAAAGAAAGAGAGTAAGTGCTAATCATTCTCTACCTTAACCAAGTCTGTTTCAGACCAGTTAAAATTGTTAACACTGATACATTGATCATTTGATAATGTATTTTATCCATGTTTAGTCATTAAGTTTTAGTATTTAAAGAAATTAGTTTGACATATATTTTGAATTTTAAAAAGTAATCTATAGCTTGTTAGCGTTCTTCATTCTTTTAAATTGACTTTTATCATGACTATGTTCTTACCATCTCTGGTAGATTCACTTTAATTTTGTCTGAATTCTTAATGTACAAGGTTAAAATATCCAGTGTATTATTTAATTTTTACAGCATCTTGGACTTGGTCAATAAATATGTTAATTTTAATAGTGGGAAAAAATCACAATTTTGTGAGATACTGATTACAGAATAAGCTGTCTTATACATGGACCATTAAGGGCTTCAGGCTTGTGATTAATTGGCCCGGATATTCATCTTTGTTCTGATGTATTCTAGCTATGGGACGTTGGCTGTTGCTGCTTTTGTGGAAATAGCTGTAGTGATGTTATGTTCCAGTTTTCTGTTGTTTTGAAACAGACTTTTCCAAACAATGATCATTAAAACATATCAACAGCGACCGCTACGTCTTCTGTTCAAGAATCTTGAGCAAGGCTTGGCATGGATATCCTTATCTCTGACTTGTGCCTTCAGCTGCAATGGCTCAAAGTCTGGCATGCTTGGAAGGCTGGGGGCTAGAGCCTCTCTCACGCATAGATCTGGCAGTCCATCTCTGTTCTCATCTAGGCCTCAGCTGGGACACCTGCACTGGCGCTATTTATAAGGCTGTTTGGCTTCCTCACAACATCGGGACTAGGTTGCAAGTGAACATCTTAAGAACACAGAGAGAAGAAAACGCCATTTGAATGACTCTGCCTCACAAATCACTTAGCATCACTTCAGACCCACTTATCAGTGGTGGGCATCTCAAAGGCTGACTCAGATTCAAGAGAGAGGCACTTTCAATGGAAGGAGTGTCAAAACAATTTTATAATAAGGGTGTGTAGGATGCAGTCATAGGGGCAAAGATCTTTGAAAAATACAGTCTGTCATAGCCTTTCTCACTGAATTCTCATGAAAATCAAGAAGAAATAATGTCTGGGGAAGAGGCTAGTAATATGAAATGTTCAATATGGATTTTTGTTTCTTTGTGATTAGCTTACAGTTTTATTAGCCCAATGTAGAATATCTAATATATGTTAAAATATGGTTCCAAAACCTAAAAATAATTATTTTTTATCTCTTAGTTATAAAGTCTTAACAAGCAGAACTGGAAAAGCAAGAGGGATATGTATGCATATATACACACAATATATTATATAAATATAAATATATATTATATAATAGTTTTTAATTATCTGGTTTAAATGGACTGAAATCGGGATAATTTTGCGTACTAGCCATTCACAAACACAGTAAGTTCTTTATCTACCACTTATTTTCTGCCAGAAGTTTCTCACTAGTCCCTCTGAAATTTACTAGTGCCACCACTTGCTTTTTTAGATTCTTCTTCTATATTTCACTAGATGAATAGATTGTAATCATATAAGCATCTGTGTACAGAATAAATACTTATTACTCTACTAAATGTACATTCCTAAGAGATGTAGCCAATATTAGTGGAAAAAAGAATAAAATTAAATTGGATTTTTAGGCTAGTACATATAGTGACAATTAATTTTATCTAGACCTATACACGTCAGTCACGTTCTAAATTCTATGCTTTTATTTCTTGAAGGATTTAACTTTTTGGAAATTATAGACTTCTCTCCAGCCCACTCACAATATTACTTCCCTGATGCAGTCTAATAGGAGCAATGTAGAGCTGTGTTTTTCTAGATGTAAACTTTTCTATTCTAAAGTGTCAATTTTAAAGATATGCATATACTGTCTTTACATGTTTATCCACACACATGCACACAACATATACTTTTTCCTGTCATGGAATAAATGAACAATTCTCAGAAGAAGTAAATTATCCAGTTCTCAGTGACTTCAGTCTATAATCTATAGACAGGTCAAAGAATAAGAGAAAAAAGGAGACTTTCCATGGCTTTGTCTTCCCACGCTCCTCTTTAAGAAACAATCCCACGGACATTATGAGTCATGGTGCCTGTGTCCATGAATCAACATTTGCATGCAATCCACATGAGGCAATCACAGTCTTTTTTTTTTCTATCACAAGAGAACGTTTTCCAAGAATAGAGAATATGCTATTACTTATAAATCCATCTGATCTTTTAAATTCTTTGTCCTGAAATCTCAGTGAGTGGGTGGCTTGAATTGAGAAGATGTGAATGTATTTTTTCCTGCATTCCTATCTAGTGGGAAAATTCTCTTGACTAGTGCACAGAAATCAGCTCAGAAATTCAGGGAGTCATTTTTCCATTGTCCTCGACTAGAGCCTCCTATTCAAATAGATGAAACTTTATTGATTTATTTGCACTCTGAATACTGTTCAATTTTATGAATAATTCTCTACTATATAAAATTTCTCATATACTGAGACTCTATATATTTCTAATGACTTGCATAAAGACTTCCCAGGTAGAAAACTTGGAGTAAGACCAGGAAACGTGATCCTATTATACACCTGTGTGTACCTAAACATTTAAGAAAAGGAGCTTTGGCAATACCAAATCTCAAGTAACAGAGACTTAGATAAAATATTTTGAACTGTCTTAACATTCAGAATCAGTTTTCAAATCCCACTGCAGATACCTCCTTTATCACTTATAAAATGTTTGCTCTGTGTCTTTTAAGCTGAGCTTCAGGCTGGAGTGCAATGGTGCAATTTGTATTCATTGCAACCTCAGCCTCCTGGACTCAAGCTGTCGTCTCACCTGAGCCTCCCTAGTAGCTGGAATTACAGGCTGTGCCACCATGCCTGGCTAATTTTATTTTTTTTTTAATTTTCAGTAGAGATGGGGTTTTGCCATATTGCCCATGCTGGTCTCAAACTCTTGGCCTCAAGTGATCTACCCGCCTTGGTCTCGCAAAGTTCTGGGGTTACAGGGGTGAGCCACTGTGCGCAGCCCATTTAATCTTCTTAGTTAATTTTTTTATGTAAGAAAAGTAGTATGCTTCAGTTGTTTTGCTTTGCTTCATTAAAATACTGGCAAGCCGATTGCAACAGCACATCAAAAAGCTTATCCATCATGATCAAGTAGGATTCATCCCGGGGATGCAAGGCTGGTTCAACATACGCAAGTCTATAAACATAATTCACCACATAAACAGAACCAAAAACA